>SSNR01000021.1:1489776-1518910 GCA_006937965.1 Callopanchax toddi | reverse complement strand
AAACATAGCGTTTATATACACTATATGTGGCAAAACGACCACTTATTACCACTACACTGAGTTATCTGAAGATGGGTCCAGCATCTCTTACTCATTCAACATTCCCAACAACTGAGTTGCAAAATCAATCTTTCAAACCTTCAGATTAAATAGACTATAAAGGATGCCATGCAGTGAAGACTTTTATGCAGTCCATGCAGTCTCTATGCAACCTCTTAGTCTCAAGCAGAATACACAAGGATGACTTATAATCCTGAAATTAGGATTTTGGACAGAAATCACATCACATCTACTCAAGAAATTGACTTTGATGAAGTTCGAAGCTGTTGAAGTTTTCATTCTTAGCCCCTCAGTCACCGGGTTCCTGTCAGACCTGCTGACTCAGGAACTCATGAGGCATCCTATAAGGTGCCATTTTGTAAATCCTCTTTCTGTAAACTTGAAATAGATTCTGCATCATTTTAGACTAAAACCAAAGACGTTTCTCTGGGACTAACTGATCCGCTTTTAGTTTATTTTTAGGCTTTATCCTATAATGTTTTAATTTGGTTTTAACCATGTTAAGCCTTTTTAAATGTTTTGTTGCTAAAAGCCCATAATGAGGATGCTTATATCAATCTAGCTGGTGATATAAATGTTATAATGTATAATATTTGTACAAACTTAACGTGCTGTCAGACTTAGATTTATAGGTTTCCTTAAGGCCACTCTGAGATTATTCTAATAAAAACATGTAATTGGATATTTAAGCTCTTTCCACTTTGGTGCAGTTTAGTGAAAAATCTGTTGATGCAACTCAAACCAAGTTTATAAGGAGAGCTTTCTGGATTCTTGTGGTTTCAACTAAGGATGAGATGGATATTAGCTAAAGATTCAAATGGGCTCAGAGAGACTCTTCTAAAATGAAAACAGAGCCTTTAATTCCATGACCTAGTCATGTCGATCAGTTAAAACACTCTGTTTCAACATTCAGGTCTTCCTCAGGGAGTCAAACAGATTAAAAACAACATCAAGTCCTTTTAAAGACAGTCATCAATAGGAGCACTGCAGCTGTAGTAAATCCTCCAATTAGCAACACCCCGCCCTTGAAAACGTCAACAAAATGAATGAACAGGAGAGGGCACTGTGATCTAAAACAGAAATCTAAAACACAAACAAAGTGACACATGTATACTTTTGATAGTAAACTGTAATTATTATATTTATTTTCTAAAGAAGTTGGCTTTAAGCAGAATGAGTTGGTGAACTGAGCAGCTGATGGGGAATAGTTTTGAACATCCTGTTGGAGCATTTGTCAGGGAGCCATCTTTAAAGAGCATATTTTAAGTTCTTTTTTTTTTTTTTTATTCTGATAAAACTCTGTCCAAAAATACTATTTGAAATGTTTATTGAGGGTATTTTGTTTTACAATACATTTTTTAAAACCATTTTTCTAGTCCAAAGTGCCCCTTTTTGCAAAGCTTCTAAAAACGCTTTTTTTTTCATATGTGGACCTGTGACGTCAGCTAAGGGAGCTCCTAGCTAGGTGGCGCTGCTTACAGTGTTGTCTGATGTAGATAAATAAAGTATTTGTAGGATAATTTAACACTCTGTACGATCAATAATCCCATAAATATGATAATTTGAGCCCTTTGTTGTGTGGAGTTTGTGTAACAGATGCTTGTTTTAATCATTGTGTAGATTTTTTAAAGCTAAACTACTTTAACATCTCAGACTGGCACCGCTCTAGTCTGCCAGCTGCCTGCTCGCTGTCAGCGATGAGTTGTTAGTTTTAGGTTAGAGCGCTCTTTAATCCAGTCGGTGTAAATTCATTTTAATAAAAAATGCTAAATTATTAAGTTTGTGAATGCCAATCGCCAGTCTGTCAGGACACTGAGACAACAACAAGACGGCTTCCTTACCGGTACGGTGACTTCTGTTTGGAGACAAAAAACTCCGGCGGTCCTGGTCTAGTCCAGGACTGGATGTGATGGAGTCCCATACCGGCGAAAAACATTCAGTGTGACTCTAAACAGGCGCCGTTACTTCAATCCATTCACCGGAACCGCTGTTAGCACGCAGCAGCTAACAGGAGCTAACGGGGAGACTTGAGTCTCGTTTCCATGCCAGGTTTGGTACGGTTCGTGGTGGGTCGTAGTCCGGTACCGATCAGCGATTTCATGAGAGCATTTCCTTCAGGTGTCTGACCCTCACCTGGCTGGCGGGGTACAGTAAATCCATGCCGCGATGCTCTCCAGAGGGGCTTCCCGTTCCCAGCGGGGCTACCAAGAGGGGCTTCACGGCGGGGTTTCCAGCCTGACCCGACACTGTTTCGGTCAGCCTCGAACCGTTTAGCTGCATCCTGTGAAACTTTTTATAAACTCTTTCATTTCTTAACAATCCACCTGAACGCAGCTCAATGTTTGGAGCTCTGATGATCAAAAACCTGGTGCTAAACGCTGGTATTTTATCCAGACCCGAGTGAGGAGGTGGGTCACGGTCTACAGCTGGACCGACAGGGTACAGCCTTACAGGACTGATTGTTTTTATCTTTTTTTTTATCTTAATAAAATAACTTCTCACTATAGTAATAAAGTAATAAAATAACGGCACTCTAGGGGTTTGTTTTGCTCGTCACAAGTAGTGATAAGTGGATCAGTTTTCTATATAGAGAACGAACGGTCTCCCTGAACTGTCGTCACTTTCGGTTTGGTGAAAAAATGGACAATTCTCACAAAAACGAATCCAAGAGCCTAAATAAGCTGAATTTGTGTAAATTTTTATTCAGAAAAAGTTTCTATTATATTTCTCTAAACATTTGTTTAAGGGAGTGTCTAACTTAAAATATGCTCTTTAAATAAAACATACACTAAACTATGAGCATCAGACGGAGAACAGCGTTTGGCAGCCTGCTGGTTGCCATGCCAACTGTGGTAACCTAAAAACCTGCCAGCAAATTTCATTTTTAGGAAAGTTTCAGGCAACATTAACACACAGTCTGTAACCTCCTCATGGTTTTTATTCGACATGTGAAGTAAAGAGACGTAGTGGACAAATATTTCCATCAGAATAACCTTAAATAATTAAATGGTATAGACACCTGAGTGCTGCAAAGCAGTAAAAGTCATCTGATGCTGTCACAAGTGATAGAAGTTGAATGTTTATAATATTTATACATTCAGATATTAAGGAATGATTTGTAAAGCTTGAACAGAGCATCTCGCCTGCCACTGAAGCAGCTTTATATAATTAATAAGTGGGTTTAAAACATAAATGAATTTTTGTCACGAAGCTTTAGGCCATGATTCATTTAACATTTATTAATGATGTTTCTTGTTAAGAGGGAGAGAAGGTCTTTGAATTGCTGTCAAGTCTGCTGTGGATGAGCTCTTTGGACACCTGAAGTCCTCAGATAGGATCAGTAGGATGATTTTTCCTGAAACCAGATCCTAATTAACTTGAGTTTCCTCTGTGTGTGCATGATTTCCTCCTGTATGATGCAATGGAGATCAGAAAGTCAAAATGTTTGCACAGGTGACGCTGTTCCAGCAGGTTCTCTTGTTTCAGAGACATCAGATGTTTGATCAATAACTTCTTGTGCAGGTGAAGAGCTGCACATCCCTTCTGGGGATGCTGCCTCCACACGCCAGAGCCGAATAAGACAGCAAGGCTTTTTATGGGTTTTCTGAGATCCTTAGAAACAGATTTATTTTTCTCCATCGTGATGACATCTTGGAAGCATAACTTTACAAAAGGTTAATGAGACAAATGAACTTGGAAACACACATTTTTGTGTGTGTGTGTGTGTGTGTGTGTGTGTGTGTGTGTGTGTGTGTGTGTGTGTGTGTGTGTGTGTGTGTGTGTGTGTGTGTGTGTGTGTGTGTGTGTGTGTGTGTGTGTGTGTGTGTGTGTGTGTGTGTGTGTGTGTGTGTGTGTGTGTGTGTGTGTGTGTGTGTGTGTGTGTGTGTGTGTGTGTGTGTGTGTGTGTGTGTGTGTGTGTGTGTGTGTGTGTGTGTGTGTGTGTGTGTGTGTGTGTGTGTGTGTGTGTGTGTGTGTGTGTGTGTGTGTGTGTGTGTGTGTGTGTGTGTGTGTGTGTGTGTGTGTGTGTGTGTGTGTGTGTGTGTCTGCAGAGAATAAAAAGGCAGCACTCAAGAGGATGATCAATTACAGTCTTCTTGTCTGAAGCCAAGTCCAAAATCAAACACCATGCATCCCAAAATTAAAACCAGAAAAATAAAACCTAACCCAGCTGTCCCCTCCATTAGTTATGAGATACCCTGCAGAGTCACTCCGAGTCCTGGAAAACCAACATCTATTTCTCTTTGAGCGGCGGATTACCACCTCTCAGAAATAAATCCTCCCTCTGTGGACACAATGAGATTTGAGCGAGTGGAGGCAACCCGCTGACACGCGGAGACTTTAATTCAGAGCTCTCGAGTGGTTTCACTAATTCTGACAGACCGAACACACCTGTCGGGGACCAAGACAGACTGGTGAGAGGGGGGTGTCTGTTTGTGTGGAACAGGTATGTTCAAAGTGCGGCCCGAGGGCTACATGTGGCCTTCAGAATGATTTTGTGCAGCCCTTAACTAGAACTCAAGAATGGTAGAACTTGCAGATACACACTCAAAGCTTTATTTTTACTGTAGTATGAGCATTATAGATATCATGATCATTTAACATTTGTGAAATATTTCTTCACCTGTTTATTTCATAGAACAATGAACAAGTGGAAGGATAATCCAAAGGGTTTAAATGAACGCAACTGGACTTCTTTGGCTCCTTGAAGACGTTTCGCTACTCATCCAAGGAGTTTTGTCAATTCTAACTGGAATATTGGAGAGTCAAGCTTCAACTGTAGCATTCATAATGTATTTTTGAGCGATACAAATAAAAAATATATCATAATACAATTATATGTTGCTTTTCTGTTGTGGCCTGCGAGTGCTTATTACTTGGTGATTTGGCCCCCATGGTTATGGTGAAATGTTTAAAAGTGTCTCTTCTTCCTTGGTGGTTGAAGTTAATCTAACAAAACTTCCTTGTTTTCTCTAACTGAAAACAATAACAGTCAAATATTATGAATGCTCAGTAGTTTTCAGAGGAACTAAGCTTTAAAATGAAGGGCGACGAGCCTAGACTTGTAATGAAGGTGTCCACAGCAGGATTCAAACAGCACGCTGATGATGGAGCTGAGGGTAAAACCTTTCTGCGAGTAAACACTTTGACTCTAGACGGGTTTCAGATGTGACTCAGAGTGAGAAACATTTCTTACATAATTACATGCTGGAGTCTGATTACATACGTGCATGTTTACACGAAGAAGTGCTGCGAAAAGAAAGAGCCAACAGGTGGCTCCCGCATGGACCGGTTGCTCCGTTTCCCTGGAAACCGTTACCATATCAACCGCAGAGGAGAACAGTGCGAGTGTACATTTGGTGTGTGTGTTTCAGTGATCAAAAGACAAATATGCTCTCAGGAGACTAAGAACCAGAAAACCACAAAGCTTCATGTTTTTAGTTTGAGAAACAAGAAGCTAAAGTGAAGAAATTATTTTACGTTTAAAATTAGTGCTCGAAAATAGAAACATCAAACGCCTGAGTGAATATTTTTATTGCAGCACTGAAGTATCTCTGCTTTGAGAGGCTGGTGAAACAACTTTTCCTTGACCCACTTCATCCTCAAAGCAGCGCCGACATCACAACAGAAAATACTTTATTATTTTTAAGTTCTGTTGACTTCACTCTGATGACAGCTCGTCTACTTTTTCTTCACAGAGGAAACAAACATATTACCCGAGAGAACAGTTTATTTTCAAACAGTAGATTTAGTATGACAGACATCAAACTACTCTGTCCTCATAAAAGGTTAAAACATCACATTCTTTTTCAAAAAGAAAAAAAACAACCTCTTTGAAACATCTCCACACATTTTTGGGGACATGAGAGAAAAATGTAATTTGCGCTGCAGCTGAATGTATAGTGTGATTATTCTGAGATAAAATGAAAAGCTTGCTTTAATCTTTTACTGATGTTTTACAAATGTTAAATTCGACCTGTAGAGAACTTTTTAAATGTGTCACATAAATTAGTCTGACTTTCACCTTTAAAGGGTGCAGATTACCTGCTTTAATCAGACAACATCTCAAAAAGGGCATGGAGACTACAACATGTGATGGAGGCAAAGAAAAAACGCAGTAAAAATGATAAGATGAGCTTATTTAAGTTTGTTAAATGAGTGATGTAGGACAGTTTAAAATGAAAAGTATGACACAACTTATAATGTATAGTTACAGATGAAGCCAGTTTGTTTCTGAATTAAAGGAACATTTAAATGAAATAATTCACATCACCCACTGGCTTTTACACCAGAGTTCCAAACTAAAATCATCTTGAGAAATGATGGAAAACAGCTGTTTGGGTGAAATCTGAAAACTCATGTAATGTGGGATCTCATGCTATGTTGCAGATCTGTTACCTATCAGAGTGTATTTCAATTTTTTTGCACAATATCTGTAAAACTGACTGAGTTTCAGACAATTAATGTCTTTGCTATTTTTAATTAGCTGTTGGGACCTCTTGATTTGTATTGACTTCTAAATTTAATCAGTTCTCAATGTTTATTCAGTTATTACTTTGAGGGTTTCATTAAAATCCATCTAGTGGTTCTTGAGATATTTTGTTAAAGTGCCCATGACATCGGTTTCCATGTTTTCTGACTTATCTATCATGTTGCAACGTTGAGTTCTCACCTTAAACCTGCCAGAAAGAGCAAAACACGGCGTCCATCTGTCTCCTAGTACAGCCAGTGAGAAGCTCTTCCAGATTTCAGACCCAGGTTTCAAACAGTTTTTTTCACTCCAGCCCGCTATGAGGTCATAGTGATCCGGACTTGCTTATATGGTCAATTCTCCTCCCACATGCACGTTCACGACAACTGGAGCGAGGCAGTGCTGCCGCCATTGCCCATAGACCGTGTAGTGTTTAGTTTCAGTTTTGTTTCTCTTTCACGTGACAACACTGCCCCCTGCTGCAGCAGAAGTGCCAGGCTGCCAAATAAGGAGAAACCCAGCAGAACCGGAAGGCGGCGCTTTCTTCTGATCTCTGAGTTGCTCGTTAGGAAATAATTACAGCGTATTTTGAGTTATAATGGTGCAACGCTAATCTAGAGGCATCAAAGATTACACCTGTTTAATATAAAGTGGTTTAAATATGGAGTCACAGGCACTTTAACAAGCAAACATAAGTGAGTAGAAACATGATATAATTTTTCTTCAGTAGGAGAGGGGAATAATAGATTAAGAGAAATGACAAAACCTTCCACTTATCTGAAATAGCATACAATAAATATAGATCTATTTGGGCTGTCAGCACTAACACATACTCCTTTTAACACCATTCATTTTTTAACACAAGATTAACGCACGTGACAGTCTATTTGGTGCGCACGAGAAAGCGCTTTCTATTTCTGTCTCCCATGTCCCTGTAGGGACTCCGTAGCTACGTCCTTTGACCTGCCTTCATAGCAGAAGTGTAGCAGTTTGAATGTAAAGTTTAGTGTTGAAGCTTCCAGATGTTCTCTTGATGAGACCAAAGTTATATACTGTTGATATGAACAGAGTCACTACCGTAGTTTGTCGAGTCTCAAATGCCACCGGCTGGCAGAGAACTCTCTTCCTCTTCGCTAAAGATAAACAACGCTGTGTAGCCTCCAGTGGACTTCTGCTAACATTAAGACAGAAACAGATAAAAGAATCGAAGGAGCTTTACGAAATAAAATTATTGTGTCAGAAGTGTGTGTGTGTGTGTGTGTGTGTGTGTGTGTGTGTGTGTGTGTGTGTGTGTGTGTGTGCCCTTTTAAAACTAAGTTCTAATGTATCACTCCCTACTTTCACGTCTGTATTTTGTCTTTTATTTTTGTTTTTAAATGGTGTTTTTTCTTGTGTGTTTCCCTGTTATGGTCACATAAAGGGGAAGCTTCATGAGCCCTAATTATGGTAGTTTAGCCACAGTTCCATTGCATAGGAGTTTATAGTTAAGTGTATTTTGGGCGTTTTTTTTTTTTTACCTTTGAAAGTATATTGTTTTGGAATAAAGTTTTAGAAAGTATTTGTAATTGCTATTGATAATTTCACTAATATTATACACCCATCCATCCATCTTCTGAAACCGCTTAATCCTCCACAGAGGGTCGCGGGGGAGCCGGTGCCGATCTCCAGCAGTCAAGGGGCGAGAGGCGGGGCACACCCTGGACAGGTCGCAAGTCCATCACAGGTAATATTATACATACATTTGTAAAAATAGAGTATATTTGTCTGCTTCTATGCTTATAAAAACATTAGAAACATGACAAATATCCTTTTAAAGTACATTTAGAACATGCAATTAATTTGCAACAAATCAGGAGATTTGCATGCAATTAATCATGAGTAAACCTCAGCCCAGGCCATGTGTCAAAGATACTAAACCCCCAAACTGCTGTCAAATCTCTCTTGAAAAAGAGATTCGTAATCTCATTGAGACATTACCTGAATAAATGAGGGTTAAAAAAAAAAACTAAATGAAACATTTTAATTGATTGACAGCCCTAATATTTACATTTAGTGATGATGTAAAATTAAACCTTATACATTAAGATCCTAAATTTAAACAAATAATAATAATTCAAGTCAGAAACAGAAACTACATGAGACTAAAGAAAATCCTGTGCTGCTAACGCTCCAGCTGTGAAATGAAAACACTAAACACTTCACCTGCATGTGTTCTCCTGTCACAACAGTTGTAAACCAGACCGCTAATGTTTAACTGCATATTTCCTACAGTGTTACAGCACTAAAGACAGGAGGTCACTTGGATGAAATCAGTCTGTCTCCTCAGCGCTGATAAAAGCTACCGAGCTGACAGGAAACAGAATGATGCCAAGAAATAATCATAATTACACATAATAAGAGGTGAAGTTCAGACCTCACTGCTGGTGACTCATTACTGCATCTGTTCTAAGTGGAACGCAAGAAAAATGAATTCGATTTTCATGGAAAAACTGTTTGTTCATGTTTTTGCCTTCTGTTCTACTTTAAATGTGTTTTCTGAGAATTTATATTCAAACAGCTGCTGTTCCTTATTCAAAAAATGATTCAGACCATTAATAAATACTTTCATATTTGATTGAAATTTTTGTGTAACTGCAGTAAAATGGCTAAATGTAGACCGAGATGGTTTTATTAATATAACTGAACGTTCTCCAGTGCAGGAAGGAACTAGAACGTCCCTCTCACTGCATTTTTAGATTCTTCAAACTTTGCAAAAATGTTCAGACAAGCCAAGAAATGATGAGAACCCTCCATGTGCTGAAGTGTGAATCTATCCAGCCTTTCGTCTCATTCACTGCTGACAAACTGGAAAATATGAGATCCGACAGCCTCTAATGGAAAAGTCTAGTGGTGTGATTTTCTAAGGTTTTCCTTCCATGTCATCCGTCTCTTTGTCAGTCTAACTCTACCTGTTATGCTCTATTAAAATATTTATAGCAATGTATTTTACTTAATAAGCTGTTTTTTTCCAAACAAGCACCATAACATATGATCTAGACTTAATTTCACCCTAATGTTAAAATAACACATGAACTTAACATGTTTTTTACATGTGAGCCCATGTAGACAACAGTTTTAACATGTTCATGTGATCCCATGTAGTCACATGTTTTTCCACATGGGATCACATGAACATGTTAAAACTGTTCGAAAATCACACGGAAACGTGGGCAGAACATGAGTTTTACATGTTAATTGAACATATTTTTACATGTGAAAAACTCTTTTACCCATGTGAAATTCCCATTCTTTCATTCCATATCCACACATGTGGAAATCATGTCTTTTACATGTGGTACACATGGTATTTTCACATGTTTTCATATGTGGCGTCCACATGTGAAAACAATGTAATACATTAGGCCCTATAGTGACAGTTGAAATTAATCAAACTTTTTAAATCCCAACATCTAGAACATAAATCTCAGGATGAGTTAGGAGTCAAAGTAAACCTGAAGCTTCCAACAAATCAGAGCCTGATAGATTTAGAACTTGACGAAGTCTGATAGTCTGAAAGTTGGATATTTAATATTTATGTCAGAAATGAGCAGGTGTCTTCTGAGGTAAAGGTGGAAAAGTCTTCAAGGTCTGTTCACAGATGGTCTCAGCTGCACCTGACCACCAACCAGTCATGAAAAATGAATCGATTACCAACAGGTGAGAACAACATTTCTGTTAGTGGACGGTCCAACATACTGTTATAAAACATGCCTTCCTACGAGTCCGACTACGTTAGCAGTTATTTCTGCATTCAGCTGGCAGCTGATGCCATTTTCTGACCCTGATGGGGCCTCAGGAGACAGTAAACTGACTCATGGAGTGTTTACGCTGCTCTAATGTCGGTGGCTGCAGACGGTGGATGTGTGGGAGTGAAGCCCTGGAGGATCTGTGGCTGTTTCAAAGACCTTTACTCTGCAGATGATCCGTCGCCAAAAGAGCTGAACACAAGCTGGAAGGGTATTCATCGTGTGCGAGCAATCCTTTCAAGTGTGTAAACATGACTTACTTGTTTTGATTGAAGTGATGGAGATTGTGAATGAGCCGATTTAACTGGTTAAAAGTCTTAGCAGGTTAAATAAACTGAATTATTACTGACTTCAGCTGCAACTGCTTGACTTCATTTCTACAGATGATGATAAAACCAAATGCATGACTCCAGTTGAAGCTCCATCACTAAAGCTGGTCCTTTAACCGTCAAAAAATAAAAGTAATAAACCAAAGATGGAGTAAAAACTGCACTTATAAAAACAGTTGAATGTGCCACATTGTATAAAATTACAAGAGAAACACCAACTGAAGAATTCTGACCAGACTGATTTAGCATAAATGCTCTATAGACCGTAGAAACTAGCAGTGTGGGAAAGTCAGAGAAAGGCCCAGAGAACGGACTGGTGTGACTGGCTGCAGGATGTTGACTAGCTGGTTGCTGCTTTGCTTTGCTAATGAGCAGCTCATTGATGTGAAGCAAAAAGTTCCTGCAGCGAGAGCGGCAGAGAGAAATCCGGTGGGAGGATAAAGTGGGGAAAAGTCAAAAGATAGAGGGAAAAAAGGAGAAGATGACAAAAAGATGAAGCCATGAGGCCACACAGAGATATATAAAGCGTTTAATGCTATTTAGGACTGAACACACTGAAGTTACTGATGCTTTTCCCCACGCTGAACGTAAAAAAAGATTGAGGGATGTTTATTAATCTACAAAGAAGCAGTGCTGGGCTTAATCAGAGGGGACAGTTTAGACCAACCAGTACATCAGTAGAATAATCATGACAGAAAATAAAGAAGAATCTTCACAGGATGGACAACAAGGTGACTCAGTCATTTAAAAGATAAAACCAAGTTCTGCCTATAGACAGGATGACATTTTATCATCAGATTTTATTAATGCCATCATCATCTCGTATGCTGTAACATTTAGCTTCAGCACAGGAAGAAAGCACTAAATGTATTTAAATGACAGAACAGTAAACTAAGGTTCAATGTGTCTGAGGTGTTAGAGGAGGATAAGCACAGATTATTTCTGTCTGAATTTTGATTTTGTGTGTTCCTCTGATCTCTGTGTGTGTTGTTATTGTGGCGATTGTTGTTGGCCCAGCTCCTGCATTCATTGTCTTTTTGTGGATAAATATTGTGCTGCATCACTCTAGTATAAAAGCTTTTTGGAACAATTTATTTTTAAACATATTGCACTTTAAGGCAGAGACACACTGTTCCTTTGGGACTCTGAGAAACTATGATTCATATAGGTTCTCCTCCACAGTTTGCTCTAGCTGCCTCCGAGATGTCCATAAATCAGGTGAGGAATGGGAAGACGAAGACCGCACCCTGTGAGGCTGAGGGAGGCGATGACTCCATCAGGCTCATAATTGCTACGTTTAACCGGCGGGGCATGTTCTGGATTACTGATAAATGCTGCTGAGTGAGATAATTCCAACAATGTATTCTTCAAGGTCTAATCACTTTCCTTTCATGCTGGCCTGCTCTTCACTGACAACTCCACCAACTCAAATTAATGAGTCCTGGGTGAAAACTGCGATGTCTCAGCAGTATATGTTTCACAGATGGGAGTCGTGGTGGGATGATCTGGTCTGATGGCTCCAGATTTAGTTCCAAGACTCACTGAAACTGAAAAGTCATGATTATAAATCTGAATCCCACTTGTGTTGTTTGTAGAAGCAAGTCTGGAAATATGGTTTCAGACTAGGGATGAAACGGTTCGTGGTTTTAATGGTTACAGTGGTGAAAGTTCCTACATTTAATATTAAGGTTTAAAAATAAATTTTGTGTTAAAAACATAATTTAGTGACCAAACCATTTAAAAACAATGATGAGTAATCAAACAGCAAGAGAGAAATGGAAGTTTTTTATCCTCCTGAGAGAAAAGCTCTTTATATTGTCAGGTAAGGGTGTGCAATATATAGTGTGTGTGAGTATACAGGTATTATTATGTTTCAGTGAGTATACAGGTATATTTTATGTGGCTTTTGAGTAAATTCAAAAGACCTGTTTTTATTGAATGCCCCGTTTATGTATCTTTTTGTTCATAACTTCTCATTTTGCTAAACTGACGCATTTCATCAGGTATCCACAGATTTGACATTTCTTATTATATTCTACAGTTCAAAGTTCAGACCCACATATTTTAATGTTATCCTCAGCTGTCAACAGTGTATTGTGGGTTTACAAAATGTAATTGATTATTTTTTTAATCCCACAATACTGTCTGATTCCTATTTCAGTGCTTTTGTTTTATCCTGAGCAAACTGATGTTCACACTGTCAGTAATTTACTATCAAAGGAAAAACAAAGAATTTCATAACTTAGAATGATGTCCCTGCAATTATTTATTTAAATTTGCCTTCCACCTGAGCAGCTATGTGACATAAACCATTGTGATGGAATAGTTATGACAGATAAACCCCTTCTCCTTCAGTCTCCTCCTCCATAGATGCACAGAAAGCTTTCTGAGAATCCCCAGAGGACTCTGATTGTGTTGCATTAGGTGTGCGTAGGTGGAGACAAAATAAGCAACAAGATCACAAAACCTGGTCATCAGAAAATATTAATCCCACAACAGACTACACTTAATATCTAATCAAACATTTTCCACAGTTTCATAATGTAAAATGTGAATGGTGTCTCTGGCTCCTATACCGTTGGGTTGCTGCTTGTTTAGGAAATACAGATTGTCTTTTATTCCCAAATGTTTTATAACCCAAATGTTCAGTGAGATGGAACAGAACTGATGTGTATAAATAGTTTTGTCATATAGAATATAATTAAAAGCTTCAACCCTGCAGAACAGCACCATAAAATAAACAGCCTACATCCAAAAGAGAATGCTATAAATATTTTAGAGTTATGCTACATAAAGCAGGTCTGCTGCTGTGGTTTTTTTTGGTTGTCTCTTGACATCATCTTGGTGAGTTGTTGGTAACACTAATTTATTTCTTTTATTGTGCGTCTGCTGAGGCTCCTATAAACCACAGCGGCCACCTAAAAGTGGCTCCTGAACAGAAAATATGACCTGAAGTCTCATCTACAGATCCATCCGACCAGAACATTATATCTAATTGCCTAAGAGAGGCCACAAACCCAAAATAAAGAACACAAAAATAACCTACATGTTATCAAAAGTTACTTTTTCCCCTGACGAGTTTCAAAACTTTAAAAAGAACAAACCACTACACACAAGCACACCTCTACAGACAGAGACCTCTTTAAGGGTACATGACTGATGTTAAAGCTGCTCTCCTTTATCATCTTCTCACCTGTCATTAGTTTTTAAATACGAATGTTCAGAGAACTGGAGCGACCTGCTCTGTTAATCTCATAAGAACATATTTGTGCCAGAATCATTGTGGTTCCCTGAGATCCATTTCACAATAAAACCTCTGCCCTTCTGGGAAGCAGTGGAGCAAGTCATCTCTGTAAACAAAGAGTCCACCATCCAAACCCAATAACAAGGGGGTTCTGTTGGAATCCAAACTAATCCTGCTGGGAGGCAGGAAGCACCACCAGGCTGAAAACATCCCCAGGCCGGACTATTTCCATTCAGCTCGGCTTTAACACCAGCTTTTGTGTCCCACCGCATGGCTCCGAGTGTGTTTTATGACATTAGCCACTTGGCAGGTAGGTCCCATAGATATCATATATATCACTAGATATCTCACCCGCGCCGTTCGTCAATAGAGCCTGACGTCCCTACGCCAGCGGCCATCTTAATTCGTACAGCTGCCCCCTTTCTTACATTGGTGTCAATGAAGTTTAACCGATTTTCAAATGGTTTGCATTTTTATAAACGTCAGAGACGTGGCTGTGAATATATATCAAACTATAACGATAATGTTCGGGAAATTCATAAATTGTAAAAGTATCAAATCTCAAGTCTATACATAATAAGGTTTGTAAGAAAGTAACCCCTTTGTAAATCCGTTCATTTTTAATTGAGTTATGAGTGTTTTTAGTTAAGCTGATCGCTCACCTTCCATCTGCTGCCATAGAGAGCAGAACATCAGCTGTACGAAGCAAGATGGCTGCCGTGTAGGGACGCTATAGAGTCCCACATAGGGCATCTAGTGATATATATGATATCTATGGTAGGTCCTGCCTGGTTCTGCTCAATGGACTTTAAGTACTAGGGGTGTGTCCTGGTAAGAATCTGGTGATACGATCTGTATCACAATACAGGGGCAATAACACAATATATTGTAATGTAATGATGGACAGTCTGGGATTCCCTACTCAGGATGTTGCCCCCATGAACCAGAACCAGATAGACGGAAGAAAGCGTGGCGAGGTAAGGCGAAACAATGCTGTTAAATATCGATACAGTTTTGTGACATAATAATGCAAACTTTCACCATTGAGATTTTCTTACACCCCTAAAAACTACGCCCAAGTCTTAAAATATGGTCTGCACTTGTTCTCTTTTACTCCTCTTTGATCTTCTATCCTTCAACATTACCCGTCTAATACAAACACAAACATGACACCTTTGCTAGTAATCCTCAACACAAGGATTTATAACGTTTAAAATAAAACATTTATTTTTAATCGCCTGTTAATTTTGCTTATTGTGTTAAATTGTGTTTTCTCTGACAGATGACAACCCCACGCAGTCGCGTTCCTACAACTCATCACAACCAGCACACTCATGTTTAATCTGGGAGCCGATCTCTGCTGAGGTCTGTTGAGCCTTTCACCGCCCACACACATTATTTACCAGCTGAATGACTGCTGCTTTAACAAGGTAATTGCGATGTTGATCCCCAGTTGTTAACATTTTGAGTGTCTGTGACTTTTGTAGTAATAGTCCTAATTGTTCCTGCTGTTGAGATTGGGTAAAAATCAAACCCTCTTAATTACATTAAGTGGTCTGTGACTCTGTGTGTGCGTGTGTGCGCACAAACGCGTCTGTGCATGTGTGTATGTTCCACAGAGCAGAGCCCCCCCCCAACCAGTACCAAGTTCTTCTCCTCTTATCAAATGTCCGCGGTCATCGGAGACTGTAAAGGTAGCGAGTTACATTTATGTCCCAATCAGACGTGACAAGCAGATGGCCCGTTGCTGATCTATTATACCACTGAAGCCTTAGTGCTGTCATCCCGTCTCCAGTTAGCTGTGATGAAAAGGAAATATGGGCCCATTGCTGATCCCACAGCCTTAAAGAAGCACAATGTAAACCCCATGTATGAGTGACTCCTGGACTTTATGGCTGCTGGTATTGACACAACAGGATTTATGGAGCTGTACACAATTAAAGAAAATATAGCGAAAGAGCAGGAAAAATGAGCAGCATTACAAACAACTGATGGAGAGAACAAATCGGCTTTTTTACACTGTATCTGTGCAATAAAACAGTGAATTTACAGTGTGTTATTACAAGAGTAAGATTCACGCATTCACAGTAAACTCATAAAAATGGTGTTTTAGCATCTCCAAACTCCCTGTGAAGGACGGACAGAAAATCCATTTAACACTCATTAAAGTAAAAAGAAAAGATCATTAATAATGATTTTAAGTTCATCAAGATCACTTTGTTTGTTTTAACTAATTAAAGCATCAAGTCAACCAGATGAATGGAGAAAATAAGTGGCCAAAAACACCAAATCCTTATTTTGTGACATTATTTACAGCTTCTCTTCCTGAATCAAAACACGCTGCAGATAAAACCAACCAGCAGGCTAAATGGTTAAAAACTTCCATTACAAACAAACAGCTCTCAAATCTGAATAATGTCTATTGAGTCACTAACAAACTATAAAAAATAGTCTAAATTTGCCATGCGAGGATGAAAAAATGAATACTAATAAAGTACTTCTGAGAACATCTTGTTTTTTATAGTTTTTCTAAGAATTATTGGTGAAATGGTTGAGTACACTTTCATTGCATAAATGTGATTTTAGCCCTTGTAAACTTGTCACCTACACTTACAAAATGATGGCTAGAATCAAAGTGGAGCCCATTACAAGTTACAAGAGGATTTATGTTCAGTTTTAAGGGCTGGCTTCAGAAACTAGTCATGCTTCCAATAAGCAGCGTTTTTATGTTCAAGAAATATTGACTTGTGCTTTTAAAGAGGACATCCACGACAAAATATCACATTAAAGCCTTAAAAATAGTGGTTAAAGGTTTACCAATAAATTACGGGGTTCTGTATGACCGACGGCATTAGCGGGAATTTATAAAGATTCCTGTTGTCGTAGAACAAGAGAGGAAAAATCTGGATAATGTTATTAGAAAGGTTAATCAGACGACCTTCAGAGGGGAACGCGTTGATCTCTGCATCCATTATCTTCTGTCTCCATCTGTCAGATTTTAAAGAATGGAAACCAGAACCGTTCCTAATAAATGTCAGGCTGCTGTTACAGAACAAATGTTTGAATATGTGTTAATGTCAAAAATACAAAAAAGACTGAAACGCAGCAGCCTGATAATTCTGTATATTCTATCTGTGGACAGTTAAAATTCTGTCAGCTACTAAACAACTGCTGGAACAGATGGAAAGGTATCAGCTGAACGGACCTCAACAGTATGAACAAAAGTTTTGTGAAAGCCAGGCAAGATGAAATGGTGATTTTGTTCTAGTGTGTTTCATTCATTCAGATAAAAGTCAAAATCTAAACACTTTTCAAAAAAATAACTCAACAGGTAAAGTTTCTACCTTTCTAATATTGCTATAAACGCAGAGAAGAGTTGCTACAAGTGACAATGTTTTTAGGAGCATTGATGCTTGGAAACAAAACCTTATAGAAGAAATAGAGCTGAGCATGTGGGAGTCAAAACCTAAAACAATGGATGTGTATTTTTGGTGTGCACTATATGCTGATGCCATCTTTACTTGTACTGTTTTAGAACACCATAACACGTGTGTGAGTTCAGCCTTTAGAGAGGAAATGTAAATCATTCAGAAGGAAAGACGAAATGAAAGAACAAAGCAGAATGTCACAAAATCTGGAGTTAAAATTAAAATGCAAATATAAGTTAGATCACTATAACAGTCCTACTGAAATGATATCAAAAACCCTATGCAGATGACATGTTTCTGCTATCAGTGTAATATTTTATTTCAAGCCAGAAGCAGAGGTAATAAACTACATATTTAAAACTTTTTAGCCCAAAGCTGGCTTCAGGCCCTCTGATAAAACTACTCAGCATTTATCATCAAATCTAACATCATAAAAATGCACCATTGCATTAATACTCGTTACAGTGACAGATTCTGATACATTTTACATTTTTAGACACAAAGAAAGGTCTAAAGATGATCAGACAGATAAAAAAAACATGCACAAAAACTGGATAAAACATCACAGATCAAACAGTAAACTGGAACCGTGAGGATGTTTAAAGCGTGGGAGGCCGTGAAGTAAAACTGAGCTTGAGGCTTTTGATTCATGGCCTTGGAGATGTCTTTAATCCTCCTTTATTTTAAACTCATTCTTCTCAGTCATCATTTCATGCTTCAAACCAATAAGACATCCTAAGAAAATGCATGGTTTGTTTCGCAAATCTATTAATGACCAATTAGACTTCAAATGCGTCAAATAACACATTTAATCACAAATATTTTCCCCTATAATTAAAATTAATAATAATAAAAAACCTCACGTTCTGAAATAAACATTTAGACACAAGATGATTTTTAAATATTTTTGGAAGTTATAAAAATTAAAATCACAACTAAATGAAGATATTACACTGATCAAATTTTAAATTCCAATATTTTAGGCAGCAGTTTTTAAATGTCTTAAGGTCATCAAATAAAAATGAGCACAACCTAATGGACCAGTTAGAATTAAAGTGACGCAAACGTTTAACATGCTAAACATGTAAAACTTTGAGCAGCTATATGTATTGATAATAAGCTTGATGAGTCAGAGTTGGGCAGATTTCTTTGAAGTACTAACAGTAGAATCAGATCTATCCAGAGTCCCAGACATCTAACAGCAGCAGATTAGAGAGTCAAGTGACTACAGACGGCTGTATGAAGAGGAAATTAGCAAACAGCAGAGCTGTTAGTCTGGATTAACACAGATCACAGAGTGAACTGACACGTTGGATTAGCAGCATTAAAGAAAGAACAAAGTCTTTTCTGCAAATCAATCAGCAACAAGATTCATGTGATAGAAAGTTACAGCAACTGTCCAGGTCTCAAAACAAAAATAGGTGAATTGGCTCTTGGATCGATCATATTTCAATGTTTTTAGTACTTCTGGATACATTTTAAACCTATTAAATATCAACTTTCTGTACAAATAGATTCCACATCAAGTCCAGCTCAGTTTATAATATTATTACATCAAAATCTGACCGGTCAGTTGTTTTTTCTGTTACCTGCAGGCAAACAGGTGTGTCAGGATATCAACAACAACAACCTTTCACCTCTACATGTTTACATTTTCAACTAAACTTTGTGACAAACTTTATTTTAAACGTTTTGTATCTGAAACATCTGGATTTATTGGTGTTTGGAAGTTAAAGAAGCAGGTGGGTCTCGGTGCTGATCTGAAAACTAGAAGATTAGAGTTAATCTAATCGTATATCTATTCTCAGTTTCACCGATATTATTTTACACACACACACACACACACACCTGCTTCACACATGCAGACACACACACATGATCTTGATGAGTCCTGGCTGAGCGTAAACCTGCTGCTGTGGGACAGATGAGGCCAATTTGTCTGCAGAGATCCAGCAGCAGGAGCTGTCAGTCAGACGAACAGGGAGAGGCAGGAACACACACACACACACACAATCAAATTGTTTAGCATTTAGCTGGCATCGTAACTCTACCGTCATCCTCTCTTCACGTCATCATAACATGCTTGTCTTTGTGCGTCTGTCAGCATGTGAAATTAAAACAAGTTTTTCTATCAAACCTGACCACACTAAGAGACAGCATCCTGAGACTCAACTCAAAATGTCTCAATGTCAGAAAAAATGTTTTATTATCTTTCACACCTGAAGTTAAAAGGCAACCAATGACTCCAAATAAAAAACATTCCTAAATGCAAAAGTAATAGAAATACTCAAAACTTTAAGCCAATTCTGGTTTCCGTAAACTATAATTCAAAGTACAAAAGATTAAAAAACATTTAGAAACCAATAAAACTATCTTGGAGTGAGGGAGTGAGTATAAATAAAAAATAAGATACATAAAATAAAAACAATAATAAACAGACAAAAAACAAATAAAACAAAATGCATAAATGGAAAACTTGCATAGTATAATATGAAAACTAAAACCAATGACTTAATCAGAAAAGAAACTACAGAATCAAGTCAAGAAGAAAAATAAACTAAAATGAAGCATCACATTTCACTGCTGACTCCTGAGGTCAAGTCATTTCTCTTTTCATTATCCAGTTATTGAGCTGAGCCGGACAGGTTCATAATGAGACAATTAGGCTAATTTGTTTGAATTGAAAAGCCAATTAAAGAATTAGTGGAGAGTGTTGGAAAGTTCATAACATTATATCCAAATTACAAAGCAGCAGGTCAGGAAGTCGATGCTGTTCAACTAAACTGAATCAACAAAAAGAACAACTGCTGTACAACTAGTGTCTTTATGAAAATGTATCTGCTACGTGTTTACAGGATTACAGCTGAGCAGAAACGGCTCCACGCCTCTCCGACTCTTTGTTGACAACTAGAAGCATGTAATCCGAGCGGATTGCTTTGACAGATGGTTTCACTGAGATTTTCTGTTTGAGGCTCCGACAGAAGGTTTGTTTATAACATTCCATATGCGAGTGTGGATGAAGAGCTATTCCTATCAGGACAAACTGCTCTTATTATAACAAAAGAATCTCTGTTGTAAGAGGAACTGGAGGAAACACTGAGCTGTCACTGGTTACATTGGCCTTGTTAATGAGATAAGCTTTTTAAACCACCGAGAGCAAACTGAAATAACAAAACCAAATAAATGAAAAAAAGATTAAAGTTATTGTAACCTGTATGAATGTTCAAATAAAAACATTTTTAATCATAATGCTGAACAAACACTCAAGCGCCAACTTATACAAAGACTTAAATGAAGCTGGGATTCTTATAAATGTCTGGTTGGGTAGTTATCTTAGATTTTTATTTTATTGGTGAACTTTTATCATAATTTTCATAATATGTGACTTATGAGAAAAATCTTAATAGACCAGGGAGATAATAATAATCCCTAAAACACCTGAATGCTGCATCACAGAAAGAAAAAACCTGGATTATGTTTATGTATTTAGCAGACGCTTTTATCCAAAGCGACTTACAAATGATATTGTAACCAATAATTGACTTTGAGGCTAACAAACAACTAACCCTGACATTAACCCAAACAAACTACTGGTCGAACACTAGTCTCTAAGGTGACCGTGAGGGAAAAAAGAGCACAGGATTGAAGTGCATGAAGAAAGTACAGAGGAGTAGGGAAGGTAAGTGCTAGTCTAGAAGATGTTCTCTGAAGAGCTGGGTCTACAGGAGTGGGACGCCCCTGCTCGAGTAGCGCTTGGTTCCACCATCGTGGAACGGCACACGAGAAGAGTCTGGACTGTCCCGAGCGTGGTGTAGGCACTGCTAGCCGACAGTCTTTTGATGACCGGAGTGACCGAGCTGTGACGTAAGCCTTAGCGAGAGGATTCAAGTAGATGGGAGCAGTTCCTTTCAGGACCCTGTATGCTAGTGTTAGCTACTTGAATTTGATGAGGGCAGCTAAAGGTAGCCAGTGGAGCTCCATGAACAGAGGGATGACATGTGCTTTCTTAGGCTGATTGAAGACCAAACGTGCTGCTGCGTTCTGAACCATTTGTAAAGGTTTCACAGTGCAGGCTGGAAGACCAGTTAGAAGGGCGTTGCAGTGGTCAAGGTGGGAGATGACCATAGATCCTCAACTGGGTAAAATAAAAACTTTTTTAAAAAGTAAAATAAAGTTTCCTTTATGATTTTTTTAAATTTTATTTCTCCAACCTTCCCCAGCTAACATTACTGATGACATCCTGTTTTCCTAAAACAGAATTCCTTCCTTTAAGATTTCCTCACAATTACATAAGATCTTAGAATTATCTAAACAAACAGCAACTGTTACAACAGGAAACAACACACCTTAAAAACCTCAATGATAGCCACACCAACACACAGCAGAGTGTGAATCCCTGTCTCATTACCCATAATACACCACAGCCCAGGCTGTCTGCAGAGTCTCAGAGGACAGAGAATCATGGGAGCTCACAGAAAGGTCAAAGCAGGCGGGAAACCAGCTGGGTTAAAACCAACATGCACAGAAAAAGTCATCTGAGCACTTTTCCTCACCGTAGCATGAACTGATAACACAATCACTCAGGGGTTCGCCTCATTTACCTCCACTTTAAACTTTTACATCTCCATTATGATCTCTGCTTTCATCAAGCTCGTCTTCTCGGTCCATCATACGTTCCTCTGTTACAGCAGTTGTTTCTAGTAAAAACATAACCTACAGCATGTAGCACATCCACTTTATAACTATTTAACGTGTGTTGCTGTTCAGCCATGAAATAGGAAGCAGGTTGATGATGCAGCTTTACACTTTGAGCTAAATATTTTCTGTGAAACACCCCGAAATAGAAAATCAAGGTGAAAGCAGCCCTGCTGTTTATATTTCAACTAAATAAGCATCTAAAATTCTCTCTGTTGTTCAAAGGGCAGCTGAGTCTCAGACCTCTGGGTGCTGGTAGAGGAAATTAAATCCGGTGACATTTGAGTCTTTTTCTTTTTATATTAAGATATTATTATAGCAGGTTGAGAAAAAACTACTACTGGTCATCTTTTAGACATTGTAAAACAGAAAAAAATGGATATGAACAACCTAATCAAGCAAAAGTTATAAAAATGCACAGATTTAACTGAAAAGTCTGAGAAATATTTTCTGTCTACGGATTCACATTAAAAACAACAACAAAATACATTAATAATGGGTAATTTTTAAGTTTCTGTCCCATGAAACCAAATACCCTGAAACAAAGTGACTAACATCACACTGAAATAATCACATTTAGCAGAATGTAATGACTCCCACACAAACAAACCTCAAACGTTTCAAGAGCGGGACAGAAACAAACACACACACACGTATACGACTCTCCACAATACTGTAATTAAAATGCACAGAGACACAAACAACTCCATTAATGTTAATGACCTCCGTTTCACTCATGCTGCCTGTATTTATGTTTAAGTCCAAATCATTTAATGCTGTCAAACACTAAATGGCTTTGTTGTCAGTTCATTTCCTGTAAACATTATTTAATATGAATAAATGCCTCATTTTCTTCTGCATTCCTCAAATTTACATAAATTAGCATCTGATGGTCAAAAAGGTTGAATTTATAAATGTGAAAAATTGTTGTTTCATTCATTTGAGAAAGTAAAAGTCAAGTTTTCCTGGTTCTAAACATTATTTCAGTTGTGGTTTGAGCCACTCTGCTCTGCATGCTTCAGACGTTTCTCTGCTTTCAATCAATTTGTCATTAACAAGTTTCTTTACAACTCAAAGACAAGATTTTGATGGAATTTTTCTCTGTGAATCAGATGTGTTGGAGGAAAGAGACATCAAACATATCCAGGATTCTGATCCAGGACTTGGAAATATTAATTTGTATGTTCAAATCTGAAATCAGTCCCAGTTTACATACATGATATGCAGAAGTATTTTCACGGTAAAGATTTCTTTCTAGTAGGCTTTTAAAGTTTTCAGTACCAGGTGATAACTTCTAAGTGTGTGTGTTCTAAGTGAGTGTGTGTCATACATGTAATCATCCAAGTTCTGGCAGAAAATAAAGATCTTCAAAGCAAAATGGCACCCACCCTTCTTCAAAACCCCTACTAGTTTCCCTCTAATCAGCAAGATCATCCACTTGTTTGATGTTCCAGTAGAAAATAAAACAAAAAGCTACAATAACAGAGTTTCACTCATTCCTGAGCTTGCTAATAATCCTCATCTCAAAGAGTGATGTGTTTTCCACCATTCTAAACTGTATTAAATATAAAGACTCACATCAAGTGTTTTTCATCAAAGCTGCACGCTGCTGAGGTGAGTTACAGCTTATCAGAGTAGCTGGTTTAAAGGCAGTGGTGCTGGACTGCAATAAAAGAGGAGCGGTAGCAGGTTTGATGCGTCTTTGAACCATTTTTTCCCTTCTGCTTTAGATCCACTGTAAACGTTATGAGCTGGAAGAGTTTAAAAGTGAAAAACAACATTTACATCTAATTTTTCTAAAAGCAAAAGTTTTCCAACAGCCACAAATCAGATGGTTAGTCATCAACTCTATAAAGAAGTGATCTACTACTACTAAACATTATAAACAGGTAAAATTATGACAAGAATATTCAACAACTCATGAACAGCAACAGATTGTTGGGTCAAGTTCAGAAAAAATCATCAGAATATAAACATGCTGCTTTTCTGGCGTTAGTCGCTGCAGAGTGTGAAAAACAAAACTGGAAATTCCTTTTAAAGTCAGGAGGATTTAATGAGTCCAGTCATCTTTAACCTTTGACCTCTGGTCTGCCAGTCTGACGTGTCAAAACATCAGAGAACAAACTACACCGCTAGAATGATTATTTAGCTATCATTATGTGTATTATATTCCTCATTTTGGGAGCTGAGGAATCCTCTAGTATTCATGGGTCACTTTGACCCCTGAAGGATAGCTGACATCATAATGTGTGTCATCATAATATAGGATAAAGTTAGGGATGTACCAATACCACAATCTTTCTAACCAAGTATGAGTACTTGCAGATACTACTGAATAAGAGTACTAATAATTGCTAATGATCTAAGGTATGCTTTTGTTACAACAGGAGAAACAAACACTAAATGCCAGCCAGAAAAACAAACTCGCTAAGGTCATGTACAGCACCGTAGGATTTGTCAGCTGCCATCTTCACTGTAAAATTAATCCAATTATTCTGTTTTTCCTCCAATCTGAACAGTGAATAGAGTCCTACAGGTGATGTGTCAAATAGAAAGTTAGATCAATTCCAGAAAGGTTTCTCTCTAGGGTTAAGGAACTATAACATAACAAAAATTAAAAACCAAGGAAATTTGATCTGGACTTGATGCTAAATAAAAAGCAAAGCAAAAAAACTGAACTATTATGTTCCCAATGTGAACATACAAAATAAAAAGTGAAACACTTCCCCCAAACTTCTCAGCTCGTTGATCCGTCAGTGGGACAAAGACCAACAAAAAACCTACACAAATAGTCTGCCGTATAACATTTCTAAGTGTTCAATGTATGACATAACAGTTTGCCATACTTTCAGGGAATCATGCTGCCGCTGCGGATCGACCAGGAACATTTCCACTTAGCTGATTAGAAACAAACTGATATTTAATCTTCGGCATGTCATTCTGAAGCATCTGTTCATGCTGTTTGATATAAAGAGTCACTTCCTCAGATTCTTTTTTGTTGTGGGGTTTTGGTGCATCCCTAGCTAAAGTTATTTAAAAGAAAGAAAAAAAAATTCCCAGTTTGGAGTCCCTGTGTCTTCGATTTATTAGCAATATTTCTAACATTTTACATGTAATCTCCACGAGTGCCAAAACAATTGCTCAAATGAACAAGGACAGCATCAATAGCATCAGCAAAGTGATCAACAAAACCATCAGCCTAGCAGGCACCATCATCCTAAACATAACATTTATTCTTCTGGCACACACAAATTTACTTCAGTTTTCTTTAGCATAATGACAAGCCCTTCAACATTCACATCATAATCAGCACATTTAAAATCAGCATCAGGAGCAACACAATTATCTTTTCATCATCATCACCCCTTCCAGGACACGAATGCTTTCAGATTCCCTCTACTCAAGTCAAAAGACCTAAGAGCCTTAAGTGGTGAGAAAATTACAGCTGGACTCAGTGCTTCCCTCTAGCTTCTTTTTCTCAAAATGAAACCGGCATCCAAGCACAAGAAAGAAAGTGTTTGATAGTGAGACCGAGTCTCAGAGGAAATCGTGAGACAGCGGAAGGAGAAGGCGGAGGAGAAGCTCTGTGGTGCAGCATCAAAGACCAACAGAAGCCGTGATTTAAACAGCTTTTACAAGGTTGATAGCCGGGTCATTAGCCAAGAGGATACCTCACCAAGAGACAGCACTAGCAGAATCTGAAGATTAACTATCAAAGGCTGCATGGCCACAAAGACAGGTGGACAAATCCAAACCGCAAAAAGCCAAAATCCCACAAAGCGCCCTTACCTTCCTGCACCGCCTGGAACGGGTTGTTGGGCTCGATGAGTTTAATTGAGTGTGTGATCTTTTCGCTGTGCAGAATGTCGTCACTCAGACTGAGGTCAGAAACGGCGAGCTGGAACACCTCATCGTCCCGCACTGCGTTCTCTTCAAATATCGCACCTGGACAGGTACAAACAGGAAGAGGAAAGGGGTCAAAGAGGAGCAGGTCACACCAAAAAAATAAGTTTCTGTGAGAAAAAACACAAACATTCCAGCAAAACTAATAGCAGTGCAGTCTGACAGAAAATGAATTTTATTCTGGAGCACAAACAAGAAAAAGAATACTAAATTACAGCATGTCACAGTCTGAGTTCAAATAAATAAATCAAACGAAGCACGCAGACTCTCCATTATACTTGAAAATAATATTAAAGGCGCATTCATTTTCAAAGATAGCAATATTCCTGCAGAGAATCAGTGACATGAACAAAATAGCATGAAGTATTTCTAATAAATGTCAATTACATGGAGAAGATGTGAAAGTAAACAAACAGAGGAGATGGGAGATAAGGAATCAAAGTCACGAATCCTGACATCAGAAATTGCAGCTAAAACGTTTATATCAGCTTTATTGTGGCGCAGCTCTTTATCCATCATCAGCGCCTGTTTCATATAAAATCACTCAGAAACATTTTTTAAAAAGACTGTCTGAAGTCAAACAAAAAACAAGCTGCTTTTACAGCATTTCTACATAACAAGCCTAACATCAGCTATTAAGGTTGATGTGATGTCTCTGCGACGTTCCTGAAAGAGGATAAATGCTGCAGCATTCTGGAAATCGTGAGAAATATTAGAAAAATGGATTCCTCCAATGATTTGACATTGTAGAGGGGTTTAACGCCTACCTTTTGGGCAGAACATTTAGTGTTTCTGCAAACCAGATGAAATGTTTGAGTGCATCAAATAGTGGCTCTGTGATGACTTGCAGGTGAACTCTGATAAAACTCAAACCCTGATTTTAAATTTATTTACTTTTATCTTTTATGATAAAGTCAATAGGAAAGTTTTTTATATATTGTTTAATCTACATCTTTGGAATACTTTATAAATAACTAAATTGAAATATTTAAATGCTAAAAGAACCACATGCTTGATCTGGACATAAGATTTACTAATTGATGTTATGTAGGACTTGTGTTCCCAGCAGATTGGCAGTGATCAGACATGTTTAACTAAACTGTATAACAAACAATATTAGTCATCTGGATGTCAGCTTTTGTTTTTTGTGTGGCAAAAATTGAGTTTTTAAAGGTTATTGTGAAAAGTCAAACAAAAAACAAGCATAGTACCAGCAGTTTCCTTCCAACAAGGCGTGTAAGCAAAACAACAGCGCCCAAATACCCAGAATTCAACTCTGTGTGACCTTAAACTCCTGCTGTGTGATGACGAGGCTCACGGCTGCTGATTTACAGCTTTAAAGTCTGCAGTTAAAGGCTGATGCAGAAAATGAGAATTTCACTGGATTTTTTTTAATCTCACATTAGACCAGTTCCAGTTAAAATACAACATTTAGATTTATGAAACCTGAACAAAAATGTAAAGATTTTTCTAAAATATGGTTGATTATTGGTGAAATCTTAATTCCCTTCAAGTCCACTGAAGTCCTCTCTTCTTTATGTCAGAATGTATTCTATAAAGAGCTCATTTTCACTATAAATAATGCATTTAACCTCAAATATTTTCAGTAACTCCTCCTTGATCAATTATTTCATCACTTTAATTGGACAATTATTGTTTTGGAATGAATGAATGTAAGATATGCATTTATTTTGAACATAAAAATAACAAATATCTAAGTGCACAAAACAAACATACAATTCTAGACTGCCACTGCTTCAAACAAATAAATCATCCCAGTTGAACTCTACAAACTGAAATTTATAAAAGTACAACAACTATTCATCCTTTCCTTTTTAAAAAGTGTAGTAAGAGTAGGAAAATGCATATGCTTATCAAATATAAGCCCTACTTAACTCATATCATGTCCAATCATTCATGTTTAGTGTCAAGTACAACCATTATTTCACCTCAGTGTCCCTAAAGTCCACTCAGTATGAAAATTATAACAATTTAAGTATTTCATAACCTGTATATCTATATACTGATGTAAATTATAAAGTTTTGAACCGTTTTATATTGCATCTTTTCAAATCCTCATCTATAATGTTGCAAAACTTATTTTCCATACACCCTTTCTATATCTATATTTTCTACAGTTACCTGTACTTGATATGCAAAATTATATTCTCCAAACAACATAATCTTTGTTTTGCTCAAATGTATTGAAAGTTTGTTAATGTCAAGACATTGTTTCAGTTCATTTATATTGTGATTCCCTTTAGAAGCTGCTGTAAACTATCACCGGAGCAAAATAAACAAGAACAATTCACTTAGTTTTCCAACAAATCACTTTTACAACATCTGTTCTTGAATTAAAGAAGCCTGGATGAAAATAAAGCAGTGAAATGCTGTTTATTGAGTGACAGATGTAATAATGCGTCTCATAGCTGGAAAAAACTTCAGGTTAAATCTCACAACACAGAACAAGACTACCACCTGCTGATGTAAACCAAAAACTGTGTTTTCTAATTGGATATTAAAAACTTAACAAACAAAAAAACACCTCTATAGCCAGTTACCTTTGTTCTGCTGCTTCCAAGATATATCAGTTATCAATTTAATTCAGTTGATTACCAGTTCACAGCAAAAGTGGACCGAAAGTGCTGAACAAAGCAACAGAAAGAAGCCTCCAGCAGAACCAGGCTCAAAATGGGTGGAGCTTTCAGCCTCGCCGACTGGGATAAACAAAGATGTATAATAGAACATTATATTACAGAAAACCGTTAAAACATATGTGTGGTCAGCTAAATACCAGTAATTGTGTTTTTAAAATTCACCGTCACAGCCACTCAGTCCACGTCGGTTCCATTTTTAAGATGAGAATAAAAGCACCAAAACAGGAGCTACAGAAAGTTTTGGGTTTTTACTGGCAGTAAAATTCTCAATTACAAATTTGTTTTTTCCACAAATAGCAAAATGGTTTCACAATAAGAAACTTGTATCTTAAAATAGCTTTTATTATTTGTGGGATAATCTAAAACTAGACAACTGAGTGTTGTAAAATTGGACTTCACTACTGATAGACATTATAAATATAAACATTTTCACAAATAATCGTCACCATTCTATGTCAGAAGCTTATTCAGAGTCTTTATTCTCTTGGATCTGACCTGGAAGTTTGTGGGTTTAGAAATAGAAAACCTCTAATTTGAAGCATAGTTGGGGGGGGGGGGGGGTTT
>SSNR01000021.1:1438198-1489751 GCA_006937965.1 Callopanchax toddi | reverse complement strand
ATTTAAGCATGAAATATTCCAGCACATTTTTACTATTAAACAATTTTTCATGTACCTAAAATTATAATAATTTCTGTAGAAAAATATAATCCAAACTTGATGAGAATCAACATTTTGGTTAATCATTTGGACCTGCTTTAAGTTGGTTTAGATGTCAAGACTTTTTCAAAGTACTGAAATACCTTTCCTGTGTTTTTTTCTGAGGTTTTTATTTCTAAAATAAAATTTATTTTATAGCAAAAACATTTACATAACCCTTCTCCTGTAAAACCTAAATTTAAACCTCATTATTTTGTAAAAATACAGTTGAGATTATTATAAACATTTAGTTTCTGAACTGCAGTTCGTAATTAGCAGTCAATTAGCTTCAGGTGAGGAGGACCTAAAGGTAGATTGCTGTTAGCTTAGGCTAAATTTATTATTAAGTTAAATAACAAACAAATTAAGCAACATTTTACACTAACGAAATAGAACTAAACACGTTTTTTGAACGTTTAGGGTTTGAGACTAACCTCTTACTCCGGTATAGTTCGGTCTGTTTGGCATGTTGTCATTAATCCAAACACTTAGCTTGAAGCTAATGTCCCTGCTAACAGATGCTAACTGTTAGCTTCTCAACCCTGTCGCTAAAGTAAAGACTTGCGGCTCTGAATGCAGCAGTCGGTGCATATCGTGACCGTCATTAAAAACATAAATGTCTAGTAACTTTTTTTGCCTAGCGTTTTGGAGAAAAATTATAAAATTTAAAAATTTACCTTTTTTTTTTTACCTGGACTTACCAGCCAATCAGCGGCTGCGCTTTGTATGTGTCAAATCCAACCAATCAGAATCGTTAAAGAGGGGGCTGAAAGGTTGCATTAACCCTTTATAGGTAAGTAATTGCTTTGATTTGCAACCTAAACCTGAAACTTTTACAAAAATGCAAATGAAAGTAAAGAATGAGGGGGAGTTAATATTTAAAAAATATTTTTACAAGTTAAAAAGAACAAAATGTTCATACAAAAAAAGGAAAATAAATAAAAACAAAAAGCAACAGAAATGTCAATCTTAAAATGTCACTAAATAACTTCATAAAAAATTACATTAAATTTAAAACAGGAGAAATGTTTCCTATTAATAACAGTCAATAAAACGTTGAAGCTTGATTTTTCAAGAATTTAAGTGAGTGCTATTTAAAGGGTTGTAAAATATATTACTCTTTGAAACCACAGTACAAAGCACTGAAATATACTCTGAGTAATAAAATATTTATTAGATGAAAATAATATCAAAATGCTGTGATTTGCAAATGGTTTCTAATAAATTTAATCAAATGCTATACAAAGGCTTAAATTAAACAAAAATATTTTAGGTGTATCTCACTGTCACAACTGCTTAAATAAATTAGACATTTTAAAAAGACCTTAACAACCTGTCATAATAAAAATAACAATGAAGACAGGCGTAGGTGTTGACTCCTTCAAAAGACATTAAGGTGATAAAGTCTGGGTTTGAATAAAAGCAGGACTAACACAGGGTTTAGCTTTTAGTCTAAGAGGAACACTAAACAGGGCTTTGTTGTTTATTTACATCAAGCGGCTACAGGGAGAATCAGTGACCGCAAAGCAGAGTTTATTTTTTAATAAAGAAGATTATTATTTAGAGCATCTCTGGCAGCTCTTCTCCAGATTTAGTTCACCTGCGAATGTACAAACAGCTCTGACGAATTAAACTCTCGGGTTTACGTTTGGACAATTTGTCATGCACAATTAGGAAAATCTTTCCTATGAGTAAGGATTCAATTTGCCAGGCTGCTTGTGCTCATTCATCTTTCAGAGTTTCCAAATGAACCCGTCTCAGCAGCAGCGGCATGGCGGTGGATTTGAATGCCTTCCTGGCTCTACGGCCAGGGGACGCCGTCCAGCTTCTGGGCTTGATCAATCAATCATCCAGTTTGGAAATTGCAGTCACTCAGGCGCTTTCAATTAAGAGGGAATCTTGTTGCGCCTGTCAGAGACATGGTGAGGGAATTGATGTGAGCTTTATTTTTCTCCTTGCAGCTGCAGACTGGTGGGCTTTAACTTCAACAGGTTTAATTAATAATGAGTGCCGTGGGGGGAGGAGGTGGATCACGGCCCCCAGGTGATTCTGTGAGCTCAGGATCAAACCTCCATAAAACCTATGCTCCTCTTTCAAGCCCACATTGAAAAAAATGAACAAATTAAATATATTTTTCAATCAAACTGGAAATATTTATGATTGTTACTGCAGACTGTATGAAGCCATGAAATATTATATTTATCTAACCCAGGATCCCAGTTCAGTTCCAGACTGGTTCCACATTCCAGTGACAACACTGAATATTTTGGAGGAAAAATTATGCACAAAATCCCCAAAGTCGTGTTAGTTTTCTCCACTTTCAGCCTCGCAAAAAGTAAACTGACAAAGGATGCAGAGAAGGGATCCAGATGAGCTCCAAAAAGGGATGAAGGGACCCAGAAAGAATCCAGGTGGGCTCCAGACTGGTTCCAGATGCCCGTGATGTCTTAGTTTGCAACTATTTTAGAAGGAAATCTGTTGTGCAAAGTTGTTAATCCTGTTCAAAATTCCAGCAACGACTGAGTGAGACCCAGAGAGTCTTTAATAATGAAAAGATTTATAAATTGAAATATCGGCTGAAAAATAATAAGGTGAGAAGAGGAGGGTCTCATGTCTGTTTCACCTCCAACCTCTAATGACTCAGTCTGCTCCTGAGAACATCTGATAGGCAGTAAGTGTTGTGCCAGTGTCCAGACCTCTGTCGTTTTGATCCTAAAGATGCAGAAACAACAGAATTCCTCCTAAAGGAAGCTGTTTCCTCTGAGGCAGGATGGAAGTTTGAGATATGCAGGCTTTTTTTTTAATCAAAGTTTTGAAAGCTGTAGTCTGAATGTTTGGCAGGAATTTGTTGATGTTTTGTGAGACAACACGGTGACGAAGAACAGCAGAGCAGAAGCACACCGTCAGAAAGCAGCAGGAGGTTGCTTAAAGTAAAAATATGTGTTTTGGCATAAATTCTTTGTCAGCATCTTCATGATGCTCCTCAGCTGCTCGGTTGTTAAAGTGAAGTTCCAGTTAACACGCTTCACTGTAATCTGGTGCCTGTTCACACAAGGTCACGATAGAACAACTGAGTCATTTTGAATGACTTTATAACACCTCATAAAAATGAGTACATTATTCCAGGATTTGCTGAGCTGGAAAACAGAAGAAAAAGATGTGAGTTTTTTGTAACTGTCAAACATTTAAGATGGTTTCGATTCTGGGATTCATCCAGAGGGTTTTTGTTTCTTCTCAAAAATCTCTCAAACATTGGTTCGTGGAATAATCACATCATTATTTTCATTTATGTGTTTTGGCATTTCAGGTGCTCGTTCTTTTAATCCAGAAGGAACATTGTGGAGTTTTAATAGAAAAAAATTAAATAAATTCCAGTTTTTTAATGCTGTTGCTTTCTTGTCTCTCATATCGTCTCGTCTCCATCCACCTATCCGGGTCCGGGTCGCGGAGGCAGCATCCCAACTAGGGAGTCCAGACCGTGCTCTCCTCGTCCACCTCCAGCAGCAGGACCCCAAGGCGTTCCCGGGCCAGAATGAAGATGTACTTTCTCCAACGTGTCTTACGTCATGGATGTTGTTGTTTTGAGACATCATTTTTATTTATGTTAAATAAGATCCAATAAGCCCAACCAGCTCATTGACACCTGCTTCACTGTCATCTGTATCTCTTAATGTCACTTTATTTGGACCTAACCACCACAGTACTGTACAGCTTCATACATTGTTACAGACTTCTTAACAGTTTTCTGAAATATTTTTAAATATTTGGAATATTGTTGTAACTGAATCCTAATCATTACATAGAATTTATGATTGAAATGGCATTTATAATGATGATTTTACAAAGTACAATATTTTGTTTTGGATATTAAAAATCATATTAGAGGAATCTAATAAACTGGCTTGCCAAACTTCCCAGGAATATACATTTTTAGCTTGCCTGCACCAAAAGGAAAGTTAGTTTAATCAGCAACACGTATAAATCTGACACAGCACCTTTATGACGCTTCTTATTATGGTTTGGGTTCAAGTAGCTGAAGTGAAAAAGGCTTTTAGTTTGGTAGTTTTGGCCTAACTCTTTATACTTTCCTTTTATTCTTCTCTTTTCTACATTGTTGCTGAAAAACTGCAGTTTTTTAAAACATTTTCCAGTTATTTTTGGACTAAAGCTTTTAGTAAAACAAATATTTATCAGTTTAAACATATTTAACAGCACAAATAAAGAAATTAAAGTTTATCCAGTACTTTAAGAGGCCTTTAACTTGAAGCTCAAGGTGACGACTTACTTATTTGTCTGATATTTAGGTTTCCTCTTTATAATATTAAAATATTTGTCATTTAAGATCAACTAACTAGCTTCATAGAATCTCAAGGGCTATCACTGACAAAATGTATACACATTTTTGCTTTGCATGCTTCAGCATCCAGCATGTGGATGACACAAACAGCACTCAGAGAACGTCGTGTTGAGAAATATTACTTGGCATTTCTGCACACAAACGCTTAAACCTCTAAGGTCAGATTATACATCTCAGAATGAGCTGAATATTTAATTAAGGCCACAGAAATGTAGAGATTCGGTTTAAGTTGCCAAACAAATGTGTGATTTGTGAGTCTGACCTTTTCGACAAACATTCCTACATTACATTCAAGGTGGGAACTTCAGCAGCCAGCAGCTGAATGCAATTTATTTCCCACGGCAGCGTAAACAATGCATTGGAGCTGTTGTGTTTATCAAGCCTCCTTCTCGCTCTGGCAGGTGATCAACCAACAGTCCCCGGCTTTGTGTCCCAAAGCTCCAGCTGGCTGTGAAACCAGGGAGAGCAGCAGGTTGACTCTGAGATTTAGCAGCCTCTGAGATCTGAGACCATAAACTCTGCACCTATTCATCTCAGAGAGGCTTTATGGCGGCTGCGACTCTCGCGGGGTGACAATATTCTCAGATGTTATTATGGGTTCATGCTGCAGGAGTGCACACAGGGTTTTATTTCTCAAAATAAAATAAAATGTTTCCAGAAGACATTAAACCTGTTATTTACAATGAAATGATCCCACATTATAATTTGTCCCTTGTAAAACGTGTCAGTTGTGTGTAAATAAGCATCACTACTTTTGTTTTAGCTTTAAGTGAAGTCTCATTAAAAACAGTATAACTCATCTGGATTAAGACTGGAAAGCACTGAAAAGAGATGGATCTTCTATTAGAGATCTTTTTGTTCCAGATGTCCTCAGCAGAGCAAGTGCCTCTCTCTAAGACTGCAGGTTCACTTGTGGTTCCTAAAGTTTCAGTTCTTCCAATTTTCACCCATGAGGCTAAGTCTCCTTTTAGGACTCTCTCTCGTCTCTCCATGTTTGTAGTTCCTGTTCTTGCTGCCACTAGCTTTATTCTCTCAGTTTTAGAAACGACTGGTCCAGTCCTTCTGTGTTTATCTTTTTCCTGTCCTCTCAGAGCCTGGTTCTGATAGAGGGTTTTCTCTGTTCAGAGGGAGTTTTCCTTCCCACTGTCACCCTCATACTGTGCTGCTCAGATCAGAGGATTATATTAAAGTAACACTTTAATCCAATCAGCTGGTTCCTTTATAACAGGACAATTTCACTATTTGTAATTTTATAATGAATCTACTTTTGTTACAACTGAACTACATTTACTGTAATCAGCTGTCCTGAACCTGGACCTGATTTGTTGCTTTGAGATGACTTGTATTGTGAGCTAAAGCTTTGTGAATAAACTGAATTGAAAAGATAATATATGGTTTTTTCTAATCTAATTCTTAAAAATGTATCTTTCAAAGCAAACTGTATTAGTTGTGTTTAGGAAACATTTGTTTGTTTGTTTTTTCATTAAATGTGGTTTTGTGACCTTTAAATGTCTTAAGCTTTGAGAGGTTTCTGTTTAATCCAAACAGTGGGTGTTTTATAATGTTGACTTCTTTAAATTGATTTTATTTTACAGTTTTAGGATCTTTAATGTAAAACTGACACATTTCATTTTTGGAGCGACTCAGCTGTTATACGCATTCTGGAGAAGTGCGTTTACATGCACATCTAAGTCGAGCTAGATCGGTCTAGGTCGATCTTATGTTAATAAACTGGGAGCCTTTATCCTAGTTTACATGTCTGTTAGAAAACCGAACTCTTAAATGAAGTTCGTTCCACTCCGCTACGATAGGGGGCGACATGCGCCCTTTCCTGTCGGTCTTCTGCCGGTTGTTTTCTTAGCGTTTAAAAACTCTTGTTCTAAACGCTTCTATCGGTCACAAATTTGATCGGGCGTCTTCGTGTACCCAGCGCTTGCAAGCTGTCCGTTTGTTTTTGCTGCTATCGTCTTTTACCGCTACTGATTTGTTTGTATTCCCACTTCCGCGGTGTCGTCACTGTCGGAGGAGTGTCGTCCAGACAGCATTAGCTCGACTAAGCTGTTTACATGGAGGAGGAAGTCGAGCTACAACCGCATTATCTGGGTGCTTTAGCTCGATTAGATCCAGTTCGACTTCAGCCGGACTAACGTGTTTACATGCAGTTTTAAAAACCGACTTAAGTCGATTTAAGGCAATAATTCGGTTTTCTAGACTGCATGTAAACGCACTCACTGATTGAGTTCACCAACAAGAGTTACAGCCAACATTTTTTGTAATTATTTAAAATTATGTCTTATTAAAACTCATTTTGATTGATGAAGTCACCATAGTTCATTTTCACAAAGCATTATGGGTATTGTAGGTTTTTGTTCCAGTGCTGGTTCAGTCTTTGATTCCTCTTTTATCCTCAAAATAGCAATTTTATTATTAAAATACTACTTTAGATATTTTAATCTTGACACTTGCTTTTTGTTTCCTCTTTTTAGTGGCTCTAATGCACCATCATACATTTTCACAATTTAAATAGAATCAAGTTGTAAAAGGTTTTTATTTCCTCACTTTATAAGAAATGTTTTTTTATAATGTGGAACATTTTGCCGAGGAGAAGAAAAACCCAAATGGCTGCAGGTTTTATTCTGAATGCAGCTGCTTTTCTTTCATGGTTGAAATAAGAACTGCAGCGGTTCTGGAACCCAGTCGGACTCCACAGATGTGACTCCATTCTCCATTCACAGATTTGTAAAAACACAACATGGAGTCTAACTCAGCTCAGTGCTGTGTTTTAATTCAATTATAGAAATCTTGAACTCCAATTGATGCAGATGTTTTAAATCCTGCAGGTTGTCGCTTTGAGATGTCAGCTTTAAGATTTTAAAAGAATATTTTGGTGACAGGCTTTGACTTTGATGCACCTTCCCTCCTCTGATTGCTGCAGATTCGTTAATCGACAGAAACGGACGATTATACTTACTGGCCTTCATCCCTTCATCGCCCTCATACAGGAAAATCCATTCCTATTAGGAGCTTAATCATTGCTTATGCAGGAGGTGTAATTTATCTTTTCAAGCTGCTCGTGTGGTAAATCAGTGGTGAGTGACCCCCCTGAGAACATGTAGCAAATTTCTGGAGTAATAAGGAACGCAGGTTATTCTTTGCACTTTACAGGGTGCAGATCTGCAGAGAGACAAGGAGACCTGGAACTTTACCCTCCAAACCTGAATCACAGAGACTGAAATCAGTTTAATGAAGTCTGAATCTCCAGGTATAAAAATAAAACCTCCTCATGAATTTATTAAACAAATGTACATTTTACATGAACCCGTCTAAAACCTGTTTCTGATTCTTTTACATCAACTGAAGTTGATCGAATTATTAACACAACAATCAACCTATCACATAACCTCTGACCTCAGTGACTGTGTGATGTTTTAGATAGAGATGTAATACACACCGGACACTTTATTAGGTACACCTTTTTAATAGCTTGTCAACACAAATATCTAATCAGCCAATCACACGGCAGCAGCTTAAAGCATTCATTCAATGATCTGCAGAAGTTCAACCTGAGCATCAAAATGAAGAAAAAAGGAGATTTATGGGACTTTAAATGTTGCATGGTTGTTGGTACCAGACAGAGTATTATATTGTTATATAAAGGTGTATTAGTGAAGGGAAGATGAATGACAAATCAAAAGTTTCCCTGTTGTTTCAGACAATCAAGGAGTCTAAGTATCCAGTTCTTTAGGAGGTCTGCTATGTGTTAACATGACTCTGGCTCATCCCTTGAGTTAGGAGCTATTTTATGCCTGAATGATTCAGAGGTCAGAGGTCAGAAGCCTAACAAACAAAACCCTCTGAAAATGCTCAAGAACTGAAATTGAGAGAAAATCAGTCAAAGTCTAAAAAAAGACCTTGAAAGCTCCTCATGCAGTCTGGAGAGCTGTTGATTAGAATCACTTAAAAAGATTACAGGAAGACATGATCGTAGAGCAGCATCACTCAAATTACAGCTTCAAAGTTTTAATCTGCAGGCAACGAAGTTTTAAAAATAAACATTAAAATAATCAGTTGCCTGCTGATAAAAGACAGAGAAGCTCCTGAACTCATCAGCTTTGATTGAGTTTAATACAAGGCAGAGTGGAGGTGTAACCTGACCCAAACGTCATAAAATCCACCCACAAGGTTAATTAGAGGGGGAAGGTTTTCATCAGGATATAAAATAAAATCTGTTGGCTGATCGAGGTGCAGAAATGTGACAGTCTGAGCCAGAAACACTGTGTAGGTTTAAAATGCTGCAGAACAACAACAGCGATTCATTCAAAGCTGTTTTCACTGAATCAGTAAGGAACAAAAATTTGGACTGAGTATGTTTCCTTGGTCTGACATCATCAGCGGGGTACAGAACAGCTGCACCTGTCTGAAGCTGAACTCCAACTTCTTCATCCTCTCACAAGATGCTCAGCTCCTCTTCCTCCTGCCTGACTGCCAACTCCTCAACTTCATCACCGCGCGAATGAAATGAGCATCTGCTGAAATTAGTGACTCAATCAGGCAGTTTTGCTAAAAACAAACCAGATTCATTCCAGTCAGGAGAAAACAGGACAGACAGAGGATCTGTGACTCTAGATGATCAGATGATAGTACTATCATGGGTTTGTGTTGTTGTTTACCTGAAGTCCTAATAAACTCTGTTGATTTGACACTAAAATCGTGTGACAAAATGCTTGAATATGTTTAGCTGGAGATTTTTATGACTAAATGTTGGCTAAATGACTTGATGTTGAAAACAAAAAGAGGACGACCAGAATCTGAACTAAGCTTCCAAACATCATGAACCAGCAGATGTCAAAGTGTCTGTTTCTTTAATGGTGTTTATCTTTGTGTGAAAGTTGCAAATAAATTGTCCCTATAGGGGTCATTAAAAGTGTGAATTTAAATCAGAATGAAGAAGGATGAAGGTTTAACGGCCTCCTTCGCTGCCAGTAACACAGTTATTGACGTATCAGTTAAACACAGATCTGTTCATCAGCAAACTGAAGTAAAGTTTATAACAGTTTAAGACCTGGACTGTCAGATTTTACTGTCTAATGTTGGTGTTTCAGTTCAGAAAGCGTCAGTCATGTTCCAAAAACACACTCAGGGATGCTGATTCTGGATGGGAACATCAGAAATCCAACAGCAGGTTCCAGGACGCCGTTATCAGTAGAAGCTGTTTCCATTTTCCCCCACGCAGTCTGATCACTGCAGGTTTGTCTCTGCAAATTATAAGGAACACTAACACGGCTTCTCTGAGCACGTCACTGCTTATTCAGGGTCAAACGCTCTACTACATCATGCTACATGTGTTGAGTCCGGAGCTGGCTGCATCTGTGTGTGTCCAGGTGGTGGAGGTAAATGCTCTGGCTAAGCCTTCACTCAGAGCGCAGGAAGCCTTCTGCGTTGCTCCTAACTGGGTTAGTTTATCTTATTTAGCGGCGGGGCGAGAAAAGGCCGCAGCTGCTCATTTGCTTTGCCAGCCTCAACAGATTGGATTCCTGCAGTTCGAGCTCGCTTTTCCAGAACCAGCCAACGAATAAGCAGGCTCTCCTTCTGCTAGCCACCACAGCAGAGTCGTAAATCATCCCTCGTCAGCTGCCTGGCTCATGGGATGAGGTAATCTCCCCTCCTCTGGCTCTTTATAAGAAGTGACTTGTTATCCGTTTGGCCTGAGGGGCGTTCAGGGGACCTTCAGACCTGGAAAACAGCCCACAGGGGACACAGAGAGCTGCAAAGTGAGTCAGACCAGCATTGCGTTCTGGTGGGCGGATAGCAACACTTACTACTGGAAGGTTCAGTACATTCTACTGAGATCAGTTAGTGTTTATCCTCTCTCAGGTTACAGATTCTGAAGGTCCAACTGGACCAGCTGATCACTCAGAAACAGGAAGGAGAATAAAACAACTGAATGTGTTTAAAGTTTCCTCAGAGACCTCATTGATTTGTCCAACCTCATGTGGTTCCTTGTGTCAGTTTTACAATGCCATTACAATAAAAACAACTCTTAACTTTCTAATTATCACTGTCCCCAGGTCAGTCACTTACAGTCAGATTTACAGGTGCCCTGAAGGGCTCATGGAGACCAAACCAGAGGGCGGATACTGAGCTTTTGTCAAACAGATGGAGCTAAACGTCACCCAGGTGTGTTTAATATCGCTGCCATGTTCACCTGGTTACAGCTGGACATTTAACGAGAATCTAACTTGTGTTTCTGAACCCTATCGCACTAAAATTCACAGAAAATAGTAAAATATAATATGGATATATTTAATGTTGTTTCTAAAGCTTTGTTTATTGAATCCACACCCAAAAGGGATCAAAAGTTTAGAAAATGCTCCCTGTTGGTCCCATACTTTTGAGGATATCTCCTAGTGGTGTTATGCTGTTCTATATCCCTTTTCCTCCAAATGATTTCTCAAATTGCACAATCTTCTGAAATGCCTGGATTTGATTAAGAGCTGGATGGCTGACTGTTTTCTTCAACTGAATGACGAAAACTAAAATATTTATCTTTGTATCTGAAGAAGTTACTGTAAAGATAAAAAGGACATCCTTGGGCCTTAGTTAAAGCTACTACCTTGGAATAACCTTTAACTCAGATTTTACTCTGGTCAGATCTCTGGTTTGATCCTGTTTTTATCATTTGATAAATATTGCCAAGCTTGGCTTTATTGTCTCATCCATAGAAGTTTTAATTCAGGCTTTCGCTTCATCTCTTTGGATTATTGTAAATGACTTTACACGTTTCTATAAAAACATCCTTAGACTGGTTGCAGACTGTATAAAACGCTGCTGCCAGGCTCCGGACTAAATCCTCCAGATTCTCTCATGTAACTCCACTGCAAAGCAGATGAACTGGCTCCTGACTTTTTAGTGCATTTCAAGATCCTGGTTCTGACTTGAAGAGCCCTGCATGGACAGACACCAGTTTACATCAATGGACTTTTGCATCATTACACCCACATCAGGTCCCTGAGGACCTCTGACCAAGGCTTGCTTCTAGTCCCCTAAACAGACTGAACACTAAAGGAGACAGAGCCATCTCTATGGCGGCTCCTAGACTCTGGAACTCTCTTCCTCTGACACTGAGATCAGTGACTCAGTGACTGATATAAAAGTCAGATTAGGACTAATAATTTACAATCTGTTTATATTTAATTGTATCTTGTGTTTTTAATGTTGTCTTGTGAAGGACTTTGTCATTTTTATCTCGGAAGGCACTATATAAGTAAAGTTATTTCTTATTAAAATGACACCAATGTGGGTGTTCAGTGTTTTTTGATCTTTTTATCTCATGTTTCTATGGTTACTGAAATTTTAACTACATTAAGTTGATGCAAACAGTCAGTGTTTATATTATTAATGGTGTTTCTTTTTCTGCATTTCACCCTGAGAAGATCAACTTCTGGTCCAGATCCTGACAATTGGCTACTGATTCTTCATCATCAATACTTGGGAGTTCATCAGAAGGGTTTTGGTTTGTCCACCTGCCTCTTGAGGATTGGCCATAAGGAGTTTCCTGGACCTGGAGCCAGCATGTTGATGTTTTGTTCCCCGAGTTATGTAGTTCTGACTTATCTTTCTGATCCAGCGCTCAATCACGCTGTTGTTCCTCACCAAACTGTTGCTGGATGGTTTGAGGAGTTCCTCTGGGTCCCATTCTTTATTCATGTCTGTTCTCATGGTAAACTGTGGAGAAGTAACCAATACATGAACGATCTTCTGATGGGAGCTCAGCTTTTCCGCTTCAGACAGTCCTTCTTCCAGATGTTGGAATGTCCCTTGTGCTGCTGGACCTTCTTGGGCACTCTGAAGTCTTCTTCATAAATGCAGTGGATTTGGGGGGGGGGGGGGGGGGGGGGGGGGGGGTGTTAAGTTCATTTTCATGTCACAAGGAAAGTTTGTGTTAACTACAATCCATCTGATCGCTCTTCAGAGCATTCTGGAGTCGGTGCAAAATACCGTCTGAGAACTGAGGCAGCAAATTGTGTGATGATTAATATTTGAGTCATTCTCAAAACTTATGACCATGGCTGTGGAGTTAAATGATTTACAAATCATCAAGTTTTGCTTTTATTTTATTTTCCTTCCAAACGTGGGATGCATAAAACTGAATATCACAAAAGTTCAGCTGGAGTTCACAAAAGTAGCAAACCAGCAGGTCAGACTCCAAAAGGTGAACGATATGGAAGACCTTTACTCACTTCTTATAAAACATTCTGTTTCTTGGCAAAGATTGTGTGAATTAATCAACTTCCTCAGCTAACCGCCTGTTTAAAGAGCCTGTTTTTGTATTTTCTGCATGTAGATGATGTGACTTCTGTTTAAAAGAGGCGATCGAACAGAGATGTTTATTTTCTGTTTGGTGGCTTTAGATTCCTGCTGTTTATGCTTCATAATGAATCAGACCAAAGACATGTTCTCCTAAACCTTCTGAGAGCTTCAAAAATGTCTGCCCTCTGCTCCTCAGTGATGGGTCTAATACAGAGAACTAACACCATGTTGTACTGAGGTCTATGTGGAAACAAGTCCCCCTTCTAACTAAAACCAGAAACAAGGTTTAGTCTCCTCCAGTTTAATGGTTCTGATTCTGCTCCTGATGTTCCTCGACCCCTGCTTTTCTTTCCAGGCACAAATAAAAACGACAGCAGCTGTTTTTATTCATTTTGTGCACATTCAACCAAAGAACGGGGAGTGGAACTAATTAGAGAAACCAGCTGCTGCTGTAATCCAAACAGATGAAATTTTGCCGGCTTCGGACCTTGGCTGCAGGATTTTGCACCATTGATGCACATGAACGCAGGAAATTGGGTCAGAGGTTGACTGAAGGTCCAGCCCTCATGTTTTCTTGTGTATCAGCTCTTTCACCAATCAGCACCTCCTCCTCCTCCTCTTCCATTACCAGCTCCCTTCAACCTCCCCGCCTGCCACTGATCCTCCTCGGGGAGAAGAGAGGAGGAGGCAAACAAACCAGGAGATGTCACCGACGATCAGCAGCACTGCTGGACGAGACAGATGCTCGGGTGGGGGGGAGGTTCAGGGCCGAGGTTGAAACACTGTCACTTCTGATCTGGGTTCAGTTGTGTTCTGCTGCCAAGTCAGTCAGGATGTCAGCGGGCTGATAGAAACAACAGAGTCCCTGAACGCAGCCAAGCAACCAGCTCTGAGGAGGGGGCAGTGCTGATGTGGGAAATGAATGATAAACTGATAAAACCTGCTCCTCAGGTAAACATCACACCTTCTCAGAGCAGTGACATCATCTTCATCATGATGAAAATCACTCAGATAAGTCAAACATTGTTCAAACGTAATGAAACTGAAGTTAGAAAGAATTCTGTTAGTTTTAGGGATTTATTACATGCGGATTTTTCTTGTGTATAAATAAAATTTAGGCAGATTTTATATAGCTCTGATAAAATGTCTGGATTCTTTTCTGAGCTCAGGATCTGACTGAATGAAAGAGAATCAGAAGGACGAGCCCTGATTTTCATCTCGTTTCTGTTTTGATGAACTCAGAGATCATCTGAGCAGCTCGTAGTGGAGCAGGAGCTGAAAACCTGCAGCTCAGTCACGTTTTAAGAATTCCATCATTTTCCTTCATCAGCATCACAACTCATTTACTCAGAAGTTCTAATAAATTTTCTCAGATTCTCAACTCATTTGTTCTGTTTTTCCAACAAAACGAGAAGCAACAGATACTCTAAAAGCAGAACCTGTTGCAGTGCATTATGGGACTTGTAGTTTGGATGGTCTCAATGTGGCCCACGGGCCTGCAGTTTGACATAAAGAGCAACAGATTACCTCCATGGTGCTTTTAAACACTCAACTAAAAATATCTGAGAAGTTATTGCGAGACTTAAGAGGAAATGGTCCTGTTAGGGTGAACTCCTTAAAAGAAATATAAACAGTGTTTTACACATATCTCACAGCTTTAGCTGAATCAGCTTTCAGCTAAAAAGCAACAATACCCCCCAAAATACAGAAGACTGCAGCTCACTGATCATCCTGTCAAGCCACGCTGCCTTCAGGTGGATGCAGAACCGAGGCAATCAGCAGCAAACCTAAAATATGTGAGCATAAAGCCGCTGGAGAGGTAATGGAATCCATAATTTAGAGTCTACTGGACAGAATAAACAAAAGATTGGTTTCCCACAAAATCTAAAAAAATCCTGCAGATACAAAGGAACAAGTTCCCCTCAAAGTCAAAAAGCTAGAAACAAACATTTGATTCACCACCTAAAAAGAATAAAAAGTAAAGATGGATGTGGTCAATTCTCAGCTGTCAGACTGAAGATAAACAGGCCAACAGATCTGAACAGATTCAAAAACTTTAAGAACCAAAGCACTCATTTGCATCTTCTGAAGAGAAACCAGAACACCCCTGATCAGTTCTGGTCCAGAGAGTTTTCCTCTGAAGCACCTGAAGCTGTGCCACAGGGAACGTTTTCATGTGTTGCATCAGGAAGATAATCCACAGTAATCAGAGAACAAAGCAGACATTCTTTCATTTCCAGCTGTAAAATGGCTGCAGAGACTGAAGGAGCTGCTGTGGATCTGAAGGATCCACACACAGACAGATGGGCTGCAGCCTGAAGCAAACAGGAACCTGAACACCTCAGACTTCAGCTTCCTGCAGCTGTTTCAGCTTCGCGCTCTGAGCTGCATGCTGGGGTATTTTATCAGGAGCTGCAGGGATCCAGCTGACCGCAGACAGATGTTTCCCTCACACCTCTTTGTGTGGCTGTGACTCCACAGGTCCCTCTGCAGGTGGAGACCTTCAGCTTGTTCTGACCTGAGACTGAATCAGAGAGCTTCTGATCTAAAGAACAGAAACGTTTCAGCTGATATTTATCCGTTTTCCTCTCGTCTGAGAGCTCCAACCAGCTGCCTGTTGTTGTCTGCTCTCTCTCCTCTTGATCTCATGTATTTACTGTTCTGTGTTTGTAATAATCCCACATCACTGTTCTGTGTTGTCGCAACTGAACGCTGATTTTCCCCTGAGGGACACTGATATCCATCCATCTGTGCATTCATCCATTCATCCCTGTCTGTCCATGTTGGGAGATTATCTTCTATCAGAGAAAGAGTGTCTTCTAAGCTGAATACAGTCAACATGTAGGGGGTGTTTCCTCCATGTTTGACGCATCAGCTGATCAGGAAGTTCTGGGCTCATATAAACTTGTTTTAGACGGATTTATGAAAGCAGAATGACTCCGCAGCCTTCCTCCTCCTCCTCTTCCTCCCTCCTGCCTTCAGCACAGGCCACCGCAGTGCCGCCACCGGCCCGGTATGAAGCTCTGAGCTGCAGGACATCTGAGATCACCCCCCACCCCCACCCTTCATGTCAGGGCCGAGAGAAGCGGAATTATTCAAGTTCATGCGCTAACTGCGTGCGGCTCTGAGTGCGCTCGTCTCTTTCCTCCTTAAACTTGTGTTTTCCTGAGAAAAGTGATGTGACTGGATGAAATGTGGTTGAGGATGAAGGCGGAGCGGGAGGCGCCGGCCTGCTGCTCTCTCAGCCCGAACAGTCGCCGTTTGTCCCCTCTGTCATCTCCTCTCCCGCTGGAGTTGATTAACATTTCACTCACGTCCAATTCAAAGTTCACGCTTATAGATGAGGGAGGAGAGGAGAGAGGGGTGAAGGAGAAGGGAGGGAGGGAGGAGGGGGTGGATGGATGAATGAAGTGAAATCCTCTAACACCCACGACGGACCCGGTTCGGTACAGCTGCAGGTTTTCTGTATAAAAACACGTCGCTCCTTCTTCCAGGAAAACAGGGATGGATGGATCACGGATGGATGGATGGGTAGCGCAACACTTTGCGGAGCGCACTAGGCTCCGCTCTGCGTGCGCCTGAACGCAACAGCCTCCTGCATCCTGGCACCGATCGGAATGAAAACCAGTGAGTCCAAATTCTTTCTGCACTAATGAGATGTTCGGGGATCAGCGCGTTAACTTTAACTCCCCAAAAGCACAAATCATCCCTCCATCCCTCCAACCCCTCCTGAAGCATCCTGCATTCCTGCTCCCAGCAGCCTGTTTCTCCCTGCGCAGCAAATCAGAAAACGAGCCGCTCGGTGTCTTACCGATGTGGATGATGGAGTCGGCCCTCACTGTGTTGCATTGCAATATCCACAGGGAATGAAATAACAATATCAGCATTTCCATCTCCAGCTCGAGCCAAAGAGGCGCATCCACGGATCCACCTCGCCGATTCTGGGGGTTCTTCTCGGTGAAATCCGAACCGAGCGTCGGTGCGTAAAAGCGGCAGCAGGAAAAGTGTCGGGAGAAACCTCCACCGAGGAAAACAAAACTAAATCCCACAGATGTAACTGTTGGCCGGAGTCGAGAGGAGGACGGAGGACAGAAAGAAAAGCTTCCAGGGCTCCGGAGAGAGACCGAGCCGGGTAGGTGAGAGGGGGAGAGGGGGAGGATGAGAGGAGACACCGGGGGTTTGTTTCAGAGGCTGAGATCCGCCGGACGAGCAGCTCTGACTCTCTACCTCTGAGTCTGAGACATCACACACTGCAAACTGCGGAGGAGCAGGAGGAGGGACGCGCTCTCCCTCCCTCCCTCCCTTCTTTCTCTCTATCCGTCTCTCTCGTCCGACCCACGTGACTGCAGAGCATCTATCTACGGCACTGGAAGCCGGACCGGAGAAAAGAGAGGCGAGAGATGGAGGGATGGATGGAGGGATGGGAGCCGAAGCGCGCGAGGAGGCGGACTGAGCTGCGCGGAGGTTTTAACGCCCCGGGGGTTGTCGGTAGGTTCTTGGAGGAGGAGGGGTGGGTGGGGAGTTCGGGGACAGAGGAACCCGGCTCGCTGTCGGTGCCGGTGATGAACTCACGGACACTTCCTCACGCGCTCATCCGTTTCACTGAAGTCAATGAGCTGAGAGGAAGAACGCGCTGGACTCACTCTGCGGTGACACCGGCTCTGAATCCGGTGTTGGTGCGTAACGTTGGAACGTTTTGGCTTCGTGTCTTTTATTTGTCTTCTGATGGAAAGACAAAGAGAAGACGGATATCTGTCAGCCTACTTCCATCTGAGAGAGATTTCTCTTTTTTTTTTTCTCCGTGGAGTTTGTCTTTAGTGAAACCTCCGCGCTGCGCTGCGTCTCCAGCCGGCACCATTGGAGAGGTTTTGGGCTACGCGCTGCGCTGTGTACGGACCTGATCCAGCCTTTATGTCAGGCTTCACTTCCCATCTGCGCCCTCATCCAACACATGTGCAGCTCAGCTCTGAAGTCTGAGGGGGTTTAGTGGTTCCGCCTCGCTCTGTGCGTAAAATCAGTGAGACGTTCGGGACTCTGCAAAACGGAAGGAGCACCGGCTGAAAGCAGCTGAGGAGAACGAGCGGGGGGGTTGAAGGGGGTGGAGGGTGGGGGAGTTCACGCTGATCTCCTGCAGCAGCGGAGGAGCCGCCGCCTCCCGCTTCTCACCGGTCACACCCTGAAGAGGTCTCACCAAGTCGGGTCTCTGCGTCCTCTAGTCGAGTCTCTGGCTGATGATGAGCACGTGACGTCACTGACATGTCCCGTGATTTCGTTCCAGGTGAAGCACCGACCCGTCACGGACTCAGCACCAAACTGCTGCACCTGGTTTTACAATTAAAGGATATTTCTTGCGACTGAATGTGGATCAGAAATGTCCTTTAATTGTTTGGTTAGGTGCAGTTCGGCTGACATGCTGGAGCGCTGCAGGTGGTGCCAGCTGAGAGGTTTCAGCACCGCGCCGGTCCGGACAGCTCCTCTGGACCTGCAGACTCCAGTTTGGGTCTGTGCGTCTGTCTGTGCTTAAATGTGACTAAAAACTTTTAAAGTTCTTTTTGTTTTTCTCCTTCAGAACAAAATCCGATTTAAAGTTTTTATCAGGATTTATTGTTAATTATTTTTATATCAGTTTTCTTGTTTGTTTTGACTCAGTGATTCTAAAACACCTGTAACCTGATCTATCTATCTATCTATCTATCTATCTATCTATCTATCTATCTATCTATCTATCTATCTATCTATCTATCTATCTAACTCCTATAAACATTAATAAATATGAGTCTTTACTCAAACTGAGTACCGTCTTCTTCTTTTTTCAAGCTGTTTTCTATCATTGGTACTCTGAAATGAACCATAACTTCCTCCTGATTCTGCTCTGTTTGTTTCTCAGTCTGATCTGATGAAGTCCAGATGTGTGAACATCTGTTCTAGTATTTAATTTACAGTTAAACCATGAATTTCAATCCAAAGCTCAGCATTCTGTTTTGTGACACTTTGATTTGGGAATAGAACCAGCAACCTCCTGATTAAAAAAGGACCACTTCTTGATCAACTTTTATCTTGATAATAATCATATTTCCTTCTAATATTTTAACAACCGTGTTTTAATTTAGTAATAACTTCGAATTGTACTTTAAATGTTTAAATTAAATTAATTAGGACTTGAATTATTAAATTTATGAATGAAATCCTAAACTTTAGTTATATTTTGTTAAACTTTGTAGCTGAATTTAATCAGTATTTTTGTTCAAATTTTGATCACTTGAATAAAATTCATCCTTATTACACAGTTCTGGTGTAACTTTATAATTTTCTGAAAAGAATTTAAACTTTTTGCACTTTATTTTATTTTTAAGTTTTTCTAGCTTCAGCTGTAGAGGAGCAGACGAATGAAATCAGGATACAGTTCTTCAGAATAAATAAAATAAAAACGTTCAGATAAACCCCAGACCTGTTTCAGTCCAGAGATCTGGTTCTGGGTGTCAGTCTGAACCAGCTGAGACCACACAGAGATCTGGCATCCAGCACACAGAAGATCCAAACTGTTCTGACCCGGAAGAAGAGGAGTAGGTCCACTGATGGAACACCACACCCCCTACTGGCAGCAGCGAGTTACTGCAGGTCTTTTATTCTGAAGGAGACATAAAAAAGAGAAAGCAACATTTTCAAATCAAAGCAAAAAAAAATCAGATGATCCAAAAAACATATCTTACCTGCTTTCATAGAAACAGATTTATTAAAGCTGCCAAATACAAGTATGATATTTACTAATCTCACTGATTATTATGGTTTTCATTAGTTTTTAACAAAATCATTTATTCAGGTATTATGATTTTTATATTTTGTAAATTCAAGTTTGAACTATGCATAAAGGTTAAATGTTCCAAAGCTTCAAAACTAAAAGATCATTTTGTTAAATGTTTAAATATAAATGTTATATAAAGTTTTGTGCTTCAGACTTTGACCTTTATTAAACCACCTAGTCATGTCTCCTGATATTTAGTTTAAAACCACTCGCTGTTCTTTCTGCTGTTCTAAACATCTGATGCGCTGCAGCGTTTCTGCTCTCAGAGTGAATTTTCTGCTGAGGCCGAGTCGTAAATCTGGAGCCGCGTTCAGAGTGAAGTCTGCTCTGTTCAGAGAATGAAGTGACTTTATTTCTCCCAGAGGGACGCTTCGTGTGCAGCTCGTCCTTTAAACTCAGCAGCTGAATCCGGCCGAACATTATGACACAGCTGATCACATCCCATAATCATCATCATCTCTCAATCACCTGATCTCCTGTCAGACGTGAGAGCAGGAGTCAGCCGCTCACCCTGAAAACACTCGTCTTTCTCCTCAAACCAAAGTCCTGTCTCTTTTCTCTCCTCCATCTGTTTCTTCAGCAGTAACTCCAGCGTGGATGACAATCTAATTGCATCCTCATCCCTCTCCGGTTTAATGGGCTGTCAGGTAGCATCATTACACTCTCTCATTGCTTCCTTGTGCAGCTCACATATTGACAATAGCTGACAATATGTGTGTGTTTGTGTGACGGAGGAAGAGAGCAAATGATGTCCTAAGCATCAGCAGCCAACAGGTTCAGTCAGTGGACGTCAGACTGATGAAAATCATTTAATTTGTGTGCAGTAAACAAATGTAAAACAATCAGAATAAAGTTACTCTGTGTTCCTGTTCACTGTGATATGAGGACAAATCCACAGATTCTTCATGTCCTCAGAGACTTCCTGTAGACCAGCGTCCCTACGTGTAACAGCAGGCACTGCTCATCTGGCTATAGGGTTATTTGGCTCATTCTGACTTCCATCAGTTATCTATCTACAGTAAGGACCACACCCACCGGTGACACCATTCAAACGGCTGTGGTCTCTATAATCAGAGTCAGAATTTTAAAAAAGAGGTTAAGTCCTGGGTGAGAGGGGTCACCGCTGATGCCAGCTGTCTCACTCTAGAGGAATACAGGGTCTGAATGGAGGACAGGTTGGCACCAGTGATCCTTTCTGCTTTCTTAATAATCCTCTGCAGTCTGTTTTCGTCCTGTTTGTTGACCCAAACCAGACCCGATGGACTGACAGAGGACAGACTAGATTGTGGGTCATGTAAAAGTTAACCAGCAGCTCCTGTGGCAGGTTAAACTTCCGGAGTTGCAGCAGAAAGTATCCTCTGCTGGGCCTTCAAGTCCCAGGTGATGGTGGTACCCAGAAAGTTCAGTGCTGTTGAGAATGGTGATTGGGGCTCCTCCTAAGTCCACTGCTATCTCCACAGTTTTTAGAGTCTTGAGCTCTGGGTAATTCTGACTGCAGCAGAGGACCAGCTGTTCCACCTCCCGTCTAAATGCAGACTCACTGCTGTTCTGGATGAGACCGATGACTGTTGTGTCATCTGCAAACTTCAGGAGTTTGTCAGATGGGTCGCTGGAGGTGCAGTCATTTGTATAAAGGGAGAAAAGCAGTGAGGACAGCACACATCCTCACATTCTCTCTGAGTCCCTGTGATGGACTCACCACCTGTCCAGGGTGATTCTTCTAGTTGATTTATACACACAAAAAACAGTAGTTACAAATGATTGCACTGATGGTAAAATTAAAAAACTATCAAAGACATCTAGTTAGCAATGATAAACTAATAAAATGTTTTATCGATATAAACTCTATTAACAGAATTTAAAAGTAAGGAATGTTAATATTTCACTCTTTTAATTTGTGGGACAGCCCGCGGTACAGTCAGTTCCTGAATGAAATTCAACCTGTCATGATGTTATTATTTAAGGTTTTAATGAAACAGTGAGTTTTTAACAGGTTTTAAAATATATATTACTCTGAAATTAATGCAATGGTTTGTTATGTTAATCAAATCAGAAACAAAATAATGATTTTAGACCTGGATGAGCAGCGTATTTATTCAGGATGTGAGATGGAAACTTCTTTTTGTCTAAATGTTCCTGAAAGAACGAGTCTGGTTTAAGCTTTCAGAATGTTCTGTACTTTAAACTCTTTATTTCTTCGATTAGTTTATTGAAGGTTTGATTTTTGACCCTTTTTGAGGCCGTGTCACACTAAACAGGCTGATGCATCATTTATCTGCTAGATTTAACCAAAGCATCATCTCCTGCTTCAGTGTGACAATCAGAACGAGGCCTTGATGAGTCGATGCTCCGAACGAGGTTCATCAGAAACAAACACGTGTTCCTTGTGTTTGAAGAGGCCCAGAGGATGATTTGACTTCTGACTGCAGCACAGGAGCCGCAATCACTCCTCCAAGCGTAAAAATGAAGCTGCAGATGAATCCATCACATTGAGACGACTGTTATATCTGACACATATAGATATAAATACACTTCAATGTTGCTGAGCAGTTTATCTTTTACTTTGTTTCTAAAATAAACTCATCTGACAGACATCTGGTTCGTTTCTATATTTAGAATAAAAGAAGCGTTCTGATGTTGCAGCTCAGCCTCCGTTTGTTTTAAAATGCTCTTTGAAGGAGCTGTAAAACTTCACTCCTGAAAAAGATGTGAAGTTTGGTCCAATGAAGAGAGCAGCCAGTGTGTGTACTGTAGTTTCATGTCAGCCTGAAAAGCACAAGAATTGTCAGGTGGAGTGTACTTTACGTTTGATCAAACAATCCGACTGCAGAATCCTGAAAACCAATAAATGTGCTGAACTTAATCAAACAAAGCAGCTCAAATTAAAGCTGAAAGTTTGTAGATTTATACGAATATTCAGTTTCACTTCAGCTTCAATAAACCTGAAGTTCCTAAAGAAAAACACAGAATATAAAAATTCTAGAAGTTCTGAACCTGAATGTTCTGCTGAGTTTCCCTCCAGTCTGAGAGCTTCTGTTTTAATTCGGTTCTGCAGCATCTTCTAAAGTTTGGTTTCTTTTTGTTAACAATTTGGCAAAGAGAAATTTTACAGTTTGTTTTGGGGTTTTTTGGCTTCTCGAGTTGAAACACACATCAAACCTCTGACTTCTAGAAAATTGTTCTTAATTTCTTTAACGAATCTTGCATGTAAAGTACTTTAGAAGTAATTAATAATTCAGTAAAATGAGAGAGTGGTGTTCTGCTGCTTTGTTATTTTCTGTGCAGCAGGTAGAAACTGAGTGAGCTGAAGGTTATAAATTATTGAAAATGTTCTTTAAGCTCCGAGGCTTTGTTGGAGCTGCATCGAGGTTTCCAGCAGGATTCGAATAACATCAAACATCAATCAGCTTCAAGACAACTTTCTCAAAATAGTTCAAGTAAAATCACTCAATTTGCAACAAATCGTAACATTTAAAGACTTTTATTTCAACATCTTATATCAGAAATATGTAATAAAGCTGAATTCTATCAGAAACCAATAAAAACATAGTTTTTAAAGGTTTCACATAAATAAATATAGATCCAAATGCAGCGCGTAGAGCTGATTTTTGTTTTCTTGGGCTGAATTTTTCTGCTGATCATTTTCAGTTTGTTTTTCCTGCACGATGAATCAAATAGATAAAATGTCAAGTTGGACTTCCTCATTTTTCCTTCTCAGAGACAGAACATGTTGCTAAAAATGATCATGTTCAGAAGCAGCGATAAACAGCAATAAGAAGAAATATTGTTTGATTTTGTGCAGAATTCCAAAAACTGAACTGAGAGTCAAACTGAACACATAATGGGTTATACATGTTATATTTTATGAAACATAAACAATAAAGAAAATTGACCAAACATGGAAAAGCATATGTTTCTTAATAGAAGGAAGCAGATCTGATGATTTCTGCTCAGTCCAGGACGGATTATAGAAAAACAACCGACTGAGACTATGGAGAACCTTAAACCAGTTTCCTCATTTAGAAACCATCTTTATGTCAATTATTGTTTAAAAATCACAGATTTATGCTGTTTTTCCTCTTTGTGTTTTATTCATCGACATAATCAGGATGAGAAGAGTCACAACATTTACCGCCAAGCGTCCCGAAGCCAAACATTTATTTATTAAAGCTTCTTGTCTCCGTTTTTAATTTGCTTAGACGGAGGAGAGGAGATTACTCAAAGCTGCTTTTTGTTCAGTTTAATACTCTGATGAATGATGAGTAATTACTCAGATACTGACTCCTTACAGACATTTTGAATATTATTCTCAAAGCAGATATTTAATTATTTTCATGACAACTGCAGCTTACTGTTAGATGGTGAAGAGGTGGGCTAAATCTTGAGGTTTTTGCTCAGTTTTAACTTTGAGTCTGTTGCTCAGTCTTCGGTTAAAATAAAACGTTGTGTTTAATTTATGATCTTTGAATATTCACTGGTAGTCAAAGAGAATAAGAAACATCTTCATACGAGATCATCACCAATTTCGGAATAAAAAAATAGAAAAGACTGAAAATCACCTCAATTGTCGATTCACAAAAAAGAAATACAGAATAAAACAGTTTGACACCATTGATTCAACATTTTAAAGTCAATGAAACTGACTATGGTCTGAAACTGATTATTTCTATTAAAAAACCATCATCAAACACAACAGCTGGGAGTTTAGTCCAGAAGTTCCTATAACATTTTGGCTTCTGACCCACAAAATTACAACCATAATAACAAAAACCACCGGTTGAGCTGCACAAACGCTGCAAAAAATGGAAATAAACAAGAACAAAATAAAAACACACAAAGCTTCCATTCGTATTCTAATGCTTAAAATCATTTGGATGATTATTTTTAGTTTTTACATGAATTATAGTGAATATCAACTCAAATAAATAATACTTCAATATGTTTAAAGAACTAATTTAAGCTTCTTCATGAAGTCATTGTAGGCTGTTCTAGCTTTGGACAGGAAGGATCTTCTGTACCAGTGTGTGTTGCAGCAGATCTAAAGAAGTCTCTGACTGAAGACGCTCGCCTTTGTTTTTTGCTCCTCTTCAAATCTCTGCTTGTATATGCTGAAAGCAGGGCAGAGAGAGACGTTGGAGTCGGGATCTGATCCTGCAGCCACGTATTCTGGCTAGATCCTCATCAAGTTCAGCCATCATATTCCGGAAAGATCTCCCGTTCCCCTTATGATGGGGTGATGGTTTTAACTTTCTCATCCTCTCTCGCTTTGCTCCTGCTCTACATCCACATCTCTTTCTCTATGACTTGTCTGGGACTTTGGGTTGTAGTTTAGGCATTATTTTAGCTTTAGAGACTTCAGTTGGCTACTTCCTCTTGTAAACAAGTCTCTTGTTTCTATGGTTATGCATAAGTATATTTTTTTAGGAATAACTTTTTAGCTTGACTTGATTTCTGGAGATCAAACTTAATGTTTTATGACCCACAGTGGAGCCTAACTTTGGGAACCACTGGTTTGAACTAATTTTACAAAGTGAAGTTAAACAGATTTTAACTGAAACCTCTGGATGCAATTGTTTTATGATTTCTAATAACCGACTGTTGCACAAAGTTACCAAGTATGTCATCTGACTCCTTTTATTTTGAACTGTTGATCATTTTTATGTTTTTCCTGTTTTCAGTGATATGTGTGAAAAGTGTGCCAGGAAACGCCTGTAAATAAGATTTTTAATCTCAAGGGTGTGTCCTGATTAAATAAAGGTCAAATAAAGAATCCTATAAAAAATTGAACACAGCATTCAGGAGAAAATTCCTAAAATGTCTCAAAGGGGTTCTCAGTTTTCTGATGTTAGCCTCAGGGTCTGGTTCTCATCTTGCTGGGATTTCAAACATTTTTGGAAAAATTGCAAAAACAGAGCTTCTTCTAAATTAGCTACAGAGACTCTCTGGTGTCTGGAACCTGTCTCGGGTTAGTTTCCAATAAAGAGTGTAGAAATATGAAGTAACGTTAAAATCATAAGCAATTTAGACACTTTGGGACTAAACTGCAACAAAAACATTTTAATGACTGTCAGTTTTTTTTGCAATGACATCATCTGACCCATGTGACCCAACCAGACACTAAACCTCTCATAAAAGGGTTGAACTAATTCAGTGATTGTGTGTCTCCAGCTGGACACCAAGAGCCCAGTGAAGCTTAAAGTGATTCCTTCTGCATACAAACAGAAGTCAGCTCTTTTGTTGATTTTTTAAATTGAAAGAAGAGCTTGTCACTGAGGAGGAGGAGACGACGGTGGGTAGGAGTTTGTTTTAAAGCTCACTGAAGCTCAAAGCTTCAGGTGAAAGTTGAGTCCGACTGAAGTCAATGAGGAGAGACGGCAGCTCGATATAATTCATTATCAAGTTTATTGATTCAAACATGGCCCACATGAGCAGAGAACACAACATCCTGCACAAACTGCAGCTACATGTTCAACATGAACTGCTTTAATAATAAAATGTTTTATTATCACACTAAAACAGAGTTTAAAGTTAATAAAACAGAAGTTTATGTTGTTTTATTTCTAATAATAACAACCAAAAAAATCACTTTTATTAACCTTCTGGTGCTTTTCTCACAGCAGCCACTGTAATAATCTATTATTTTGTCAAAAATCATTTTTAAACCAGGAACTCGTGTGTATTTTACCAACTCACTCCCTGATGGTTTGGTTTCGGCTCTCCTCATGGTTCTGCCTCGTTCCCATTCAGCTCACGGGAATCTGTTTAGCCTCCTTATCTCTTCCTGTATTCGACCCATTTTCTGCCTCGATGGCTCACCACAAACAGGGACAGCATTGGCCTGAACAGAAAACTACACTGCGCCAGTCACTGAGGCCTGAACACACACCGAGCCAAGCATAAATTCTGATGAATTTCTACAGATGAAAACCACTTCTTTGACTGGTTATTAAACTCTCCTGAGGTGGATCGATTCCTTTCCTCCCGTAAAGTTTTATAACAATATTAGCAGTAAAACTTCTCTGGTTTTAAGTCATTACGAAGATATTTTTATGGCGCTGGACCGGTTGGACCAGAGGGCTGATGAAGAAGCTGCTTCCTCTCATTTGTTGAATTTTTCATTTGCAGGATGAAGGGCGGCTGGAGGACACCGGCGTCTGTGTGCAAGTGTGTTGAGCATTTTAAAGAGAACAATTCAACCAGATGAAATGTTCAAAATACCAACTGAGCCCTGATTACAGAGACTCAGAGTCTCCAACAAGCTAAATCATAAAACAGCTTCTTCACTGATAGAGGTTGTAAATTATTCTCTGCTCAGATGAACTGTGGACGATAGGTTAAATATACTCATGGTTTTAAGTCATATCTTAAAGGAATATATCCCAACAATAACAACAAACTTTGAAAAGTCTACATCTAATTAGTTCAGTTTCTCCAACTCATCACAACTGGCTCCGCCTCCCATCAAGAAAACTGTGGCGGAATCCGTCCCTCCCATCTACATTCTCCAGGAGGCTCAGTGTTTATCAGAGGAAGCTAACAGCTCAACAGAAGCTAGTGAGTGTTCAGAGATGATAGAGTAAAAAATAAACAACTTGTTTCTAAGGAAAAACAACACTGGATCCACCATCCATCCATTCATCTCTCTTTCTATCTGTCTGATCATCTATCCATCCAGTTTTATATCCATCCATCCCCTCTCTCTCTCTCCCTCCCTCCCTCCCTCCGTCTGTCCATCCGTCCATCCATATATATATATACATATATATATATATATATATATATACATATATATATATATATATATATATATATATATATATATATATATATATATATATATATATATATATATATATATATATATTAATAACAATAAAATCAACCAGAGGAATATAATGTTATTTTCATGGTGTTGTGTAGCGTTCTGCACCAATTTGGATTCAGGAATCCTGAATGCCTGCAGCTCCTCACAGGTACCCCCCCACCTCTCCACAGGTCGCTCTCTGCTGGCCACAAACAGAGTCAGAAGATCTTAGAAGCTGTCTGAGATCTTCTGATAAGGTCTGATGTCAGAATGCCTGCAGGAAAACGTGGAGGCTGCTTGTTGTTGATTTTCTGGTTGTTGTTGCCGATGATAGCCATAACCTCAGGTTGCTTAGCAACTGTAAGAGGAGAAAATGACCAGGATCAGGAGGCAACAAAGATCCCTTTCAGGCAAATTTCATGAGCACAGACCAAAGGCGAACTCAAACTAAAACTTGTGCAACTTTTACATAAAGTTCATCTGAGTACACTCTAATCATGTTTTCACTGAGAACATTTGAGGTAAAGTTTTACCTGCTTGTGTCAGCGTGTGTTCATCCTCATCCTGATCACCTAATCCAAACCCCCTCTAGCTCCCGTTCTCCTCACCCGTCTCCCTGCTGCTCCGTCTGATCAGACCTGACAACACGGCTCAGTATTCGTTAGGAATCAGAACCGGCACGGCGAGCCTCAGGCCCAGGTGTGGACCGGACTAACTTTAGAGTTCTGATCTGAAACTGGATTTACTTGGGTTTATTCAAATGCTGCCAGAGAAACGTTTTTCTTCTATTTAAAGCATTTTGTTTTGAGAAAAGACTGCTGGTTGATGGTTTGAACAGCAGCAGGTGGAGTTTCATCATCTGGAGCTGAGCTGAGAGCCTGCAGCCCAAAACAAAACAGTCTGAGGGAAAATGATGCAACTTTGAGAGAAATCCACATGAATTATTGAACACATGCAGCTCTATATTGATTGTCTGGTTTGCTTTGGAAAATAAAAGCTTGCTCATTATCTGTAACATTGTAAACGTTCTTTTTTCAAGCATGATGTGAAACATTTTTGTGCAGTCATGTAGACTGTTGTTTGCTTTTAGTAAAACACAAACAGCCCAACGGAATAAAAACTGGAAGAATTCATTTAAAAAAATTACAAACAACTTAATCATAGAAAAAAATGGCTAAAACGTTGTAAATAAGCACAGTTGGGCTCCTAGTTTATATATTTTATTGTGTTGATTTCTGTTCTATTTTACTTTGCATTTATTTTTATTTATCTTTAATCTTAACTTCTGTTGTGCAGTTGTATGTGTTTTTATTGGCATCTAGCAAGGTATAAAATATATACTTTAATATAATTCAAACTTAGCTTTTATAAAAATACAGTGCCAGTATACTAAAAATACATATACTTTCAGTAAGTATACTAATGTTACACGTCCACAGCAAAACTTTTAAAAATACTTTAAAGTAAGTGTACTTTATTACATATAAATATGTTGATAAAAAGTATACTTCTAGTAAACCTTATGCATAATTCCTGAAATGTACTTATTTAAAATATTTTAACAAAGATTTTTGTGAATTTCTATGTACTAATAGCATACTTTTGAAACTGAAATTTCACACTCTTAATTTTGAATTATATTTTAGTGTAATTTTTAAATTTTTACACAAGTATTTTAGTACATAATTCTCTAGTACATAATTTTTACAATGTTTATAACAACATGGTTTTATTGTACTTTTATATAGTTATCTTTCACTTTAGCGGTTAGTTTCCCTGCAGTTTGTTCGATTTGACTCTTTGAGTCAGAAACAAACCAAAGATTCTCTCATCTCAGCAGCAGATTTAACCACCAAGCCTCTCAGTTTCCAGTTATTTTGTTATTTATCTAATTTGTCGTTATTTTGTATCTCTAAGTTTCATATCAGAACCGTCATCACAGACGTGTAAACAGCTGAACAGATTCCTGCTACAGCTGAAGAGGACAGAGAGCCGAGCAGAACAAATCCTGAAAATGAATTATTGATTCTATAACTCCTATAGCGCCGCGGCTCTCCTCTCTGTGGTTTACTGATCCTCCACCACCAACACTCTTTGGTGTTTTCTTTCCTTTTCTCTCACTGATTATTCAACAGAAAATATATTCATTGCAGCTGTAAGTCAGCAACTGTGTCTCTTGAGCCTCTTCACCAACACACACAATAAAACATAACAAAACTCATTAACTCAAATTATTGATTTTTATTCGCTCGTATTAATTTGATTTTTTTAAACTTTTTTTTTTCCATTAAAGTCTCTGTAGGTTTGGTCATTTTTCAACTGCAAGACACAAATAACTAATCACACTTTGTTAACAAAACTTGGAAAAACTACTTGTTTGAGTAAAAATGAATGTAAAATTTGTTTGATGCTGTTTGTAATTTGTGGCCAGCAGCAGCAGCCCAGTGAAATACTAACTCCTTATGACCTCATCTCACCTGTTTCATCTAATATCAGTAGTCAGATCGTCTGCTTGTTTTCTGTTATTTCGACAGTTTCTTTGTTCTGTTTTTTAATCTAAAGTGCTTTTTTACTTTTTGAGTTAGGAATGTAAATTTTTTCTACATCTTGTGACACCTGGAACTTAATTTTTCTCAAATTTATTTGGTCTTCCAACTCTCACTATCACAAGTTATCACACTAGATGTTTCTGACTTTACAAAAACACAAACAATGAAAAGAAAACGATTAGCTCAGCTCTACGTTTCTCTGCAGATCTTCTCTTCAGGTTTTAAACTGCTGAATGTTACTAAATACAAAATGGATCTATATATGAATACAACATGCACTCTGTGTATGTGTGTGTGTGTTTAGTGTGAGTATATTAGGTGGAAGTTAAGTGTTAGCTGACTAAGTTGTGAGTCTGTGGCTTCAATGAGGAGATCAGAGGAGGCAGCGAGGAGCTAACGTGACAATCACACACTGACAGGTGAAGGTAGCTGCAGGGCCAAACACAGGCTTAAAAACACTGCAACGTACATGCACACACACACAACCACACTTTAGTGCATCACGTCACAATAACATTAACATCGCTAAATATCTGACTTCCTGTAGCATCTAACATAAAACCATCTACTGAAACATCTCAACACAGCATGAAGACTCGCTCGCTCTCTCACATTGCATTTTTTCAAATGAAGCTTTTCATCAAACTCTTAGAGAGACAGGCAAGAAAACAAGTTTTGACTGTTTCAATTAACACAATCAAGTCTTTTCAGAGAGAACTCCTGCTGTGTGTGTGTGTGTGTGTCTGTGTCTCTGTGTGTGTCTGTGTGAGTGTTTGTGAGGTTTGTGTGCGTCTGTGTGGAATCAGAAAATGGAAAAAACACAAAGGCTTGGGCAGATGAAAGACTACAGATTCTGTTAAATGGTGGAAAATGATTGGTTTTCTAAAGAATCCAAATGAAAAGCGCCTGTGGTGTCCTCCAGGAACTGAATCGATCATTTCGTCACCAGAATGTGAACTGAACAATCAGAAACTATTCTTACAGTTTGTCTCAACGATTAAAAATCTGATTCTGTTTGAGAAAATTCACAGAGAAATAATTTACTGTGGGTTTTTTCCTCATTCAGACATTACCATTTAACATTTTCTTTATTTTGTCTCAGACGGTTGGTTCTGATCCATCTTTCAGGCCCAGTCTTTTGTTGAACTGGTCTATATTAGTAATGCAATCTCAGTTATAAATACTACATTTAAATATTTTAGTTCTTATGATTTCTGCAGCAGGTAATTAAATCTGTGTAATAATATTTTCAGTTATCATTTATTTATTAGTTGCAGAACTTTATGCAAATTTCCTCACAGAGGGACAAACAAAGAAAACCTTAAAGCAAGAAACTGAAGCTGAAGGGATTTTTGGGTTCCAGTAAAATCTTTCACAATTTTTAAATAATTAAAAACCTGATATGGATTTTGTGAGTGCTTTAGTTGAGGAGAAATCAGCTCTAAATGGAATCTGAAAGTCGTTGAGCTGCTGGGTGTTGGACTCGGTTTCTGTTTGTTGCTGAGCAGCTCATCCTGCAGGGTTTATCATCTGCAAACAGCTGCTGAAGATGCAGCTGAACCGGGTCGTTATAGACTGGGCTTAAAGAGATAAATGTGAGATTCTCAAACTGAGAAGAATTCTGGGTGGAAAAAACAGACTGAGTGGAAAAATCTGGAATAAAAGTTATTCTATTTTTATTGGTTTCTAGTTTTTGTGTTAGAGGAATAAAGAGTTTCTGACAAAGTTTGAGTGATTATGAGTGAGAGGGTGAATTCAGCCGTGAGGAGGAGGAGATGTTCATTCTGCTGCAGCTGGAGTTGTTCTGCAGTCGATGTTCGTCTCAGCCCGACGGGCCGAGCAGAACGCCGCTGGCTCATCAGCAGAGAATAAATCCAGATGAATCCAGAATACCAAACACACCATCGCAGCCTTGTTTTCTCTGCTCCATTAAAAACACATGCAAGGGCTTCTTACCCATATAATTTATTTCTGGCTCTGAACTCTGACCCTCCTCCAACCTGTGGAGCCGCAGCGCTAAGGCATGCTGGGAGAAACTCGTCTGTGTGACAGGGTTCTTCTCTGTGTGGCAGATGAAGGTGAGAGTGTGTGTTTGTGGTGCCGAGTTGCTGCGGGCTGCGAATACCTGAGAAACTAAAGAATAAATGTATTTATTGGGGGACTCGGGCAGAGAGAGAGGAGGGAAGATGAAGACAGAGACGTGCTTGCTCGTAAAAAATTCATTTCAAGGCAGCAGGCCATGCCTAAAGCAAGTTTGTCTTTCAATGATTAATTTATCTGTAGACCAATCCCACCGGAGGCTTGAGTGAGTGAGTGTGTGTGTGTGTGTGTGTGTGTGTGTGTGCTCCTGGCTTCATCAAGTCTCCTCCTCACCACCAACGGATGTGAGACGTGAAACTGCGGGGGGTAAATGTGTCCACACGTATGACAGAAACATGCTCATGTTAATAATACTTAGCCTAACTGTAGGGATGTGTGTATCTGTGTTGTTCTGCTTCTTTTTTTATTCCGAGTTAGTTTTCTTTGGACACATTTGGTAAATAGAGCTCAGAGAGTTAAAATAAAAGGTGGCTGCAAGGGTTCTAAACTCTGCAGCTTAAAGAGACATTTTAGCTAATCTGAAGTGTGTTTCTGTATAAAGTTATAAATACATCCTCCTAAATCGCCTCCAATGTCCTAAATTTCCCAATGGATGTTATTTTATGAACCTTCCAACCCAGTCAGAATCTTCCCGCTGAACTCAAAGCTTTGATGAAGAGTTACATTTAGCTGCAACAGGTGAGGTTAACCCTTGTTAATAACACCAGAATTCCATGTAAATTACCACAGAATTACATGTAATCTCAGAATTTTGTGTAAAAAAATAACTAGAGAATTTCTAAGTCACATTTTAATCCATCATGTGAAGTATTTTATTTATCAGTAAATCATTCTGCATCCTTGAAGAACTTAAGATTCATGATGTGTTTATGATTAAACATATATTTTTAAAGCATCACTAGAAGGTCTGGCAGGTCTTTGTTTACGGGGCTGCTGTGAGGTGTAACATAACCTCATAAATACAAACCTCCATCTGGGACCCTTGTGCTGGCAGTGACAGGAATGTGTTGTCATGATGAACAGGATGCATAAAGTTAGTGAAATGAGGAAGATATAGGACATAATAAAACTACATGTTTTTATATATATATATTATTGAAAATATACACTTGTAGTACACAAAAATAACAAAAATGTCTTTAAGCGTCCATAACTGGAACATGTGAAAACAACATAACTTATGATTTTAACATCATGTTTAGAAGCAAAACTGAATATTTAGAAAACTAATAACCATTTTTAACATTTAATAAACTGCTCTGAAAAAAAGAGAAAATAACAAGGATATTTCCTATCTAGTGTATGAAATGTGTTTGTCCTAATAATAAAAACACAGATGAAAACACCTGTGAAGTTGGTTTAATTTTTTTACAGCCCTTTGTTTGGTGTGTGCATACACACAAGCATCCCTTCATTTAAATATAATAGGATTAAAACATTGCGACAGACAACAGTAACTGCATTTATGTTTACATTATAATTAACGAGCTTTGAAGCAAAATCTTACCGATCAGCATTTTTTCCTCTGTTGAATTTCAAAATGTTTTGTCCTTTAAAACAATCATTTTCCAACTTATTTCAACTCCCTCAGCAGGTTTTAAATAATCCCTGAAGGCCAAATGTTTCATAATTAGAGCGATTCAGAGCGTGTTTGAATATTGAATTACATTCTGTGGCTTATCCTCGCTGGTGAAGGTATTCAAATTAGTTTGGCTGAATAATTAATATTTGAACTTTCTGTAGGTGTAATAATTGGATGCTTTAGTGCAGGATCACATTTAAAACAGCATCAGCTATTTGAAGAAATTCACAGGTTTTTGTTTAGATTTCATCAGATCATTTAAAGCAAATGTTTATCACTCGTGTATTTGTTATCAGGGGGATCTGGGTTCTGGAGGGGAGATTATTTTCACAGGAAAAGTTTCCTTTCAGACTTCATTTAATGTATTCAGGTAATTTGTTTATGAACATAAAATTACACAAATTGAATAAAACAACATTTAACAGGATGTTATTTTTCGGCAACAACTTTAATTCCAATATTCAAAAAATGGCCCTAATCAGTTTTGGTTCAAATAAAAACTAGTTTTTAAGTTTTAAATAGTTTTTAATGTATTTGAGATTAAACAGTCATAGAAAATAATCAAGAATAAGTAAAAACAGAAAACATCCTAAATAATCTTATAGCGCTTTTTTGATGCAAAATAATTTGTTTCTGAAGAAATTTGGGGGGAGGTTTGTTTACCATGGTGGCCATTTTGAATTTTAGAAAGCATTTGGTAAAATCTGAGCACCCTGTGAGCTACTATAGCACACCAAATTTTAGCTAAATACATTTAAAAGTTAGTTATAGCTTTAGTTGGATTTAGTCTGTGTGAGACATGCACACACAGGAATGTGTGTGTGTGTGGGGGGGGGGGGTACGTTACTGTTGGGCTTGACGTGGTGGGAAAGCCTCAAACTGCAGACTTGGCAGACAGCTCTTTACAAAGAGCCAGTTTCTCCAGTTAATTAATAATAACATACATTTTGTTCTTTTCACCATAGTTTCAAAGTTCAGAGGGAGGCTGGTAGATCATCAACATGCCAACATCCGGACTCAGTGAGGTCAAAACGTGAATTACTACAGTCTTAAAACTCCTAACTGTAAAATATCACAGTGGTTCATATTAACATAATTTTAAAAACCTTTACACTATCATTGATTAAATGTTATACAGTTAATTCAGCTGAAATATTCTAATATCCTGAGCTAACGGCTAATCAGTGCTGGGTCACAAAATGGATTACTGTAGCCTGCAGAGCTGACCAATCTGCTGCAGATCGGTAATAAATAGTGGCTCAAAAGTCAAGCTGATGCATTAGAACACTATGTAAGCTTTTTTAAACCCTAACAATTTAGAACAGGACAGTTTTAGTTTACTATGCTACTGTAAGTGTGCCACTGCTGTATTGCATCACCCGATCGGCCACAGTAGTTTTATTAATCTAGAAAGTAAGGCGCGTGATTATGGGTGACTGGAACTGAGTTTACTTGCATTTTTCTGGAGATATCATCTAAATGAGTCTGAATATATGTCTGATCAATCGAAGCAATACAATAGCAGCAAACAAACCGCATACAGTAGCATAGTAATTCAAACGTTTTTCAGTTGAAACATAAACTAAACAGTCATGTGCAAAATTGTAGAGGCTTAACAATGGGTAATATAGAGTTCTATTGAATCAGTATGAGTTTTTTGAGTCAAGGGTTGTTTTAAATACTAAAAATTAGATGAATTGCTAGTTTGTGACTGATCTGGTTAGCTATGAGGTCAGAGAACTGCTGGTCAGAGAACTACTTCCTGTTTCTAGTCTCTTCTTGCTTTGAGTGATTTCACAGGTGGATATGGTTCTTACTGTACAATTATCCCTTTAACCCAAAGTGTTTATTCATGATCTGAATATATGATCAGCCTCTTTAACCTGGTTTATTTTTTATGTAAAATCGGAAGGATTGCCGACACAAACTTACAAGAGCTAGTTTGAGGTTTTATTCATATACTGTAGACACGGGCGTGGGTGTGGTTGCAGTGTGATGTTTTTGTTCCATTTCCACCATGTAGCAGCAGAATATTTACTTTATTTTTCCTGACTCCTGTCTGTGTTCAGTTTATTTCTTTTCCAGTATTTTCCAGCGTTTCCTATCTGCTGGGTTGCAGCTGAATTCCCATCTAAGCTTCTTTTCTGTCGCTCTTCCTTCTAAACTGTGGACAGGCGGGAACCTACTTTTCCCCACACAGTAAACTCCACTGGGGACAGATTTGAGCATTGCATGTTAAATTATTGATGAAGCGTCCCCTGCTTCTTTTCTTCTTTCCCCCCTGAGGCTTCAAGCTGAGGGACGCTGAGAGAAAACCCCAAATCTCCGAGGACTCTTCGTACATCTGAACGCACCACAGAGTGACTTTACAAGACGACAAACACACACTCATCAGCACATCTACCACAGCAGGGTTGAGTGTAAAGAAGTCTTCTTTACATGTGTGACTGACTTTGATATGGTCAGATCTAAAATAAAAAAACACTTGCAGGACAGGACCTGAACCAGGTATGAGTCTGGGGCCCGTTTCTCCAACAGGCCACATAAATTCTTCATCAAGTTGGTGAAGAAGATGATTTCCCTCCAGCTGGTCTGGGTAAATTATTCTGAAATATGTTAGGTGGTACATTTTATACTCTTGCAAAAAATGTTTGTAAGTTAGATAAACGCTTATTTTAGGTCAGATAAATATTAAAGAGCAAAAAAAAAGCCACAACTCAAAATTACTCAAGGAAATTTAACGTAACGATATTTATTACTTTAAAAAAAAATCCGAATTTGTCTGCAGGTAGCAGCTGATAAGGATATATTATTCATTTTTTATTTCTATAAACCAATAAATCTACAAGCTAAATTATTGTATAATATGTAATTTTCCACCTTGCTGGTATTTTATCTTATGCTGGCATTTTTAAATTATTTACAATGTTTTTCATATTTATTTAAGTGTGTCTGGGATTAGCCTGCCAAGGGATTGAAGATGGAAATTAGCCCTGACTATAAACTTGCATATTTACATAAATATATATATATATATATATATATATATATATATATATATATATATATATATATATATATATATATATATATATATATATATATATATATATATATATATATATATATATATATATGTTAATTCATATGCACGTTCCCTTTACAAATAAAATTGAAACTTAATGAGCAGATATCAGTGTAAATACTGGAAAGAACAGTCTGCAGGGGTGGGGAACCTGCAGATTGTATATGGTCTTTGGAGGCCTTTTATTTAGACTCCCATTCAATTTAAAACAATAAAATAAGTCAAAGTTCACAGGATAATATATCAACAACTAATGGCGTGTGACGTGTTTCCCTAACAGTAATTCATATTTCTAAGGCAAAGGGCAACGTATTTTTTGTCAAAGAGAAAATCAAACCTGTTTAGTTTGTCGGCAAGGAGCTGGCTATGAGTCCCATCTGGAGTGATTTTACAGGAGTTACTAAAGTTACAGCACTTTGTCTGAGTCTGAATGAACAATCAATGTTTACAAGTCCACAGAGTAGCATTGTGAAAGCAGGTTATGGTGAGTGAATTAAGCTTCAAGCAGCATAGAGTTTGTGAAGTAATGCTCGTTAGAACATCTAAAAACAACTTAACTGTCTGATTTTACCTGACTGAGAAAAGAATAATAATAATAAGTTAACATATGAAAAGCCCAAAATTATATCTTTAAAGGGTTTTGTGAATTTTTGAAGGATTCTCAATTCATTTCTAATGGCCAAAGTTGTTCACAAAAAGCTTAATATCTTAAAAAGTATCAAATATATTAATACCAAAAGTTATGACCTGATAGCCCTGGACAAGTTGAACATTTTGATATTTAATTTGCTGAAAAAAATGCTGAAGAAGTGTACTGAAAAGCGCACGGTTGCAAAATAATAAAGAGGAAAGAAAACAGTACAATAAAATAAAAGCCTCAAACATCTAACAGCAGTAATCTCTATATGCTGGTTTTCCTGTCATTAAAGTGTCTCAGTGATGAATGTAGATGTTTTAACGAGTTATTAGGTAACCTTTATGCCATTCACAGAGCTGATTAAGCATCCATGTGAACTTTAATTATCATATTGTACGCAGTAACATTGTATTCTTTCTAATCCTCCAGTTTTGTTTTTATGTTTAGTGATAACAGAGCCGTCATGTTTAGCTGGAGCTCTGTCCTCTTGTCGTTAAACTCATTTCATACTGAAGTAGCTCCAGAAGCTAACGAGCTGCTCTCACTGGGTCCACTCCTTATCGGTGCACCAGCACATGACCTGGCTGTAACACCAGACATAGCCTAACATAACCACGTTGTCAAATCATTCATATAATAAATGACACTTTTTTTATTGCATACAAATTTACACCAGTATTACCCAAGACGATATATGGCACATCCCTAGTAATCGACGTGTAACGTTAACCCATATTAAACGTAGATGTTTATTCCAAGCAGGCAATTTTCTGTAATCTGATAGAGCTCATTTTCAGCTTCAGTATTTTATTGAAACATGCACTGAACTATGTCATTGTTTTAATTAAAAGTTAAACTTTATTGTTGTTATTTTTGCCCCATTTAAATAAATTCCTTCAATTTTTGCAGTAAGTTTATTTTCTACAGTGCTGCACAAAAATATTGTTTAGTATAGTAATATGATTAATCACAATTCATAATTTAACAGAGGCTATTTGACAATGGCATTTTATATTTACTCAGGTTATCTGAAACCTGTTTGCTGATCTGAAACACTTATGTGTGATGAATCAACAAAATGAAATAAATCTGTAAAGGGTAAATACCTTTTCACAGCACCGAATAATTCTGTTGTGGAGAGTGATCTCATCTGCAGTCATTTGTTGGGGTAGCAGCATCAGAGCCAGAGATCAGCTGATAAAGATGGCTGGCTCTGTGCTGGGGACTCTGGAGTCTCTAGAGCTGATTGGACAAAAAAAAGGACACTTCATAAAATAAAGAGTACTGACAATAATTCAGCAAGAGTGTGTCTTCAGTCAGAGGTTTCTTCAGATCAGTCAGCTCCACAGACATGTTGGATTAAGGAATAAAGCCTTAACTTCATAGTTTCATTGAAACTGGTTGAGGTAAACTGTAGTTATTTTAGCCTGAGTGCAGATGTGTCTCTCTCACCCAGCAGCAGCTCACAGCTTTCTGTAAAAGGTCTCTCAAATGTCCAGTCGTTTAAATAAGCAAATTATTTGAAAAAGTGTGACTTTTTAAAACTTCCTAACCTTCTTATTATTTAAGCTATAAAGATTAAACTCCTATAAAGGGTCTCTTTCCACCTTTTCCAGGAATAATTTAATATTTACATTATTAAATTGTCATGCCTATAATTTCTAAAAGAACCATCAAACTGTTTGTGCATTAACCTCTCTTTCCTGCAATACAAAATATTTTTGAGTAAAAGCTCATAAATCAGTTTACTGCAAGTGAATTTAATCAGATTAGCTTTTGAAGGCGACTGTGGATCAGTGGCAAGAGAGATCGCCTCCCATGTGGGAGAGTGTGGGTTCACACTCCGGCCTGGCCATGTGTCAAAGTTTCCTTGGGCAAGATACTGAGCCTCCAACTGCCTCCCAGGCGCTAATGACTGCCCTCTGCTCCCTCAGGGATGGGTCAAATGTAGATAACAAATTCCACTACGTTGTACTGAGGTATAAACACAAGTGGCCACAAATACCCTTTTCCCTTTTTTAAAATTATTTTCAGCATATATGATGTACAGATTGAAACGAGGTCCCTAGAACAGGATGAGACCTGACACCGGCTCCTCATCACACCTCATGACAAACTCACTAATGATTCAGAAGCCTGCATCATCCTCACAGGTTTCTGTCTTCATTTGCAGACAGTTTGCTTTCAGAATCTCTGTGGATCCTTTAGAATAACCTCTGCTCACCTCACAGGGTTTTCTGGGATCAGATCAGATCTTATTCAGTCCTGAAGCCTTGCTGCAGTGAGAACTGTTCCAACCTGTGGACTAGTTTTGCAAACTGGCATCAAACCATGTTGGATTTAAAGCATCCAGATTGAGTATTAGGATTAGTACTTTCATCAAAAATCTGCCATATCCAGGTTTGCTCTACAGTTGGAAAGGGACATTTTTAATTCTTTATTACATTGTCATTTAATTACTTAAAAAACCAAAACAGATTATTATATTGTTGTTATATTAACTTTAGCCAATAAATAGTTAAATTTTTTAAACTATTATATCATACTTCAGGCTTTAAAGTCAACAAGTTTCTATGAAGCCATTAATTAATAAAAATCTAGGAATATAACTCAGTATTATTTATTTACTGTAACTTTTTTATTCATGTCCTGCAGGTTTGTGGTCCTGTCTTTGTGTTGGCTTTGTTCAGAATCACTGCAGTTTTTTTAGGTTTCTGAATGAAATTATAAGAAAGTAAAGGAGCTGGTCAAATTCTCTGAAAAGCTAATGAGGCGAGCCTCAATGTGTCATTTCATATCTCCATTTGCAAAGGAGCCACTGACCTAAAATAAAAAAGATTATTCCATTTCATTTTTCTTTATCTGCAGCTTCCAAAGTGGCACTTTGTTTAACTAATCAGGATTCTTTTAGATAACTTTGAGATCTGGACAGTGAGTGTGAGCAGCCTGCAGCGCCTAAAAAAATGTCTGATTTACCTTTATTTTTGTACGGGTTTTGTTTGGCTTTTTGACCATATTCCTACTTTTACTTGGTAATGAGATACTGCAGGAGTTTCAATGCATAAATGAAGGATTTATAACTCACTCTGGATGGCATTAACTTGGCCTCCAGTACTAATGTAAGGAAGCTTGGTGTTATTTTGGGCCAGGGTATGTCCTTTACCTCCACACTTCCTTCTTCCATCTATATCTAAATATTTTAATAATAATATTGTGAAAGTTATAAACATCCTGACCCAAAGAAATGCAGGACAAAATTCTCCATACATTTATTACTCCACAATTGATTTTTGCAACTGAAACGTGTACCGGAATTGACAACAGATAAAGCTGAAAAACAAAAAAGAAATGGCCACACGGGAGATGTGGTCTGTTTTCCTCCAAAATCTCTCAGCTTATTTTATTAAACAAATCAACTCGTCAAACTGTCAGTACTGCCCAATTTACTGTCCAGTGTTTCACTGTTCCTATTGTGGCTCTAGACATACTCCATGAACACAAGAAACGTCAACAATGGCTTTTTAAATCAGAAATCAACTCCATCGTTTTTTCTTTCTGTCACAACTATCAAGTAAGACATTCCTTTGCTATTACTTTAATGTGTTTCTAGTCACATATTATGTGATGATGTCACAATATGAAAATTGAAACAACAATGGAGGGAGGAGAGAGATGCTCGTTTTCTAGCTGGAAATAGTCATTATGTTGAGTTTGTGTCAGATAAAGATGACAATATTAAGGTTTGTTTTAATGTTAATAAAACTGTTCATAAAATTGTGCTAATGTTCATATAACACCTTAAAATTATTTAACAGTTACATTAATAAACAATGTTGATTTTAAATGCAAAGTTTTACCATTAACATGTGTTAACCGTTAAACATGTCAGGTTAAAAAAGACTATTTTATATTTTATTTTAAGAAATATTTAGGTTAGGTGAATTCAAGAAAAACTATTTTATTATTTGTAAAACAATGTTTTTTAATAAACAGTTTTTTTTACCGTTTTTAAATGTCAGGAGATCTATTTTGTTGATGTTTAAAAAAGCACTTTTAATAAAGTGAGTTTTGGATTACTTTTCAAGGTAACTGTGGCAACACTGCTGCTGATAATTTAAACATTTTACATAGCATGCTTTACATAGCATACATTAGCCAATAAGCTAGCTGATTAGCACCATCTTTGCTACTTCCGTTGTTAGCTAGCTGATCAGAACACAAACAATAAAAACTTCGCCAAGAAATATTTCTATATTTAAACTTTCCCCCAAAAAAATCATCCATGTATTGCAGTAACTTTAAATAGCCTAAATTGTTAAAATTTAAATTTAAAAAATGTGTTTCTCACCTTAAAAACAATACTCAAAAGACTCAAACATCGCTCAGCTTAGGAAAAAATGGTGGAGAAACTAATAACACAGTCTCCGTGCGCCGACTACTGGTGAAATAGTGTTACTGCATTTGCCAAAACAAGCCCCTGTTGTGCTGGTGTAGGTTCTCAGTCATCCAGGTCATTGTAATCCTAGAGAATTCAAATGAAGGCAACTGAACAACTTTGGTTCTTTTCCCTAAAATGTTTTGCTCCATTCAAAGGACGACACCCAAATAGAAGCTTAGTGGTTTTGTATCTGCAGTCCAGTGCCTGTCAAGACCTTTTCATATGACTGCAGGTTTACTTGTGGTTCCCAGAGTTCTAAAAGTAGAATGGAAGGCAGAATCTTTCAGTTCTCAGGCTCCTCTTTGGTGGAACCAGCTTCACCCTGCTACTATAAAGACCAGGCCTCAGACTTTCCTCTTTGATGAATGTTCTAGTTCAAGTTAGCTTGGGTTGTCCAGGCTCATCCCTTTAGTTATACTGCAGTAAGCTGTAAATAACTTATAGGTTAGATTGAGTTGAACAACTTGCCTTGTATTGCTTAACAGCAACAACAAATGTATTTTCTAGTTTGTGGAAATCAAACAAAATAGTGCTTTTTCCAAAAAGAATAAAGTCCTTTTATACTGAAGTTAAAGAGTTTAGATGGGTTTCAGAGCAGCACCAGAGACTACTGATAGGCTGCTGCTCCATGTTTGTATTTACTGTTATTTCTGCCAATAATTTAGTTTTTGTGTTATGTAAAAAAATGATTTTTACTGATTTCTTCATCAAGTCTATTAGGGACTTTATGCACCAGTTTGGATGAACCTTTCCACATGTTGTAGACTGATTCAGTTAATAAATCTCAGATTTTCAGACTGCAGTTTGGTGGAAGCTGCTGTAATGAGCAGCCTGGTAAAGCAGCAAACATCAAACCTAAATGAAGAACAAGTTTTTGTTGTGTTATTACGGTGTGTCTTTGTGTTTTATTCCTGGATGAAGATTATTCAGGCTGTATGAGCTCTTCCTGTGAAGAGTCCATGTGACCTTTTCTCAGTTTGTGATGCTGCTCTGCAGGAAGATCCATGAAGGAGGTTTCTGTATGAAAACCCAGACTTCATGTTGACCTCTTACTGGACCCTGTATGGGTATTCTCCAGCCCTCATCTATTTTTTAAACATCAGCTCTAACCCGATGTTACTTTAACTTTTATTTCTCTCTTTGGAACCCTTCTCTGATGTCTTTTTAATCTCTGTTAACTTCTAACACTTTAACTTCACCTGAATGACATCAAATCATTCAGTAGTTTTATTAGAACTTTTTATTCTTGGATCTAATAAACCCTTCTTAAGACCTTTTCCACTCAGAGTTTTTTTCAGACTGCAGGTTTTGGATCAGACATAAAAACAGACCCTGAGTTCTGCATCAGTCTGCTGCTGCAGACTTTCAAATAGCAGCTTGTTAAAGTTGTTAGTAATTGTTCAAACCAGTAAATTCACTGCATTACCCTCCTCTGTAGCCTGAAACACCAGCACAACAGGTATTGATTAGGTACTTCCTGTGATTGTTCTTCAAAAGCCGGAAACATGCAGGAGGAGTGAGTTCAATACTCAGAATAATTAGACTTCCTGGAAGGTTTCAGCTCAAAAATACGAGGCAGCTTTTCAGCCCTTTTTTCTTTTTTTTTTGGTCCATAAACTCGTGATTTCATTTAACTTTTTGAGAACGTTCACCTGACCTGCACAGTGAAAAACTGCATCCCTAACAGAAATCTCCATCTTGTTTGCCTGCTTCTCTCAGCCTCCACTTCACAGCGAGACGACGTTTTGACTGACAGATGCTCCTCTGCCCTCGGCTCCACGACTCTTTCAGGGTGACGATGAAGAAGGCAGAGCTGGAGTTTCTGCTGCAGCTGAAGACAAACTTTGGGTGAAATCAAAATGACATGTTTTGACATCTTGGTAAAGAGTTCTCTAAAGCCTCTATTATTCATAAACAAAAGAATCCCTGCAGCCTCTCCTGCTGCTTTACCTCTGTCATTTACATCTCACACCCTGAAGCTTTAGTTTAACGTTTCACAACATCGATGACAGAGAAGTCAAAGGTTTACTTCACGATCTGAGAAATGTTTTCGTAAAGGAAAACCAGGAGCTGTGGGAATATAGATATTTTAAATTAAAAGATTAAGAAAAACATTCTGATTTGATCCAATCACCTCCCTTTTAATGACATTAATTGTTCATCATGGACCTAAAGCCTACTTTAAAACCCAAAAATATCTGTTACCATGCTCACATCTTCCTCCTCCTCTTCCTCCTCCTCTCAGAGTAACATTCAGCCTCCAGCTGAGGCTCCGTTATCCCACTGGGGAATCGTACTCGAGATGTTTCCTTTAAAGTGTGAGAGGAGTTCTCACTCTCGTCTGCTTGTAATGGTGAGGAGAGAAAAATGGAGAAGATTCAACCGCTCACTGAGCTGTCAGAGTCCCATTAAACTGATCCGTTTCAGCCTATGGGAAAAACAAGCTGTTTTACATGTTTTTATTTGAATAATAGAGTCAATAATGATAAATGTCGAATATATGATTAACGTTATTTTACTTCAGTTTATCTGTAAAAGTGTCTTTAACCTTTAAACAACTTTCATAAAAGCGTTGATGTTTTTGCAGCATTCTTGTTTTCAGTATCTTATGACAGAAACAAGTGTTTGTTCCAGGAGAGGATGGATCTGAGTCTGGTGTGTTTGTGTCACTTTGTCCCCCGTTTTCCCTCGTGGCACAACAACAGTGAGTTAGTGAGGCGGCATTTTCTAATAACCAGGCTGACAGACTGGGAGGGCAGTAGAAACCAGCTGCTGTTCCACTTCTACCAGTCAGCAGGGACTCTCCTTCTCACGCACGCACACACACAGGACAGCTTTTAAGAGGTCAAACAGTCTGCACAAAGAAGGTCCAGAAAGTGATTAAACTGAAGTTTATCGTCTTCTAAATGAAGATGTTGTGATGAGCCCTGAATTCACGACACGCAGGAGGACAAGTTCTGAGAGCTGCTGTCCTGCAGCTCATAAAGACTCTCCGGTCTTCTGGTGTTTTTCAGGAAAAACAGACCTCGTTATTCCTCAGCGCCTCAAAGGAACTCCACCAAACTGAAACAAGTTTTTAGACATGACTTTCAGATTCTGCTCATCTGCTGGAGATGAATTTTTATGTCTGAAACTTTTTTCTCCCGTCCTCAGATTTATGAGATATTTTTGTGGACTTGCTCCACAGCGTGAAGAAATATGCAAAATCACCAGGTACAAGGACTCAAGCTGAGTGGAAAAACACCGAAGTCCAACAAAAAACTCTGAAAGACCTTCAAGAAGTCTGGAGAACTATTGATCCAGACCACTTTAAGCAATTACTCAAAAGCCTGGCTTGCTGAAGGAAAATGTAAAAATAAAAAATAAGGCTGAATCAAGAGTTTTCATAACAAAATGTCAACAAGTGAATATTTCAGACTGATCCTTTATAAACTGAGTTGTTCCAAAGTCAAATCACAGGTTGAATCATTCAGTAAGGAGAACTCTTCAGTTGATCATGATTCTCAATAAACTTTCTGTCTGTGCAGAGTAGAAATGTCAGATTTTCTTTTCTTAAGAAGAATTGTTGCCTCTCTTTCCTCTGAACCTTCACACCTGCACTTAGAGCTCATCATGCAATCAGCAACTTGATCCCAGCTGGAGCCTGGCAGCAGGTAACACACACAAACATGAAGCTGCAGGCTGATCAGCCTCCCTGCTGGGTGCAGCTCACCTTCAGCAGGAACCCACCAACACATCAGCCGCTGCAGGAAACAAGCTGCTGTAAAAAGACTAAATAAAGACAGTGTCTAACAAAACACACACAGGTGAAAAATTTTAAAAACAAAAGAACCTGCAGATGAGGCCAAGTTGACGTCATGCTCGGTCATTTGAAGCACAGAGACACAAATACTTCACTCTTACATCCAGAAATCCCTCAACAGGCTTCGTGTTACCAAAGTTGTTTTTATGATTCACACAAACATCTGTGCACCAATTTCTAACCTTCATTTAAGCTGTGAATAATTAACGGTAAGAAGCTCAGAGGGAAAACTATGTCAACAACGTCCTCGTGTTTGTCTGAATTCAGAAAATACTGAGATTTTATGGAAACTGTGATAAATGAACTTTGAGTTGATAAAAATCAGTGTCTAAACCCTGTTCCCCGTTCTGGTTCCTGTTCCTACAGACCTGTTGAGTTTCTCAGCATCATCTCAGGAAGTCCTAAAGGTTTAGAGTCAACCAATTTCCTCACAGTAATTTGGTTCAGATGTCAACTTAGAAGGCAGAAATCATTTCAGGCTTCGGACTGAACAAACTGCAGCTGCCAGACTTCTAACACATACAGACGACGTTAAACTCTCCCCTTGTTGGCTGCAGGATTGATTCAAAGATTTAATCAATACTTTTAAAGCACAGCGTGGCTTCAGGGAGGCGACCTTCCAGAGTGGCTTCGACCCTAAAAACTGACTGTTTGAGAAAGTCTCACTTTTATCCTGTTTGCCTCCAAGGTTTAGTTTAAAGCTGCTGACGTCCTTTAGTTAGACACGTTAACCAGTTAGGATTAGAAACTCTGTAGTTTCAGTAGCACTGGTTTACTGATTGAGTTCTGGCTTTGAGTCTTATTTTGGAAGAATCTGGACTCTGTGTGAAGACATGTTTGAGTGCAATCACCTCCAGGTGTTGCTGCTGAGGGTTTAACAGCAGGTTTGATCGATACTCATCTTTAAAGATGTTTTCTTTCCTTTAATTAATGTCCTGCTTCTCAGAAACACAGACAAGTTTTAAATGTTTTATTTGCCTCCATCAGATGAGGCAGAATTTGAGTTCCAGCTGTTTGTCAATCAGAGCACTGAGAAAACATTCATCACTCCAAGAGTTCCTGCAGGGAAACAGCGCCCCCTGTTGACCAGAAGCTGCACTTCATCACAGCTCGTGTCTTCCATCACTGAGCTGTGATGCCTTCATGATCAGCTCTGTCTGTAGAGCTGTGATGCCTTCATGGTCAGCTCTGTCTGTAGAGCTGTGATGCCTTCATGGTCAGCTCTGTCTGTAGAGCTGTGATGCCTTCACTGTTAGTTATGTCTGTAGGCTGACCTGAGTCTGTTTTAAATCTGAAGCTGCAGGTTTCGAACCACCTTTCCACCTCATCTGGCCTCAGGATGTTTGGATCCGACAGAAGACGAGTTTATAAAGTTTCTGAAATAGAACTAGTTAAATTTATGAGGTTATTTTTATTTATTCAACATGCAGGGGAAAAAATCATGAATTCTTTGAGTCAGATTATAAACTCTCTCTGGTAAACAGAAATGCAGGTCTTGTCTCAACTGTTGAATATTTCAAAAGTTTTTTTATTTATTTCACGCTGGACTGTCGATACGCCGCAGAGCTGATCCTGCTGCTGTTACTAGGCAACCAGGTGGTCCAGGGCCGCAGAGAGGAGAATGATGGGCAGCAGTACCTGGAGGGACGATGAAATACCTTCTGATGTGATGGAAACAAATGTAATGATGAGAAAAGATCATAAATAAAAGAAGCTATGAGCTGCCTTTACACAGACTGGAGACTGGTCCCTGAATGCATCATGCTGTCAGCTGTCAAGAGTTAAAAGGTGGACAAACACACATCATCTCTCAAAACAATGACTGTTGCTTCTAATTAACAGGAAAGTCATTAAACATAGAGAGAATCTGAAAAATGATCTCATATTTTAGAGACTTAATTTACTTGTTTTTCATGTGTCTCAACAAGACTAAAGAAATCTTTGAGACTTGAATTTTTTAAACTAAATCTCAACCAGGTTAATTTGGTTCTGATCCAGTTCTCAGTTTTTATCCTCCAAGCAGCCAAAAGGGGAAACTGAAGTACAGAAATAAAGGAGAAAACTAAAGAACAAGGGTTTTCTTTTATGAACAATCAGTGAAAGTGATCAGACCCGAGCCAACGGGCCGAGCTTTGATCAGTGAGGAGCGAGCCAGCGGGTCTGATCAATGATCAGCTGATCAGAGCTGCAGGATGTTAAATAAAACCTGAACCTGGTTCTGATCAGAGACACAATGAGGGAGGAAGGAAACAAACCAGTGTGTCAAGGCCTTTGTGTGTGTGTGTGTGTGGTCATGTGTGGTCGTTCTTCCATGTGTGGCTGCCTGATTATTGATCTGTGTGTGTTTTCAGTTGAATCACAACACAATCAAAGACTTTTTGTGGCCCAGACTCATCGAACCGATGGTCAGCTGTTGTTGGTTCGACTGTCACCTGTAGCTCTCCCTCCCAGCTCTCTGATTGGCTGATGATCCATCTGAAAGAGGTCCGCAGACAGACTCTCTCTTGCCTCTAGAGTCATTTGATTTTCTGCTCTCTTTTGAGATTGTTGATGCAAATGTTTTTTAGGAAAATGTGACACAAAAACACGTCATTGTTGCTCAAAGTTGCAGAGCCGTTTCAGGAGGTCTGAAGATCCACATGTGGCCCCAGAGCCACAGGTTGAAGAATCATGAAGGTCATATGTTAAAATCTGTAAAAACTGAGTTGGAGACATTGTTGCAGGAGTCACGGACAGAACAATCTGTTTAATTTAAACTCTCATCTTCCTTCATGGAGACCTGAGCCTCCTGCAGAACCACCATGCTTCTCTGATCCAAAGACAGTTCTGGATCAAGTCATAAATACAACCACTATCCATTATTTACTATTCAACTTTTAGATTTTAGTATCAGAGTAAATTTAAATGAATTTCAAATACAAAAATAGGATTTTAAACCCAAACTCATGTAATGTGACAGATTTCTTGTTAAATTTGTTTTTTAAAAATAGGAAAATTGTTTAAATCTGAAAAAACAAACAAAATAATCCTATAACTATATAATCAACTCAACTCAGAACCATGATGTCATAGTTATTCCAAACTATTCTGTAATACTTTAAAGTTTAAGAACAATAAAAGAAAGTACACATAATTATTTGGTTCTCAGCAAGAAAAAACAATAAAAATAACTTTTATGATTCAGAAAAACAAATTAACATTTAGTATAAGGTAATAATGTTTTTGTTTTCAGTCTTTATTTCACCAGGTGAAATGTGTGTGAAGCATTTAACCCATCATGGTGTAAATGACCATATTAGATTATTATTATTTAAAATTTGACTTGCAGCTTAAATGTAAAACTTCTGCAAAAGTTTCAAAATAGTTTATTTATTTAAAAATTGTACAAGTTTCAGCTTTATGTTGCAAATCAAAATGTAAATAATAGTATTGATTTTATGGTAACTTGCCCTATAAAGGATTAGATGTAAAGTAAAAATTGAAATTCTTTAATCATTCCTCAATATAGTTTTTTAATATGTTTTTTGCTCTTTCAGTCAGTTCATGATTCGACCTGATAAATGAACAGTTTGACTTTACAATGGTGTTTCCCAGAACCTCAAAGTGTTAAACAGATAATTAAATGTTCACAGAGTTCCTCCCTGTGATGGATCTATTTCAGCTGAGCTGTGAACAGAACCAGAACCTGGAATGGACTGAAGCACGTGACCAGGAACTGAGAGGTGTTGTGAGTTTCCTCGCTTTGATCTGCAGCTCGTGTCGTTCATCGGCTCCAACGAGCCGTTTTATTGGGTTTAATAAGGCGAGGCGTGTAAACAACTGAACCGAACCGGATCAACATGTCTGATTTGTTTCCAGAACAAAACAGTTGTTGGGTTTGAGCTAAGTCCAAAAAACATTAGCCTATACCATAAAACACATTTAACTCAGATCAGAAGCTTCAGGAGAAAAAACAGAAAAAATCTGTTCATTTGGTAACCAGAACAAAAACCACCCAGACCAGAATCAAAACCACGTAGACCAGAACCAGAACCACCCAGACCAGAATCAATACCAGAACCATCTGGACCTTTAAAGGCCTGTGGTGGGCGTCCCTGCCTGTTGGCTGCAACAAGCCGTTTTATTGGGTTTAATAAAGCAGAGCGGGCCAACAACCAGAACCATGAAGCCAAACACACATACACACACACGGGTGCCAGATCCACAGAATAATGGGATGTGACCCTGTGACCTCGGACCAAGAGGGTTTGACCAGGACTCGCTGAGGCGTCCTAAAGGTTCAGTTCAACAGAGAGCTGGACCTCAGCATTCTGATCATTCAAAGGCCTGGAGGCCTTGTAGGAGCTGCTATAACAACACACTTAACAACAACAATGTTCCCATTGAGATTTTTCCCAAGGATGTCAGAATAAAACTTTTTAAATTCTACAGGATCTGCCTCCCTGTCTCTTGTTCTGTCCCATTCTGCCCTCCCCTGCATCCTTGCCTACTCCCCTGCCTCCTCGTCTCCTCTCCTGCCTCCTCCCCTCCTCGGTTCGGCCCACTGAGGCGGTTCTAATCCCTTTTTGATGAACTTGCTTAATGGACCTCCTGCAGAGACATTGGCTCCGTTAATTAAGCAGCACACGACCTTCTCCACGCCCCCGGAGCACGCAGTGCGCGTGTCCGTGGATCTCCGGTCCATAAATTCGCCCCCAAAATGTTGAGGTTTTTGAACTTGATGCATCACTCGTTTTGGTTGCGAGGAAGAGGAGCGATGCCACCGCGTAAAAGCCTGTTTGCGCCCTTCATCTCGGTGGCCCCGGAGGGATTAGCGGGCCCCGGGGCCCCGGAGGAAGCAGTGGGGCCCCGGGCCACGTCGGACCTCCACGAGGACATGCACGCGCTGCTGCAACGGAGCCGAGCGCATGAGCAACCCGAGGCGGAGAGCCCCAGAGACGGACGAAACTTCTGCGCCCCTCCGTGCGCCATCGTGGAGCTCCGATTGGGCCCATCCGGCGGAGAGCTGCTCTACCTGCAGCCGGACCAGTGCGCCCTGGAGCGGGCTCAGAGACGGCGGCGCCTGGCCGCCAACGCCCGGGAGAGGAGGAGGATGCTGGGACTCAACGTCGCCTTCGATCGGCTCCGGAGCGTCATCCCGAACCTGGAGAGCGACAAGAAGCTCTCCAAATCCGAGACTCTCCAGATGGCGCAGATTTACATCACCACCCTGAGTGAGCTGCTCCAGGAGGGCGCGGGTGGAGCTTCGGAACCCTCCGGGACCGCTGCGGGTTCAGATGGGGAGGTCCGGAGCTCCGAGAGGAGCAGATAACCAGAACATGTGAGATGTCTGGAGGGCGCGAAATTAGAGACATTTAAAAAGTGATAAAAAAAAAAAACATTTTGCTGTTTTTTATGATTGTAAATAAATGTTAAAATATTAAGGTCAAAGTTGGTTTGAAATGCAGTTTTATTTATTAAATTTTCTTTTAGAGAGAAAAAAAAATTTCAGACCTGAAAAAAACTTGATTCTTAAAAACATTCTTGTCACAGCTCACTTCTGTCTTACAAATAAAATCATCCCGAAACCTTCAAATTAGAGCCAAGCCTGAATTCAAAATAGTTATTTTCTACAAAACAAATGAAAAATAAAAGTCAAGGAATTACTGAAAGTAGCAATTTTTATTATTTTAAAATTATATACATGTAACCAAAGACACAAGTCTGCAAATTGGTACAAAGATCAAGTTTTCCTGCAGAAACCTTCAGTCCATCTGTCCAAAACGATCAACACAACTGAGAGAAAAGGCTTACAAAATGAAAAATAGAATCAGATTCAGAAAAGTAGAGTCTACCGTCTAAAATTAAAGTTACCCCCCCACACACACTTACAACCCCCCACCCCACCCCGTTACCCCCCCCCCATCACTCTCCTCCTACAGAGGAAATCAAATCTATTTACAGGAACTATTTACAAAAAGCTCTTCCATTCATTCTGCAGACTGTGAATAAAGCTCTTGTAAACTTGTG
>SSNR01000021.1:1390362-1436963 GCA_006937965.1 Callopanchax toddi | reverse complement strand
GTGTGTGTGTGTGTGTGTGTGTGTGTGTGTGTGTGTGTGTGTGTGTGTGTGTGTGTGTGTATGTGTGTATGTGTGTGTGTTTGCTTCAGGTTGCTCTAGCAGTGCTCCAGGTAGTCGATGATCCGGGAGATGGACTTCTGTCCTGTGGTGCCGACGTCACACTGCAGATGGAGCAGAGAGTCACTCATCAGTTTTAAATGAACAAGGATCAGCTGACATGATGTAATGACCTCATTTATTCATAAACTGAACCTCGCTCATTAACTCTGATTAATGTGCTCGTCTTTATTAATTGTTGGATAATTTGACTCATTAAACCTTCAGATTAAGTTTCGACTCAGAGACACAGATCTGTCTCATTTATCACCTCATCAGTTTCCACATTGATCCCATTCACCTGATCTGAACCAGAATCAGCTGCAGGAACCAACATCTGTACTCTGATTGGTCTCTTCATGTTGCATCACTCACTTCTGCATCAGTTAAAATGATCTGAAGACCTATTCACATTAATCCACTTAGAGGGAGGTTTGCGTCATTCTAAAGTGGAGTTTTATCAGTTATTTATCTACGGTAAGGACCACACCCCCTGGTGACATCACTCAAAGCAGATGGAGTCTCTAGAAACAGGAAGAGTTGTTTTAATTACCCCAAAATTAGCTGCTAGTTTGTCACCGTTTGGCAGCGGTGACTCTCCTGATCTTAGTGTTGCTCAAATCAGGGACCGTAACTAATTTCTGCTCCTTGTGGCAGCAAATGGAACAACACGAACATTGCTGATTGGATGTACTCCTTCAGGTGAGCCACCACCTGCCTCAGTGGGCCAGCTGAAACCTTACAGATGGTCCAGACCCTAATGCTGATCGATCAACCCAAAATGACTCACATTCCACATCACTGAACTCCACGGGTTGCCTGAACCTGATCCACATTCCTAAAGCTGCCTACAGAGAGACGTCTGGGTATGCAGGAGGTACTACACTCAGGTGGGCTGATGGTCCTTCTGGACCACTGGGTTCCTCTCAGGAACCACATCTGCTTTTGTAGTTCCTACTAACAAGGTGGCCTCAGTCTAGATGGGTGTCACCTGTGCTTCTATGATGGAGGAATGAGATTTTCTAACAAATGTTAGTTTATTTAAGATGAAACCAAAATGAAACATTATTTAAAGAGTTGCATGTAAACCTTTAGACAACCTGAATGTTTCATGATGACAACAGCAGGTCACATTAGAAAACTAAAGTCATACAAACGTTCTTTTCTTGGACAGAAGTCGATTTTTGACATAAAGCTGAGACTCACAGTGAGGTTCATGAAGTTGAGGAACTTTTTCAGCATTTCTGTCATGATGGAGAAATCTCCTTTTGGCAGGTTTTCTCTCACAGTAGTCACATTCATCTGGTAGAAACAAAATGCTCCAGTCAGAAATGGGATTCAACACACAAGTGAGGACAGCAGATATCACAGAACTGCTATTATCAGTAAAACAAAAGCAGGAACTTTACAGGCAAGCTGGTTTTATCCTTTTAGGTCTTTGCAACAGGCATCGGTGTGCACAGAGCTGCTGATCAGCACCAGCAGATTGAAGGAACTCAGCTGAAAATAAGTGTTTCTGAGACTCACCGAGCTCCCCTGACACAAGCAGCCCAGCAGCAGAGCTGTGTACGAGGCCACGATGCTGTCCTCCATGTGCTTCCCTGCATGCTGCAGAGCTGAGACACACAAAAAGGAACTTTTACTTCTAAAATACACAAACCATCTGCTTAACAGTGAGAAGAATTCCTGCGGTACCTTTGTTCAGGTCCAGCTCCTCGTCTTCCTCGTCCTGCTTCTTCTTGTTGCTGTCGTCCTGTTTTTCAGAGTTATTGTCATTGGCAACCCACTGGATCTCCCCGCCTGTCTCCTGCCACTCCCCGCTCTGGTCCAACGCTGGTTTTGGAGCCTCTTTGATGAGGTCATCAGTCTGCGCCTCAGCCAATACAGCAGCTCGCTCCCGCTGGAGGAACAGCTGAGGAATGTGAAGAGAAGTTTGTTAGAAAAATGTGCTCAGAGCTGCTCTGAAGTTGTTTATTTTGTTTCTGACAACCAAAAACTTTAATCATTTCAAATCATTCTTTAGTGCTAATTGTCTCGGCAGCAAATATGATTATTGTAGCAGTCTTTAAGACTTATCTAAAGAAGTTAGCTTTATTATTTAAATCTGTATATCAAGTTTAGCAAAAATGGGACAAAATGAAACTTACATTTAGATTTCCTGCACAGCTGCTATACAGTTAGCAGTATGTGATAAAGTTCTGACCCAAACTGCAGGAGAAAAGTCAGAACAAGAAGCCCGTACCTGAACGAGAGCAGCGATGGCGCTCAGAGGACCGGCGCTGCCGATGTCCTGGAGCTGAGGATTCAGTAAGACGGTGGAGTCGCAGGGACCCTGACCCCCTTCCATCTCCATCTCCATCAGACAGTATCTGTTCCTGGCGCTGTACTCCACCAGGTTGATCAGCAGACCCAAACCCTGGAGGCCATCAACACACAGTTTGTTTCCGTCACCCATCAGACATTTACAGGCTGCTTGCTGGTTTCACAGCTCATATTTTATAGCATTTGAGTCACAGACAGAACCAACAAATCACTGTTTCTGTTCACAATCAGGACATTATAATCTATTTTTGGACAGAAGTATTGATGAATATAAACATTGGATGAAAGTGTGTGCTTGACTACATGATACTCACCAACACCCTGATGTCGAACCTCTGTTCTTGAGGAAGATACTGAGGGACTTTAAGGACACAGTTCAGAGCCGTCACTATTAAATCTTCCTGCTCGCCCGTCTTTGTGCTGCCCCACTCTGCAAACACACACAGTAACATGACTCAGCTGTCAGAGAATCAAACCAAACAACGCCTGTGTTTCCAGTGTAAATATATTCTGCTTCAACAATAAAACCTGAGTGAGTATTTGTTCGTGTCCTCACCGTTGTCGTGCGTCAGGTTGAGCAGGACTCCGATGATGGCCCTCATGCAGTTCTCTACTGCTTTCCTCACCTTGGCTCCATCAGAGTTCACCTCCTGGCTGTAACGCTGGATCATCTCCTCACATCTCCTCAGAGCTCTAAAAAAAAAAAAAAAAAAAAACAAGGTTTACAAACTTTAGCTTACAAATTAAAACCCTATCTGAAACAAAGCTGCAAAAAACAGCTGAAATGTATTCATTTTTACTCATTTTAATGTTTAAAGTCACCAAATTTAGTTTCAATTAAGCAACAGAGCTTTCATGTATATTCACCTGATGATTTACAGTTTGTGTTTGTGAACCACATCCAGATGTCTGAACACGACTCTCCTTTTTACTTTTCAGTTCCATCATAAAACAGAGCAGCACTCAGGGAATCACAATAATGTGAGTCTGAGCACAAAGTCTGGCTGCAGAAGCAGAGAGGGCAAAGCGGGTCAGCAGCCTCATGTAAATAACCAAATTAAATCTAATGTCAGCGCTGAATGGACAGAACAGAAACCAGAGCCTGGACATCAGGAAACAACAAAAAAAAGAAAGGAAAGAAGGAGCATCGGCAGGAAATTTAAATCAGTTTACAGAGAAAAGATGAGACGAGTTCTGATTCTTTTCTTTTTCATTCGTTCTGTAGTAAATCTGATCCGGTTCTGTCCCAGCTTCAGCTGTCAGACACATGGACTCTTGACTCTAGAATACTTCATGGTAGGGCTGCACGATATGAAAAAAATCTAATATCCCGATATTTTTTGGCGATATCGCGATACGATATATATATCACGATATTTTAAATAAACTCCGAAAACAAATGTTATTTTGAGCTATGTGCATTAAAAGGCACTGGTGTACTTGTTTGAATCACCCATTCACATATTTAACCATCAGTTGCAGAGAAGGTTTCATCAGGACAACACTGTTAAACAAGTCTCTGCTCTGGTTCTTACTTGACTTTCCTCCCAAATTAATCCCCCCCCCCCAGTTTTTACTCAAATTTCCCCCTTTCCCCTAAACTCAGTTTTAATATTTCTAAACTCCAAATTTTTGTTTTAACCACAGTTATGAACCTAAAAAGTGAATAATTATAAAGTTAATGACAAATAACTGAACAAATCAAAGCCACAGGATTCTAAATCTAGTGACTGTTATTTAACTTAAATAAAACAAAGTTCTGTGGTTCAGCTGATCATTGGGTGTTTAAGGTATTAAAAGTATTTATTATATATTTTTAAAGAAGATATTATGTGCAAACCAAATAATCTAGAATCGAGCGTTCTGACTATCAGCTCATTACAGGGATTCTAACGCTGCAGCCCATCGTCTGCTGACTAAACTTAGAGAAAAGTTGTTCTCCAGATTCATAAAAGTCTTTTAAGTATTGTTCCGTCCTGAGCTTTGAGCTAAACTTAAGAGAAAATTCGCGTTTCAGTGAGAATTTTCTCCGAAGCGGTCTGGTTATTTCTTCTTCGGTTTTCTCTGAGGGGAGCTCAGCTGAGCCGCTGCGTCACCAGGTGACATGAGGTGTGGTGGCTGCAGCGGCCACAATAACTCAGAAAATAGTTTATTCCCTTTTACTGAACTCAGTTTTGTTTGGTAAGTCCCGCGATTCCGTCTAATTTCCGTCTTTTTCCTCATCGAGGAAATCCTAAGACCCGCTCGCTCATCGCTGTAGCAGGTAGACAGTTTTCAGGTTGGGAGGGGTGAGTAGTGATGCATTCACAGCGTGTGGGAGAAGCGAAACTTACAGTGAATTACAAGCAGACGGCTTCAATTTGCCGTCACAGTTTATACTCGAGTGTTGACGATATAGCCATTTTACACATCCCACGTGGAAAATACCGCGATACATCGAATATACTCGTTATATCCCCCAGCCCTACTTCATGGTGGATTCAAAAACTGCAAGATGCCCAAACCATCAGCCCTCCACCACTGTGCTGACAGCTGGGATCAGCGCTTTGTGCTGCTGAGAATTATGGATAAACATCTCCACTTTGGGACAATGTTTCAGAAATGTTGTGAACCTTTCTGATGAAACATTACAAACTGAAACTGGGCATCATCACCTGACTTTATGCTGTAATTCTAAGAGCACCACCTCACTGTGGTGTCCAACGCAGCATCACATCTTCATTTTACTGCTGCTGACTTCAGGAGGCTAATACACTTCTGTCCAGACCAAAGTGAGGGTCATCAACAAGCAAAAGGACATTTGTGTGTCTAACAAGGCTGTTCGAGGGTTTATCTAATTAGGCTGCAGACAGCTGAAACCCTCAGAGGCAGACGGGTGAGTCTGAGCAGCATGTGTGGAAACACAAAAAGAAACAACTCGAGAAGGAAGGAGGAAACAGTTTAAGGAAAAGGGAGGAAATGAATAATGAATGACGGGGAGAAGAGCAGGAGCGGGAGCGGGAGGGAGAAGTTGTGTAAAGATGAAAAGAACAGAGTTCATGTTGTGTGATTGTTTAGAAGGCAGAGCTCGGTCGCTCTCCAGCTCACCCCGTAACTCAGAGGGTTAATCGAGTTAACAGAGCAGACAGCTGAAGGCTCAGACTGAAGTCTGTGTCACCCACCCAAACAGCAGCCCTTTGTTGATTCCTTCAGCCTCATCATCCTCAACCCCCATCCTCACTGCACACCCCCTCCAGAGAGGCCAGAGGTCCAGTCAAATGAAGGACAGGGGAGGAGTCTGAAGGTAAATTAGCTGACATCATATTGATGCCAAAGCACAAGTCCTCAGTGAGGTATTTACATTTCTATTAAAGTTATCTGATATTAAACAGGTATCGTAACAAACTAAGTTCATAAACTGAGTTCTGATCACAAGCAGTGAAGACTTTTAGTTCCTGGTGTGAACACAGGTACTCAGAGACATTAGTGTTACTTTAGGGTTTATGAAAACAAAAATGTTTCAAACCGTTTAGCTCAAGACTTTTGAGTTCTCATAAAAATGATCAGAACAGACACTCAAAGAGTAAAAACAAGAGAAGTCAAGTGAAAGAATGAGGTTGTGCCTGTTCATAGGCTTCAAAGGTCATTGCTGTGACTGACAGGAGGTCACAACTGGGAAATGAAGCAACAACATCCTGATAATGACTTACGAGCTTTACAGTGAAACATTTGAGCTGAGTGGATCAGTTCCTGACAGGAAACACATTTATGTTTTCAGTCTCACATGATGACAGAAGCTTGTGTTTTCAGGTTAACGTTGTTTATCTGCAGAGTTGCTGTTCAGATTTAGTCGATTTGAGACGAATCAAACAGAGCGGAGCGGTTTCATATTGGCAGCATCAGGACGAAGGTTTACTCACTTTGCAGAGGAGACGATAAGAGATGAGTCTTTGTAGGCGATCAGGTAGCTCTGGTTCTCCGGGTTGTGAACCGTCACCTGGATATAAACAGTGTCAGGTAATTCTGCTCTTCAGAGACAGGAATTTAATTTAATGTTAGGGAGTAAGTGTTAAACATGATCTTTAATGTCTTCTTTGCTGTTCAGTTGTTGGGAACTGAAGGTGATGAGGGTCTAAACAGTCTGGATGTTTACACAACTCTGATCAGGTCCGAGCTGTTCTGACTTCTATCTGCTGTGATGCACTTACACTCTCCAGCACCCGTAAACACCGCTCAGCTCCCCACAGCGACGACACCAGCTTCTCCTCCTCATCCTCCTGGTTTAGGTTATCTACACACTCCTTCACTGTGGAGACACAATTCAAACATTATGAACACTCAGAAACCACAAGCATCAGCAGTTTCTCACTCTCAATAAACACCTTTATCCACAATGTGGTCCAGTCCTCCCAGCAGCCGGAGCTCCTCTTTGAACCAGTCTCCTGCTCGTTTTGAGGTTAGAGACAGCAGCGTCTCCATGGCTAAATGACCCGTCTGAAGGCAGAGAAACAAAGAAGACATCTTTACTTTGTCTTGTAAGAAACCGACACAAACACTTGCTTTCAGCTACATCCCTCCAGCTCCAGCTAAAAATATCCTGACCAATGTGGGTGTTGTGAATCATCCCAGCTGAGGAGCTACTCAGTTCCAAAGCATTCTGAGTCTAAAAATAACACAAAAACACTGAATCCACAGGATTCTGATGACACAGACTGTTTCCTCTGAATGTAAAACTGAAGTTCTAGCTTCGTGTACCGTTATGTTCTGTAGGTCCAGGTGCTTGTTGTGCACAGTGTCACACAGCTTCCTGATCTTCTCCTTTATCTTGGCGAGCTCTCGTGCACTGAACTGGACACTGGAGTCAGTCACAGCTCCGCCTCCTTGATCCTGGTCCAGTTCTAGCAGGCGGATCATCAGGTCCAGACAGGACCGATCCAGGTCCATGTTCAGCCGATCTCGGCTCAGGATGTACATCAGAGATGCTGTGCACAGAGCCAAGTTCTGCAAAGAGATAAAGACAACATCAGTGAAAGCTTTTAGCTGAAAACTGTCAGCATGGGGTATGTTAGGAAAAATCTGAGGAATGTGAACAAGTAAAGGACAAAGGAAGAAGAATGAGGCCTAAAATACTATTTTCCTTAAGAAACAGGAACAAATCCATCAAAAACCTGAGAGAGGCTTCATTCTTCATCTGTCTGAGTTGAACTAACAGCTCCTTGTTATACTGTAATTATTCTGCTGTGTATATGCACGCCTGGTTGTTACCGGTTGTTGTGGGGCGTCATTTAGCGTTTTGAAGACCTGAGCCACCTTCCCCCTAGCCCTGAGGTGCATCCTGAAGCTGGGCATGGCACAGCGGGAGGCCAGGCTGATCACACTGAACAAACACACGACAAAAACACCATGAGATAAATGTCCTCCATTATTACTTCATAAAACAAGAGAAAAGAAGAAAAAAGCCCAATGGTAAACCAAACCCCCTGCTGGTGGTCTGTTTTCTCACCTAAGGCATCGCGTGTTTAGCGGCTGTCCACTCTTCAGACCAGTAGCAAGGTACTCAAAGTCATCCGTAAACTCCTGGTTTTCTCCAAATTCCACCACGTCATTGAAGTGTTTCACATGCTGGACAACGGTGTACAGCTGGAAAACACGGTGAGTCAGGATAAGTAAACAGAAAGGAGAAAAGTCCGTCGGATGTAATGTTACTCACAGAAACATGGTTGCTGTCATAGACACACACACACACTGGTGTAGCTATTTAACCTAATCGTGCTTTTTCTTTCCACATAACCAGTTCAGCAAAAACACTGCATGCAGGATAGTCTGCAGCATTTCTAGTCTCTGCAGCACTCTGCCCTGTCAACTCTACTGCTGTAGTGATGCATCCTGGGACTTTTGATTCATGAGGATGGAACAAACATATAAACATCTGTTGAAAAGGACAGCATCAGGGGAGCAGGAGAGTTTACCTCCTTGTGTTCTTTGTGACACTTGAGTGCGGTGACGGTGTCCTGGTAGGGATCGGTGGGGACGGTGACGCACTTTGTGACTTTAGGAGGAGGTGGGGGAGCCTTGAAGACTCCTTCATCCTTCTGAGAGACAGCGGGCTCCTTACTGGAGCCTGCAGCTGAAACTGAAGCCTGGAGAAATGGAGAGAGTTGCTGTGAAATCACTGCATGTTTTTCTGACACAAATCTGAAGTCCAGTCAGAAGCTGTGCGCACGGCTTTGTGTTCTTACAGGAGCTGCATGTGATCGGGAGAAGAAGGGTGGAGGAGGCTCCTCTTCGCTCTCCACAGTCCAGTGTCTGGCGTTGTACACAGCTTTAGTGGGAGACTGTAACAAAAACACAGAAAACATGAACACAGCTGAAACTGAAGGCATGAGTATTTAGTTGTTCTTAGTGAAAAAGAAATGCTAGATACGAAAACTGTTCAAGAGCTTCACAATAAATCACCTGAAACCTGTTTGTTTTTATCTTATTGTTGTTTGAAGCCACAGAAAAATGTAGGATAAAACTTCCTAAAAAATATCAAACTAATGTTCACTGATTCATCTGGTCAGACTCTGTGTTGACATAAAGACCCAAAGTTTCAGTAGGTGTTTAAAAACCTTCTAGTTCTTCATTTCTTTCAAAGGAAAGTCACTCTCTCCATCACTCCTGCCTTTCTTTTTAGTCCTAATTGATATCCTTTGACAATAAAGAGACCATTTAAAATGATCTATCTGCTGAGAGGGCTGGAGGAGAAATGTTAGTCTGAGCAAACAGACAGAATATTTTTATCCTGAAGATATCTTTACTAATCATTTTAATCTTTTTTTTCCTTAAAGTTTTAAAAACAATAGGTCTGAATAGGTAGATTTAACCAAAAACAGTGAAATAAAATCTGATTATTTTATTGATCCCAGTAAAGAAACTGTATTTTTAACCTCCTTAGAAAGTTTTTAGAACATTTGTAGTTTAATGAGAAATTACTGATTATATTTTTGACTCAGTTGCACTGGTAAATGTCATCAATAGTAATTTCTCTGTTTTCTGTTTGTTAGCTTCCCATCTGTTCTGCTAACTGGACCACTTTCCTGCTAAGGTGATACATACAAGAAAAAAAAACTATGAAATTTAGACAACAAGCAAAAACAGTGTTTAACTAGTTCATGTCAACATTTTAATCCAAAAGAAACAACATAACTGTTTTGTTTTTTTTGATAAATGTGGGATTTGTGTATCCTCCAGATCTGTGTTATCTACTGATCCTTTAATAAAAAGCATTTAGATGATGTTCACTCTAAATTTCTCAAATAAATTAAGATTAATTTTCCTTCAGATTCCCGAGGACAAGAGTAACTCCTCTCGGGAGTTGATTTTAGGTGAGCAAAAAGTTAAGCTGGACTTGGCAGGAGTTAGGAAGAGTCAAGAACAAACAGAAAGCTCAGGCTGAAGCAAAGAGAAGCACACGGAGGTGAAACAGGATAAGAAGACACACATGAAGCTGGTGAGTCGTCCAGCTCTGATCAAACAGCAGGAATCACTTAAAACAAACACACACACACACACACACACCCTCATCTTTGGCTCGTCTCCTGTCCACTCTGCCAAACCTGTGGTTGGCGGTTGCCGGGGCATTCGTAATGAAAAACAAAAGATGGACAGAGCAAAGAAAAGAGAGGAGATGGAGTTGGCAGGCTTGGATTTCACCACAGGGTTAATAAGCAGAAACAAAAGGGGAGTTTGGGGATGAGCTTTGCAGTGCTGGAACATCAACACAGCAAATTAAAGCCTGCAACAGCAATCTGAAAGACACAGACAGACACCGACCCCCACCCGCCCCACCCACCTGCTGCTGAGCAGCATGGCAATGATAAAAGAGGCAGGAAGGTGGGCAAGCCTAAAAAAACAACAGTCCGTACGCTGCTGGGTTCAACAGCAGAACCACTCGACTGCCAGAGGATTTCTGACCAACACGGAGACAGCTCAGAGACTGGACTCAAACACTTGTTTTCATCAATTATTTTCCTGTTCCAGGGTGAGCGTTAGCCAGAGGAATTAAACCAGTAGGAAACTAAATTAGGTGTTTTTTTATAAGATATTTTAAAGTTCTCCCTAAATTTACTGGACAATCTTGAACAAAAAAATAGGAGTTTTGGATTTTGTCATTATAATAACATCTAATATTTCCCAGTGTTTTAGTTAAATAAGCTAACAGCACTTTGGATCTGTTGCTGCCACAGAATCACTGTTTTCTATAATTGAAGTTTTGATGGCTGCAGCTCACTACCAAAGGCTATTGTTTTCATAATGAGCTCAACTCAGATCTCAATTATACTAATGGAAGATGAAGTGAGAGCTGAAATACAAGGTGCTGGGGGCATGAAGGTATATTAAAACAAGTTCAGTAGGAGGAGTAGGAGATTGTTCTGCTGGCAGGTTTAAATTAAAACAAAGTGGTCCAAGCAGAGGTAGCTTAAAGATTTGGGGCATAAAACCAGAGAATGAGACATTAGCACGTCTGCTACATTTACGGCAACACTCTGCAGAGGAAATTCTACTTACTAACAATCTCTCTAAGAAAACTCTGCAAACACAAAACTCTGCAGTGACCCTGAACAAATCAAACCCTGCTCCATAAACTAACACATACAGTGAGCCGGCAGAAACAAAAAAGCTGCTGATGAGAAGAAAACAATGTGACACACTGGGTGATTACCAGCACCAAAACAGACTTTATGAAGCAGTGATCCGCTGAAATCAATGTTTTTATCTTCTGTGATTAAAATACATCTATTTCTCTCTCAGATATGACATTTAGTTCACTTTAAATCATCGTATCACAGTGGTAACAATTTATATCGACATGAACAATACATATATGCTCAGAACTATTATTTCCACTCTCTGCTCCATAAACGTAAATGTAGAGTCCTATAAAAATCATCTCAAATCATTTTCCAAAACTTGACTTTACCCTCAAAATCTATTTTTTATTAATTAGAATAAACAATCTTGAATAATTGTAAAGTGTTTGTGCTGTGATGAACTGGTAGCCTGTTCTGCGTTCAACTCACCCTGTGATTGAAATTAAGATATAACAGCAGATACATAGAAATAAATTCTACAAAACTCATTCAAATACAAAAATTTGTTTTGCTTTTTGCAACAATGAAGAGAGGACTAAAATAGCTTATTAGGGAGGCTTTTTACCAAAACTGCTGCTGCACAAAATTTAGCCAGTGGTCCAATTCATGCTGCTGATCTAATGCAAACTGAAACAGCAGATGAAAAAGAGAAAATTACATCCAGTGCCCCACATTAGGAAACTGCCTCCACCAGATGTTAACTAGTATTTTACACCGTGAGCTCCTTTAGACCCACACCTCTACTGGAGCCTGCTGATACCATTGACCCACCTGCTATAAAAAAGCTTCTTATGAGATCAATAAGTCTGATCTCTGATCAGCACAGCCCTTGTACCGCAGAGAGAAAGCCATTAGCACACTGCTAAATAAAAGACGAGCAGCTCGCATATCTAAAAAATTGTCTGATCTTTCTCCTGATCAATGCAGTGAAGCTCCTCGGCTCTGCCAACACACACCGACACCCACACACCAACACACACACACCGAGTCAGACCAGGTGTAGGTGGACAGCCTCGTCCCTACAGGAGCATCTAGATCTCTTTAGATGTAACAAGTCAAGCATGGTTTTACAGTTTGGGCTCCAATTAAATGGAAAATTTTAATCATGAGAAAAGTTTCTGACTATAAAATCATGTGTAAGTCGCTTTAGATAACAGCTGCTAAATATATAAACATAATAGTCAGCTCTGATGTCAAATGTTCCCAGAAAAAAATTTTATTTTTCTACTTTGAAAATAAGTTTTAAAAAAGCTGATGCTCAAACCCAATTAGCTCAGAAAAGGCAAAGAAAATAAAAACTAAAAACAAATGAATGCTGAAAATAAATGTTTAAAATAAAAACCATGTAGTGGAATCACAGCTGACGTTCATGAAATGACCCTCATATTTAGCAGCAATGTAAAGATGTGAACATCACAACCTTTGACGTGTCTGACCTTCTTATGAGCACTGAAGATCCTGCGGAATGTGTCGGGGTTCTTCTCTGCTGGTTTGCTCTGAGGCGGCCTCCTGGGACCGCTGGCCACCACTTTGAGATCATCCTCTGTGAAGTCCAGGACAGCTGTAGGAAAAACACAACATCCGTTCTGGTCAGTCAGGATGAATTAACAGATCGGCCCTATGAATGGTTTACTGCTGTTTGGATTTACACTTCTACTGACCCACTCCTGTCACGTTCTCTTCAAACAAACCTGTTTTAACAGGATTTACGGTTTCAACTAGAACCACCAAACCAAACCACGGTCTTTGTGCTTTTTGTGGTTTTTAATAAACCTGCTGATGATTCGGTTTGATCACCCAAATCTGATACCACTTCAGTGGAAGTGTCGGAGCAGAATGTGGGCTTTCTGTCATGTTTATATGTAAACAAAGGGAATGACTTTGGGTCTTTACTAGAACCAGAAACACAACTTCATTGTGTAAGTGGCCCTGATACTTAGAAATACATGATATTATTTACAGCCTTTATCACCATGAATGCCTGTATCTAAAAAGCTAAAGCATATTAGACCCTTTTGGTAGCCGTCTGTTTTGTTTTATTTTAAAATTTGTGTCATCTTAGAGCCTCTGTCCTTTTTTTATTTAGACCTTTTAGGTCAACAATAAAAAAACTAAAGTTTTACTGGAATTTCTGTTGAAAATTCTACATAGTTTTGACCCAGAATAATAGACACAAATTATGAGTTGGATGACTCTGACACATTGTGGTTTGTGAAACACCAAATTGATTTTTTAAAGACACCCTAACAAAGTGGACCCATCTGAATGGTTGATTAGTTTAATTTGCTCTGGATCCTGGACCAGATGGACCAGTTTCCTGTTTCATGGTGTACTTCAGTTCCTAACCGCTATGGTTTTCTATCATAACATTCCTGTCATTTACATTAATTTATAGAGATGCCAGGGATAGCGTGAAGTAGGGGTTGCACGACTTTAATATTTTTTAAAGTCGACTACCAAGTAATGAAAGTCGAGTCGACTTTGACTAATTGCTGATGACGTCATACAGACGCAGTAGACAGGACGGTTTTATAAAACTTAGGCTTTACCGCAAAAACTTGTTTCAAATGCTGACAACAAACAGCTCAGAAAACATTCTTAAATGTATAGAGAGCAGTGTTGTTTTAGAGAGCCATTTTGGATTTACTCTCAAGTCTTTTGGACTAAAATGCGGATTAGTTTTAGTCACATTTAAGTCATGTCTATAAGCAAAACAGTTTTAGTCAGTTTGTGATCTATTGTTTGGCCATAATTATAACAAAGACATTCGCTATTTAATGAATAAAATCACTCAAAGCTTGTTAGCTTAGCCGTTAGCTCATCGGAGGTTTAAATGGGCTGAATGTAGTGCAGCATTTTTAGTAAAACAAAAGAAACAAACTACTCTCCGTTAAGTTGATTAAATAAGGACAATCAATCGGAAGGGTTGTCACAAGCTGTCAAGAAGTATTCTTTGAGTAAATATCCATTTTATTACCACACCGCCAGAGAGACGATAGACTGATCGCCCTGGAACTGATCAAAGGGTCAACCCCTTCAAAATAAAAGTTCACGTGATTGACAGTAAAATTATTTCACCTAACGTCTCACAACTTCACAGTGTTTTTGTCTCGTCGCACCGACGAATACCCACGGCTCATTTACGTCTGAGGAATCTATTTTATCAGCCAATTTCACAAGATCAGCGACTAGTCGACTGGTTCGTGCAACCCCTAGCGTGAAGTATTCTCAGGTTGTATATGCAAATTTAAGTTTTGAAGAGAAAAAAAACCCATTAACTTCAGTTTCATGTTTAAAGAATTACAATGACACTTTTTTTATAGCTTTCAATCTGATACACCAAAATTGTCTTCAGGTTAGATAAAAGTGATGCGTGGGTCAGTGTGTTTACCTGCTCGTCTGTTGCTATTCGTCCTCTCAGAGTTTTTCTTGCTCTCATTGGCTGCAGGAGGTTTTCGAATCTCCAGCCTCTCGAATGGATCTGGTATGTCGTCAGACGGCATTTCCTCTGTGCTACCCACTGAGGTTACCTTGGAGACTGAAACCTTCTTGGCCTTCCTCCTCTCTTTAAAGCTGTTGTCATCTTCAGCTCCATCACTGTCACTCATGTCGTCAAAGCCAAAATATTGGATTTTATAAGTGGACCTGCCATCAGTGCTGTCAGTGCTGTTCTCCTCATGGTGAAAATCAGTGTCTTCAAAGCCAAACAGGTCATTTTTATTGTCCTTCTTGGATTTGGTCTGAGTCTGTTTCAACCTGCAAAGAGAACACATGAAGTATCAATATATTTTTCTTACAAAGAAAAAGAAAATGTTCATAATGATTTTGAAATGTATTTATAAAATATGCCAAATCAATCCAGAGTAGAGTTGTGAATGAAGACAAATTTTAAAAATAGAAAATGTTGCGGACTGAAGTTCTACAGACTTAAGTGGAATTTCACATAATGATCTAATCCTACGTTATTTGGCAACATCTCATATAATTTTCTTGAAGCTGTTAACTGATGTTGTCTGATGTTTATCATGAGTGAAGACTCAGCTCCCTCTGACTGAAGCTGCACTTCTAAAGATATTTTTCAGCCCTACCACCTTGTCCCATCATTACCTCGTACTCTGCACTTCGGTTTTCTTCCGCTGCCATCCCATCTCTCCCAGCGGTGTTGCACTGCCTGAAGAGGCACCACTGCCACCACTAGCAGGCGTTGCATCAGTACTGAACTCCTCCACGGCTCTGTCCTGGATGGTGACATTGCACATCGACATGGAGGAGGGGTGCAGCACGGTGTAGTCCCTTGTCCTGCCCCGACTCCCTCCACCACCTGTCGTTTTGGCATCAGTTGTGGATTTGGGAAGATCTGTGCCAAAAACAATGCTGGCGAAGCCACTGGAGTCCGAGGCTTTGCCAGAACCCTGTTTATTGGGCCTCCTGTATGTCCGACAGTTTGAGTTTCTTTCATGTGATAACGAGGTGGACGTCTGGGAGAAGTCAGGTGTCTCAAAGATGTCGGACTCTTCCATGAGGTCATTGTTCTCACTGGAGCTCTGGAGCCGGGGAGGAGAGAGGGGCCTCAGGTGCTGGATCTGCAGTGGGTCAAGAAAACCACCTGAAGCAAAGCCAGATGAGCCCCAAGCGAGCGTAGGGGCTTGTTTAGGAGGTTCCTGGATGGGTGATGGTGGGCGGAGACCCATGATGACATCCCAGGAGTCATAGGTGGATTCTGCCTTGGCCCCAGTCTTAAGGGTGGTGGTCTGAGCCAGAGGTTTCTTGTCGCTCTCTGAAGCATTTTGATACCACGAGTAGCTGTGCTGGTTCTCTGATGATGAAGAACTTTGTCTGGACTTTCCTGAGAAGGAGAACAGAAACAAAGTTAAAGCTGAACTGTAACTAAACTATCTACTAAAATACCATTAGGATTACCAAATCCTGGATGACTGAGTCTAACTAGCAGAAAGTAAACGGTCTGTTTCAGCTTTTCCTCAAAAGCAAATTTTCTCCAATAGCTGTGTAAAAGTAAACAAAAAAATCCAAAACAATATTACACAATACCACAACCGTTTTATAAATAATCACGAATCACCCATCCACTTATCACAGCAAAGAGAAATAAAAGCTAAACTCAATTTTAACTTTATTCAATGAGTGCTGGAGGTAAAACACTGTTCACGTCACATCTTCTACCAAGAAAAAATGCACTGCAGGAAAACATAGCTTTTAAATGTATTAAGTAATCTTTCAAACATTTAAATGGCTGGAGATCAATACCAACACAAGCCCCTCTCACACTACGGTTCTGTGACACATGGTCGCCCTTCAAGGCACCGCTGGTCATCCAGACCAGTGTTTTTAAACCGCTGTTCCACGGCACATTAGTGTGCCGTGAGAGATCGTCAGGTGTGCCGCAGGAAATTATTCAAATTCACCTGTTGGTTTAAAAAATATTTTTTGAAAACTAATTATCTGCTAATAATATTCCATTATCGCGCATCTGTGCCAGCCAACACCAAATGGCAGACTCCGGTTCTGTTTGGAGTCAGACCACGCAGCAAATCCAAGACTTGGACCTGGTCCAGGATGTGCGCTTTGGGGAGACGCGCGGCGCGCTGTGATACGCCACCACGGCCCGCTCGGCACTGGTACGCCTCCTCCCCCGACCTGAACCTGGTCAGTGATTCAGACTTGGTCCGGCAAGGAGGAGGAGGGGGAGACAAGAGGTCGCGGACCCGCTGCCACCGGTCAGGAGAACCAGTCCTGGACTGGCTCTGTTTCCTGGTGGAGCAGCAACAGTCCCGACATTTTTAAATTCATACTTTGATCTGACTGGTCCATAAAGCTAGATCAGCGGGCCACGGACACTGGGTTGGGTCGTCATCATGTCGCTTTGTTCCTGCGTGACGTATATTTGGAAAAAAAAAAAGTGGGAGTAAACCCCCTCAGCATCACTGGTTTTTAACGGTCTGAGAGGCTCACTGGGTTTTGTCTCCAGTGTCTCCTCTCTTTGACTGAAGGTCCCGTTATTCTGATCACCTGTCAGACCGGTGAGGAGCAGCTGTGCTCGCGCATGTCGTCATAATGAGAGCGCGCGTCACAGCTGTGTTTCTCAGCATAACTGATGACTTAAAATTTAACAAATCAAACAATATCAACACTAAAAACACATTGATCTGTCAATGACTTTATCAGGTTGTCCTTTATTACTAATGTTTAAATACACCCAAAAGTTTTACTACTAAAAACATGATGACAGAGTCCTGCCTGATGTCCATGGATAATGAAATAAGGCAGATTTAATCCATTACAGATAAGCTGGATGCTACAGTCACTTTTTGACAGGTGAAAAAAAATCAGTTTGAAATTATTTGATGTGGTAAAAAAGACAGATGCTTTAATCAGGTGACCTGTAAACTAAATGTAATCCTTTACTGTCAGGAGATGAGAAGGTTTCTACAGTAAAACTATTCAAACAGAGTGAGCCTTAGAAAACAGCTGCAATCCTGACAGATTAATTTGTTTTAGTGTTAAAAATGTTTGATTGGACCAAATTCATCTGATAACTTTATACTGCTCCTCGAACAATGAGGATGGGTCAAATGCAGAGATGAACTTCCTCAAGGGGATCAATAAAGGATAAATTATTATTATTATTACTATTATTATTATTATCATCAACCGCCAATGAGCTCAGACGGTTCTGACAGCAGCAACTACCCCCGCAATAAGGTGATGATCATTTCTGCTGCACCTCGATCACAAATTCCCAGCAGAGAAAATAATCTATCTTTGCTTTTAAGAAGTTTGCTGACTGATAAAACAACTGTCTGACCCTCCCTCAACTACACCTCATTCACAAATCACCCCATGTGACAAACACACACACATCCAAAAACACATAGCAATGCTTACATTCATAGCCACAGACACCTATACAGATAATATTGTAGGCACAGACACACAACCCCCCCCCCCCCAAAAAAAAACAAAAAACAATTAAAAATACATATACACATAGATTTAGGCATATAACACACAAAAACCACTAACCAGCTAGAAAAAAATATTCTTTACTGTGCACACAGCTTATGGTATAGCAAATACTGTGTGTGTATATATATTTGCAGTTAGTGTATCATCATATCTTGCTCTGGATTAAGTTTAATACTGTTTGCCCTGCTTGTGTTGTTCTCATTACTGCCTCATCTATTATATAAATGATAAAAAAAACAACTGTTGTGTTTCTGTAATTCTAAGGGATTATTAAATGAAGCCAGACTTTTTATTAAGACTTGAGGAAATTTTGTCATCTTGTGCAAGTTTTCTTTAACTTCAACAGATGCTCAGCAGAACAGCAGTGTATCAAATGATTGCACCATTTCTAAGCATAACTTTACACTCTGAAAGCAGGTCACACAGTCACGTGATTCAGCTGAAATATCCAACCAAGTTCCACATCATACCAGCGGCTGTTTATGAGGTGCCGTTTGTTCACGAAAGGCTGGTCTGGGCCATCGTACTGGGTCAGCACAGGTTTCAGTTATCAGACTAAATTCAACTAAAAGGCTGAAAATCTACTCATTTTTCTGAGCCAAAACAGGAAACTGCTTCGCCAAGTAACAAATAACAGACTGCTCCTAAAGGCAGGTTACTGAAGATGTTGTAGTGTTTAAATTTGAAGCCCCTGGGGGTAGCTTTAGCATTTATCTCAAGGTTCGACTTTCTTGTACAGCTTTTTTCCTCGTGTTCGAAACTCTTTAAAAACTAAGTTCTGTTACACATTAGAGTGACAGACAGGAAGATGCTTCAAGCTGGAGGCAGACTGCTACAGCAGGACAGTTTCTGAGACATGTTTAACAAGCCGAGGAAAATTGCCGAGATGATTTATCTGTAAACTGATGAGCTTCCATCCCAAACCAGCAAAAGCAACAAGACAGGCCCTCACACAAAGAAAGGACAAAATCTGCATCACTCTGAAGCCTGAAGTGGAATTTTGGTTCAACTCCTCCGCAGTGATTCATCTGTCAGCCCCAGACAGCTACAAGCCTTTATGCAAAAGAGGCTACGGGCAGACGTGTGGAACATCTGAGCATGCTCAGTCGCTGTGTTTGTGTAAACCTCGCGTCCTGATTAACAGGTCCAGATAAGCTCTGAATGTTTTTATAATACTGTGTTATCTGGACACTTTCACTAAATGTGCTGGTGACTAACTTCTGCAGAAGGCAGAATGATAACCAACCTGTGTGACAATCACAACAGCAGCGCATCATTCTCACAGCTTATGAAGTCAAAACAGTAGCTTGAAAATATTAGATGAAGTCACCTTCTTCAGCTCCGATGAAAAGAAATATGTGGAGACATGAGACCTCTGATAGAGACGAGAGTGTGGGTGCTGATTCTGAAACTAGATTGGGTATGATGTCAGTATGTGTCCCAGCTTGTGTGGGTGTGAAACTAAAGGATTGCCAAAAACTGCATCGAGGTGCAATAAAACACAACATTGCGCCTTCACAGGTACAGGCATTCACCTACGGCTATATGTCGGTCAGCTCTACAGAGGAAAAGGACTCCATCAGCCTCAGTCAATACAACATCAGGATAAGTTTCACCTTTGAGCCTCTAAAGCCTCGCATAAAGAGTCGCTGCAGCAAAGGAAATAAATGAAGGACACTGAAAATGAGCTCAGAGGATCCTGGCTTCTGATACAGAGAGAAAATCTGCCAGTCAAACGCAATGAACTGATTAAAAACAAACAAACATAACTGTCAGAGAAATTAATTCTGAGCTTCAAGAGTCAAGACGGTTGACTCTTGGCCATCATGACTGATGGCTGCCATTGTTACAAATGTTATCCAAAACGGGCTCAGATTTTAAATTAATTTATGTCATGTCAAATCAAAAAATACAACCTGTGATGTTCAATGATGTATGACATACTGAAACATAACAGTTTATGTTTAACACAATTTAATCAAAAGTTGAAAAGTGGGTGGAAATCTTAAGTTTAATTGCTCCTTCTGAAGATTTTATTTAAAAAGTAATGACATGGTGAAAACGTTAGATGTTGCTGTTCATGTGAGGTTTTACTCACCTACATTTAGGACCTAATGAGGACCAGCTGATAATAATATTCTGATTATATAAAACCTTAAATGAAAGAGGAACTTAAGTTTTACCATGGCAGTAATTACTGAGTTACTATGACCAGCCTTATTATGTAGGTAGTCATAGAAGTGTCTCCTCAGTAGGTGGAAACTTCAGTGAGTTGAGGCACTGATTGGGACACGGTTTGTTGTTGGAACTCAGCTGAAGCGGCTCAGGGCTCTGGCTGTTGGCCAGCAGCAACCACACAACCCTGAAAGCAAGTGAAGCTGAAAGCAACAACACTGACACTAAACCACTACGACAAAGAATAAATCTAATTTCTCATGAGTACAGTCCAGAACACCAACATCTACAACCAGAGCCTATAAAGAGAACAAGTACTGGTAATTATTTCTTGTTCATATCTACAGATAGCAACACATCAGCTTTGTGCAAAGTGTTAGAATGCAGTGATAAGCAAAACAGATGAAGATTTTAATGATCAAACAGTGAGTAGAAAAACCCAGTGAATAATGAATAACTTCAGGAGAACGTGTGTATTACCTATGCTTGCAGAGGTGCTGTTGAAGAACCGAGCTGTGTCCAGTACCTCCCTGGGCTCATTGCTGTCACCAGCCAGCCAAGATGTTCCTGGAGTGGACGCCATAGAGCAGGATCCTCCTTGAAGAATGGACCTGCTCCCTGCATCCAACAACATGCCCGGCCTCTCCGCCAGCGGAGGCTCTGCCGAAGTGGGCTTGGCCGGAGAAGACTTGCTGCCGACCCGGGACGACACTGGTTTAGACTCTTCATCGCTGTCAAACCCAAACGGGTCATCCAGGTTATCCCCAGATGGGCAAGGCTTCTTGTAAACCTCCAGGACTGAGTCATTCTTGGGTGCTCCAGCACGCTTTGAGCCCACCTTGGCCTTGTAGGTGGTGTCGCCCCATTTGGTACTGAGGGTGCCTCTCTTGGTAGACAGAACTTCATCAAACTTGGAAGTGCCCTCTCCTCCCTTGCGGCTGTAGGTTTTACCAAATCTGGATGTCATTGTTGCATCTGGTTCATGTTCTCTAAGAGACACAGAATCACAAAACCAATCATGACAATTTCTATGGTGTTATGTAGCCCATCTACTTTAACCAAACAAGTAGCTTAATAAAACTCTTGAAAAATTCAAACAAGTAGCTTAATAAAACTCTTGTAAAAATCCTGAAAAAGAACAGTTAGTCCAACAACGTAGCCTTAGTCTGTATTTATTCAAAACCAACCCACGTTTTAGCTTAAAACAACTATTTTAGAGCAATGTCTTTCCCACTAAATTACTGTGAAAGAAGCATGCTAGAGAAGAAGAACAATTTACTTATTACAACTCATCTGGTTTGATAAAACAAAGCTAACCATAATTAGCCGATGTGTTAACTGTGTTAAGTTCATTTTTCATTCCCTGTAAGTATGCAAAAGCACAACAAAATGTCGTAATGAGAGAGGAATGAACCAAATAATGTCTGATTTAACCCAAGTTTCTTATTTTGAGTTATTTAAACCGCTAGTTCGAGTTTTGCTGTTAGCATTAGCAGGAAAACTCAAGAGAAGAAACTATTAGCTTTATGCTAACAGCTAACAATAACTACAAACCAAAAACCACAACAGTCACAAACAGAGCAGTTCATCATGTTAAACCGACCCTAAATGCCATCAGTATTCCCACTTACTTGGTGAGCTAAAGAGCCGATCAGCAATAAAACACTTTGCCAAACCCAAACGGCCGTTAGATTGGCACAGGACCGCCGGGCCTGCTTCCCTAATCCGGCCTGTGGAGTATAAACAAGGCCACACGGACTCGGTCAACAACAAATTATGGCGTTTATAACTGAACGAGAATGACAGTAGATCCAGGTTGTGGGGAAAATATGGAGTTTATAAGCCCATCTGAAGAAATCGACTCCGTTTTTCAGTCTAAATCGCAGCCGATTGTCTCCTCCGGCTTGTATCGAAGGCTTCCATTGGACTCTCCGACTGCGTCAAGTTAACCAGAATCAACAGGCCATTACCGGAAGTTGATAATGTGCCTCAGGAAATAAAAGGGTAAATCATTACTGGAAAAGCGATTTTAACTACAATTTCAAACAATTGACGTAATTGCATATAAATTGCTTTCATAAATATGTCGGTAATCATGTTAGCAATAAACGTACTATTACATTTCATTTTCAAGTTTAAGTCGACATCGTAGTTTTTTCGTGTTAACTTTAGTTTAAAAACAAAACCGGAAACGCTTTTACGTAAAATCTTTATTTTCCAAAGGCTCCATTTAACTCAACTAATGCTGCGTTCAATGACTCCCACTGAACTCGGAAATAAAAATATAAATGTTTCAGTGTCCGTAAAGTGCAATATTACGTAAAATTTGATTATTTTTACTGTGAGTGTTTAGAAAGATGCACTCAAATCAAATCAAATTTTATGTATATAGCACATTCATGATTTACATGTAAACATCTCAATGTGCTTTCCAATAAAGGCAACAGAATAAGGTAAACGTTCTGCAAACGTCTATCATCTATCTATCTATCTATCTATCTATCTATCTATCTATCTATCTATCTATCTATCTATCTATCTATCTATCTATCTATCTATCTATCTATCTATCTATCTATCTATCTATCTATCTATATCTATCTATCTATCTATCTATCTATCTATCAATTCCTTTTATTAAGTCTATACATTTTTCTTGATTGTTCTATTTTTAGCAGTTCTTTTAATGATATTAAGTGCCAAAAACACAATAAAATGCAGTTTACGTCATAAACTCTGGATGACTTGTTGCCATGCCACAATGAGATTGAGATAAAGGTTCTGTGGGTAAGTGATGAGTTACAAGAATTGGTTACACATGGTTTCAACATCACTTCAGCTGCCTGGGGTAGACAATGTACTTTCAGATCAGTCTTATTTTGAGCAGAATTTGTGGATAAACATCCCAGATAATTCCCAGTCCTTGCATTACTTGTTGACATGAACTCTGCTGTCTGTTTCTCGGGGCAGTCAGGTCATCCTGGCAACAAAAGTTGATTATTTGAACCTCAGAAGCCCTCCAAGAGTGACAGCAGAGCTCTAAGCCTGGCTCAGGTCCCTGCCTGGCATGCCGTGGCCCCCGTGCCAGCATCAGCCGCTCTGTCAGCCATCAGAACCATGTTACTGTACCATCAGGGGTCTGATATCCTGACAATAAAGAGCAGATCTGCATTTTTTTTATTTGAGTGCCAAAAGCTCCCTAAGCAGGAGCTGGTTGTTGAGAACCTGGCGAAGCTTTGCAGTGGCACCTGGAGAGTCCAGGCATCATGCAGCTTTGAAGAATGAGCAAACAGCAGCTGCCGTCAGTGCTGCAGAGCCCTCTGTAAAAACAATTAGGCCTTTGACTTCAGCTCAAAGCGCGATCGACTCTGGCAAAGACAAAGTAAAGGAAAGCCATGTGACCCTCAACAACAAGCAACTATCCAGAGATGACAGTTCACAGAGGACGCTGATTGGTGTCAGAATGAGAAGAGAATAATTATCTGATTTCTGTTGATAGAAATGTATTTATAACTGTCTATAACACAAGGAACAGAAGTATCAGTAAAATGAAAATAAGTCTGTTAAGTCGGGAGTCAAAGACTTGTGCTACTACACCAGTTAAAGATGCAGTCATGGTTTATTTTGGCAGCTGTCAGATAACACTACATTCTCACACTAACCCTGCAGAAAATGGTAATTATAATCCTAAAAATACACTGTAACTCAAGACTAATAGAGATGGTGAATCAAGATGTAAATATTAAATGCAGATCTGTTAAACTTAGTCAGACAGATATTTTTGTCACATTTTCCTCCTTCAGTCACCACCTTACCTGGGGTTTGGGCTTGTGTGAGCACCTGGTGGCCAGGACCAGCCTGAACCAGTTACCTGGGTCCGTCTCCCTGGAGTTTGGGTTGGGTAGCAGCTTTTCATTTCCTCCCTGATTTAACTCCAGCAAAGTCCTTATAGATCAAATATAAACAAAGTATAGTGACTTTGAAAAGATCTTTTGAATATTTTACATACAAAAAACATTTCTCACTGACAGAATGATAACTTTTACATGTTATGCTGCAACTTTAGTGTTTCACCATTAGATGTCAGAATGTTCACACAATCAGCTGCTGCCTTGTCTTCATCCTTCCTGTCTCATCATTTCCTCTACTAAACTTTGTTTCTTTCCCTCATTTTCTATCACCGTCCCACACTCTGTGAAACACTGAGAATATGTGGTGTGAAAAACCCAACAACACTGGACAAAATGCAGCAATAAAACAAACAAAAACTCTAGAGAAAAAAAACTTTACATAAATCTCTATAGCCCTGAAATTTGCAGTTTTTGTGCAAACAGTGAATGCAACACCAAAATGTTTGTCCAATTTCATCAGATTTTTAAGAAGAAACCACTTGACGCCATACTGAGATAAACCTTGTTTTCAGCTTTGAATAAACTTGTTGGTATAAAAATGTTACTTTATGTCTGTTTAACTGTATTATCCTGACATTTTTATAGATACAACTGAAGAAAGACTAGAAATGTTCACTTGACAATATCATGGCTGAGTGATTTATAGCAGTTAAGTTGTTTAGTAGCCACAACAAAACACATCCCTCTAAAAATGTTAAAGTGCAAGAACTGAAACTGAGTGGAAAAGCAAAGTCCAAAGAAAACCTGAGATAGTTCATTCCAAGAGTTTAGGTCAGAAGGAAGTTCACTACCCAACTGATGAGTCAGAGAGTCACAGGAAATTAAATGAAATAGATAATGTTTGTAACACAAAATATTTGTTAGCTTTTTTCCCCAGGAATCTAAAACAATGTTTTCATTTTATTTAACCTTTATTTAAACCTATTCATGCTGCAGAAATGCCAAACATAGCGTATTTCTCACCTTTATTACATTTTACATTGAAAGAACAACTTAAAAAGTCAATTGCAAATGCTGTATATAGTCAGTTTATTCATAGTTTTTAACAGTGTGAAAGCTGGTGTTTCATCATGTGAAAATAAAGGCCATTCATTGCAGTAGTGCATTATTGCATAAATCATCTAATAATGACATTTATTTAGTTTTTATGTCAGAGAATTATAAGAAAAGCTGTGGTGGAGGAAAAGTAGAAGAAGGGCAATGCTGCTAATTTATTTAATATGACTAAGTAAGATTAATGTGAAATAAGCCAAGTAGCTCTTATGTGTTTTTAAGCAGCTCAGTAATACATACAGGTAATTATAATCTCTGTTGTCTTGTTTATTTTCGACATCATCACAACAACTAACACAAGGAAATATCTCTCAACTGAAATAACTTCAGGCATTCTGAAACAACACACACACACACACACACACACACACACACACACACACACACACACACACACACACACACACACACACACACACACACACACACACACACACACACACACACACACACACACACACACACACACACACACACACACCAAGTACCAGAAAGGACCGGAGGGAAGTCCCCTACTTTTGTATAAAAACGTTAAACCAGATGCTGTTTCCTTCATGGTGTTTCGATTCACATTAGTGAGGTGTGTGTGCGTGCTTGTATGTGTGTTTGTGTGCGTGTGTGTGTGTGTGTGTGTGTGTGTGTGTGTGTGTGTGTGTGTGTGTGCACTCACATCTCCAGATTTACATTATTAATCTAAACAAATACAATTCTAATTTTAGAGGTGGGGTGGCGCTCACATCCTCCTCCACTGACTGACAGCTTGTTACTGGTCCTCTGAGACTACACTTCCCATAAGTCATTTCACATAATGATGGGGGGGGCTTCAGGTCACTGGTGTTGCAAATGTTATTCCTTCAGAATAAAAGCATTCCAATTACTTAATGCTGAATGAGTGGAGTTGATGGACTCTTTGTGCTGATTTTTATATATATAATTTTTTTTCTTTTTTAGAATTTGGATTGCAGTATTTCTTTTTGTATTGGCACAGTTTCCCTTATATGGAAGCTGGTTCACAAACTGTCTGGGATATTAGGTATTTTACGTTCAAGTTCAAACCGGAAGTAGCGTCTTATTAGGCGGACACTTGCTTTTCACTTTTGAAACCGGAAGTAGTGCGTGTTTTCTGCCTTTAGCTTGACGCTGATGCTGGACAGTTGCCCCTCTGGACTCGGACTGAGCCGAACTGTGTAAGTAAACCCGCTCCTCCAACCGCCGCTCGGCCCTTCGGTGTTCGGACACCGGATGAAAACCTCCAGCTAAAATGATTCGGAAACAGAGTGTCGACGGAACGGCGAACCGGGGGGAGATCGGTCGGTGTTTCAGGCCTCACAACAGTTTGATCTCTAGGGAGGAATTGTGCGCTGATGATGGTGATTAAATGGACTTATTTACCGCAGTGAAGGTTGCTCTGGTACCACGCGAGTGGTTGCATTAGCGGAATGTCTTATTAAAACTAGAACAATTTAATCCAGAACGATTAATTTATTGGAAATCAGCCGATTTAGATTTTCAAGCAGCAAACCAGTTAGCATCGTTCTTGTGTCTGTGGTATTTTAAAGCCTCTATACAGATTAATAGATAAGGTTATGGTATATATTTGTTCTGTTTGACGTTTTTCGTTCAATAAGTATTTATAGTACTGTAGGAAAGTCCTCAGTCAGGCCTTATTTAAAAAAAAAATATTTGCTTAGGGTCATTTTCATCTTTTTAAGGTAGAGTTTTGATTAACAATCTGACTGACAGAAAACAGGATTTTTAAGGAGATTCTCAAAGAGCTGTTAGCTGAAACCCTGTCCTATATTATCATCAGCTGAATGATGATGCATCTTTCATATTTCTTAAAAATCTGACTTTCAGCTGCTGGAGAGAGTTCTTTATCTTCTCTTTAATTGTCTCAAATTGATTGTCATGTGTACCAGGGTCACTTAATACAATTATTTTTCTGTGCATCTTCCTAAGACATGACATATAGAAGATAAACTAATACAATAAAATACAAAATAAACATCAAGATTAAACAATAGAAATAAAAACAGTAGAATCATAGACAGTTTCAGTCAGCAGCAAGTGTAATAAAAGTAGAAGTGGAGGGGAAGTAGTATAAAATGTCAGGACGATGCAAAAACAATACGACTGAGGTAGGCAGCAGTGCAAAAATACAAAAGGTAAAGATGCAAGTTATTTGTGTAATGTTTTTGTGTAAACAGTGAATGCAAAAACAACAACAGCAACAACAATAAAAAAAATTACCATCTTGTCTAGTTAAATCATAATTTTTAGAATAAGCCACTTGACATCATACTGGGATAAACCAAGTTTTCAGCTTATGAATCACCTTATTGGTATGAAATGTTTGTTTTTTTTTTACCTCTGTTTAATTGTGGTGTCTTGACATTTTCGAGATACAACTAAATGAATCTGTCATACCTGAGTGATCTATGACAGCTTAAGTTGCTTAATGACAACAAAACACATTCCTATAGAATTGTTATAGGACAAGATCTGAGTGAGTGAAAAAGCACCCAAAATCCAGATTCCAGGAGATTGGTTCAGAAGAAGTTGTGTCTGAAGTTTATTTAGTTTTTATATCATAAACACAACTTTAATATCATCATCAATCAGTTTAAACCAACAACATCCAGTCACTGGACACAGAGTCACAAGATTTTCAATTTTGAGGTTTTGGTTTAAATACATTATTCATGTAGATTGTCCAAATGTCAGTGTGGACATTTAATCTGTTTTTAAAATAAAATCAAAATGTCAAAGTCACATTTCTGTTTATGACCTATAATCTGCAGTCTAGTCAGAAATATAAAGATTAAAGCATGAATTAGAGCTGGATTCATAAAATAATAACCTCTGAGGGAGTCTGTGTTGCTCTTATAGTCCAGACACCATCTTTTAAAACAAAGCAGAAGGATGAAGGAAAACCTTAGTACTATGAATTATTTACCTGAGTTTGTGTTATCATGTGAATCTGAAACTTTTCATGTTGTTCTGTAGTTAGAAATTCCTCTTTTTCAACAGAGCAGAGCTAAAACAACCTGTAAGTGAAAGTTGGGCTATTCTGTGTGAAGCTACAGAAATCTGACAGAAGATTTTAATGATAATTCACCTATTTAAAAAAATACACCCCTCATTTTTTAAAATTATATTGATTCTAAGGGGAAAGCATTTGATTAATCCCAGAACAACCGCTTCTGACACTGTTTCATGCTTTAGTAGACCAGATCAGATCAATTCTGTATTTCTCATATGTAATCACTTTACTTTCTGCTAATGAAACTCCTGCAGTTAATTTTTATCACAGTGAGTCCTCATGTGTTTTACAGATGTTGAGCGTCAGATTTTAATAGCATCAATTCTATTGATATAGAAGGAGAACATGAGTGTTTTATTTTGAACTTTTAACATTTTCTGTTCCTAACTTCCTCCTGGTTCACCTCTGTGTGGCTTCTATGTAAAAAATAACCAGGCATGTTTCTTTTCCTCCAAGCTGTTTCTGTGACACACCACACTGTGATGGAGTCACAAACATGTAGAGCGGCTCTGATCACCTCCAGAAAGAATGCAGCCATGTTAGATTCATTCTAGGGGTTAAACAGGATTTACATGAATGTGATTGGTTAAGGAGCTGGGCGTGGTGGATATTTACAGCATTCGTTCACGTGATTGGATTTGATTGGATGACGTCAAGAACATCAGCTGACACCAGCCAAGTGAAGCACCACACCCATAATGCAGTTCACTGATGAACACATTACATTTAAAATGAGCAAGAAACAAAAGCACCAAAGCTATAAAACGTGCACATGATGCTGTTTCCAGTAATTATGTGCTTCACCCAAATGAATCAACAATGAGTTTATAATTCCCATTTTATGCATGGCCTTTGATTTCTGCACCACCTCCTCACTCACTCATCAACCTCTAAGGTTTTTTTAAGACGACACACATCAACTTGAAATATGAGTTTAAGAAAAGGCACGTTTACAGAATTGTATCACCACGTCTTTAATGTCAAATTTGTAGTAAGTTCCTCCAACATTCCTTTAACATACAGCCACACCTGTTGCGGACGCCAACCTGTTTCTCCACCTTGCAGACTCCCTGTGATGCCCCAGGGCGGGCTGCGCTGCCCGGTGTTGTGATGCCGTACGTGGACCGACAGAATCGCATCTGTGGCTTCTTGGACATCGAGGAAAATGAGAACAGCGGCAAGTTCCTGCGCCGGTACTTCATCCTGGACACGGAGCAGGGAAACCTGCTGTGGTTCATGGACAACCCTCAGGTGAGTGAAGCTGAGTCTGAGATCAGCCTGAGTTCAAACTATCTGAGGCACCTGAGGGATTGAGATCATGGTTATCCAATCTAGACTACCTACTAAATCCTTTACATGTTGAAATATCTCCAGATTAAAAGTCATTTTGATCAAATATTATGTAATTAGCAGGAAATAAGGCATTCTTTAAAAACTGTCCTCATGTATTCATGGGACTGAGACAGATTGTGTGATGTTTAGTCAAATAAAATATGGTGGGAACGACACAAACTGTATTTTAATCCTTTTTAGACATTCAGGGTGTTTTAAAGCACAAATGCTGTGTATATAAAACCAGCCCCTACAAGGACTTTCAGTTTTGTTGACAAAAAAAAAAACAGATTTAGTGTAATGAGTTTTTCTATAGGAAACAAAAACTTGGACACCTTACAGAACAAAGGTCAGGCTGAAGTTCTGGAACCAGGAGCAGGTGATGTGTTTAAAGACCTCAGGCTGCAGGGAAACAGCCTAAAGAGGAAGCTTTGTGTTTAAAGAACAGAACTACACTGAGCACATGATGCCTTTCTCCTGTGAGTGACATGTTTAATGTTCACGTATCACTAAAATCTGAGACATGTGACCTTAGTGTCAAACAATGCTGTCATATAGGAACCACAACAACAGTTAAATAACTTCAATGTCCCACAGCTGAGAAGCTCCTGAAATAAATAACTCAGAGTTTTGAAGGTTTTTAAAAGCTTCTTTTCCAAACTTGTCTAGAAATAACATGTTCTTAAACATGTAGCCGTATTTTTATTTCATCAGAACATTTTGGTTGCAAGGTAAAATCAGCATTACTCCTAACAAAGGTATAAATGATTTATTAGCTCACTTGAAGTGGTTGTATAGTTGATGAACAGGACTGACTGGACTGGGCTGTGGGTTACAGAATTTGTTTGAACTGGACTCTGAGATGCTGTGAACTAGTTCTTTAGAAATGAACTGAATCAGTTCTGATGTTGTCATTTTAGTCACATGACTGATCAGTCACATGATCAGCTGTTTCTGCTTCTAAACAACAACAAACAACCAATAACATACACTCTGTCTCCATCTCATGTCAATGTGCTGGATGATTGCAACTGGGTTTGTTGCAGAAACTTTAAAATCCATTTTCCATATAAGCACAAAAACAAGACAGTTTGTTTCTATTTGTTTGTAGCCTCAACCAATTATTATGTCCCTAATAATAGGACTGATGATGCATTTAGGTTTTATTTTTACTTTGTAAATGTAGCTATACACTAAGACAAGCCTTCACTAATCAACCACGTGGCCTTGTGTGTTTACACTTCCTGTTCACATCTTCTGTTGCTTTCTTGTTCTGTTAAATTACAGGAATGAATCTAATGTTGATGTTTTTGTTTCTTCTGTTCAGAATCTGCCTAAAAGTGCAGAGAGAGTGGGATTTCTCAAGCTTACCTACATCTCCATGGTTTGTCTTCCTTCAGCTTCTCAGCAGCCTGTGTTGTGCTTTGTACTGGATGAACAAGAGCTCATAAAGATGAATCAGAATAAATGATTTAGGGTGTGGATTTTATCCACTTGACAGTTTTTTTATAACAATATTTGCAAAACATGCCATTGGCGATTCTTTTGATTCGCAGAGATCATGTAAATATACACCCCCCACCCCCCACCAAGGAGCTCCAGATTTTTAATGTTTGTGATGGCTTAAAGGATTCATATCATCTCTAAAGTTTAACTGTCCTCTTTCTCAGGTCAGTGATGCCACCAAACTCAGACCGAAGGCAGAGTTCTGCTTTGGTAAGTTTTTTCTTTTCTTCCTTAGTCCATCTCTTTGTTTGCTCTTGTTCTTTCTCTCCATTCCTCTTTTACTTCCTTCCTCTTTACCTTCACTTCACCACACGTCTGTTTTATTTGCTGTAATTGTAGTTTTACCTACATACCTCAGCTCCCGATCAGACAGGGATTCTTTTTGTCCCCAGACTTTGTGTCTTACCTGTTCTGAACTAACAGAGTCTTAATAGTTGTCTTACTGTGGATCTTACCTGGCCATCCCTGAGTCCTCTAATTCCTTGTTTTCTTCCATCCTTCCTTGCCTTTCCACTTCCGCCCTCCCTCTTTTCCTTTCCTCCCTCCCTCGTTTCCTCGTCTGTAGAGTTTATTTCCTCCCTTTTGTCCTGTGCTACTTGTTTTTCCTCCGCTGTGGAACAGGAGCTCTTTGTCACTCAATAGGAGGAAACTGTACAATGACAAAGACCCGATCTTTGTGTATGTATATGTGCACATGTGTTTGAATCTAGATGGGATGTTAATATTGAGACACACATCCTCTGGCCTCTGAGAAACCAGAAACAAGCTGATATTTTTAGACTCCTATGAAGCTGAGTGTCCCAGAAGAAAAAAAAACGATCATTCTCCTTTCTGGTGTGTCTCTTTAGTTATTAACACAGGAATGAAGAAGATCTATCTGCAGGCCAACGACCAGCAGGACTTGGTAGAATGGATCAGTGTTCTGAACAACGCCACCAAGATTACAGTGAGCCTCACACACGTTCCACCACAGACGCATCGATATTCGACCGTTCCTCATGTTGACGCTCAGCATCCAGCCTCAGGCCACAGCAGATGGAAAATTACCCATCAGACCAGAGAGACTGAGCTCAAAGCAGGGTCAGCAGAGTGTAAAGGATGACATCAGATAATCTACAACCACAGGGGTCTAAAGTCTTTGGAGACGTGACTGGATTTTCAGTTTTTTGTGACCATCTTAATTTTTGTTGATAGGAACCAAAAAAACTGGTAAAAATTAATCTTTAGATCTATCAATCTAGTCCAGATCATCTTTAAATAAATTGTAAAGTAACATTTTTGGCAAGTGGAAATGAAAGCAAAAAGAGAGAATAAGTCCAATCAGCAAATTCAGTTATTAAATTCAAGATTTTAAAATAAATATGACAGTTAAACAAGATGCTTAAACTCCAATGATACAACAAACAACGAAGTCTGGAAACCAGCCTAGGGTGTAACTGGTCGGATGCACAAATTGTGGGAAAATCTTCAGATTTTTGGTTAAACTCACATAGAATTGGTACGAATGACACTTTTGGGAGAAATTTAATATGACTGGATAGAATTGGGCATATGATCTTAAATATGTCTCAATTTGGTCTCCAACTTCACCCAAAGTTGTCTAACATTTCTTGCACATTCTGACTCACAAGAACCAACATTTTACATTCTGAATCTTAATCTTGGACCTTCTGCTGTTAGTGTAAACACAGATTAGCGGTCAGGTCGGTCATTCAGGTTCCCAGGATGGTTATCGTCTCTTGTAGCACCAACAATTTTTTTCCTCCTGTCGCGTTTCAGGTGCCAAAACATGGAGAGGGCCAGCACACTTGTGTAGAGACACCTCAGGAAGTTCTTGGTGCCATAAAACAAGTCTCTTACAAAACTGAGATCATAGGAGGAGTTCCTATCATCACAGCCACACAGGTGAGTCTGTTGAGCAGCAGCAGGTCTGGTCCTGTCTCTGCTGGTATGCAGCGCCGGAACTCACTCATCCAATCCAACAGCAATAAGATCTGATGAAACAAACTCTTCTCTTAGCTGCTGATTCCTTATTTAATTCACTTAAAATCAATACACTCTCCAGAAGGAGTTTCAAAGGTTCAGATGCATTGTGGGTATTGTATCTACAGGGCTGTGACAAAAATACTTTTTCTCTGTTTTACTGAATTGATTTGTAATAAAGTGATTAATTTTTCTCAGATTGTGAAGTTAAATCACAGCAGCCTCAATGTGTGACATTGACAAAGTTAAAAGACAAAACAGGTTTTTCTGTGAAATGATAGAAGACTGGATGGGTTACAGGATATGTGATGACTACGGCTGCCATGGTGCATTCTGGGATAAAAACTGTATTTTTTGGGGCAACTGACAGATTTTTCTTGGTGCTAAAAGTTTCTGATATCCGATCACAGTTGTTTTCCAACCCTTTGAAGTAAATGCTGATGTTTTATTGACCCTTATAAGATGTTATTTGTGATGAGTATGTGCATGTGTTTGTGTGTTGTAGGAGCAGCCGGAGGGGCAGAACGGGTCAGATCGAGGGAAGCGGGCTCAGAACCACCTGCCCTACTTCCTGTCCAGAGGAGCTCAGGATCAGAGTTTTGTAAAGGCTGGATACTGTGTTAAACAGGGAGCTGTGGTGAGAACACACACACACACACACACACACACACACACACACACACACACACACACACACACACACACACACACACACACACACACACACACACACACAGTCTCATTACAACAGACGGATGTCAAACATTTAATCAAACGAAGTGAAAAGCTGACTCTTGGTGTTTTAACTCAATAAGATTCTCTGTTTTTGTCAGATGAAGAGCTGGAAGAGGAGATACTTTGTTCTGGATGAAAATGCTCTAAGCTACTTCAAATACGACCAGGTGAGGAAGTTTTTTAAACCTATAATAAAACCCTGTTTTTAAGCTGTTAAAAGCCAGATGTGAGTTAACTGCACAGAAACACACAGGGTGTTACAGTGATGCTGCTTTCCTCCAGAGTTGTGTGTGTGTGTGAGTATATGTGTGTGTGTGTGCACGCGCTGTGTGAGTTGTTTTTCCTCTGGCGAACGTGTCTCTACACGTGTCCTGAATCTCTCCTCATACGATCCACGTGTGGACACATTACTCAATAGTGTTGCAGTCGCAGCCTGCCTGAGCACATGTGGACACACCCTGAGTGTGCGTGCGTGTGTGTGTTTGTGTGTGCATGCTTTTGCAGATGCAGTCATGTAATCTGACTGATGAAATTCTCTGAGAACGACTTCCTGCTGCATGATTCTGAACCAGAACAGATAAACATGTAAATGAATGAGGAGACTGAAAGACAAACTAAAGTTTAAATCAGTGATAAATCCTTATTTATCAGGTTTGTTTTGATTAGGGTTTTGCTTTATGGTATGACAGGTCTCTGACAATCCAGTCTGTAAAAAAAAAGAACGTATTTCAATAAAAGAATAATTGACTTCTTTTTCTTTTGGATTATATTGAACTTTGTTGCATCTGTGGCTTCATGAGTTTGATTGAATATTTCTATGATGTAAAAGTTTTTTATTAGCTTCATGAGCGACAAAATAAAAACAAAACCAGTGAATCATTTACAAATGTAATTACTGCATTCCTTTTTGTCCTCTTAGGACCGTGAGCCTCTGAGAGTCATCCCGCTGAAGGAGATCCAGAAAGTCCAGGAGTGCAAACAGAGGTCAGTCTGCAGGAGCGTCTGTCTGAACTGCTGCTGGGCCTCTCTCAGACCGGGTCAAGTAAAACCTGTTCTGTTCTCTTCTACAGCGAGCTGATGATGAGAGACAACCTATTTGAGATGGTCACCACCTCCAGAACCTTCTACATACAGGTGACCCCTTTTATAGTTCATCTTTATAATGATCAGATTTCATCTCCTGTCTGGTTTAAACCGGTTATCATCACAGCAGCAGGTAGAAGATGAAATGCTCCTGTAGTCCCCAGTGAAGTGATTAGTTTAATTGTCAATTTGACCGTTACACATAAGAGATGCTAATGAGTAAATAATCTCTCACAAATATTCTCATTTTCACAAATTTTGCAATTTTATAAAGTTAAAGTTTATTTCTAAAGCACATCAAAACCAACATGTTGCTGAATCAGTGATAATATGATCATTAATCCAGTTTTAAAGCTTTTATTTATCGTGAAAACACACTAAAACAAAATAGAAAGATGCATGTCTCTGTGTGTGTGTGTGTGTGTGTGTGTGTGTGTTTGTGCGCATGCATGTCTCTCAGGCTGACAGTCCAGAGAACATGCACAGCTGGATCAAGGCCATCTCTGGAGCAATAGTGGCTCAGCGCGGCCCCGGACGCTCAGCCAACACGGTGCGTATTCACACAGGTGAAGGTGTGCAGGTAGAGTCTATAAAAATAAAAAATGAAAACAGAACATTTTCAGGTTTGAGCTATAGCGTTGGAGCAGATACTTTTATAATCCAGTGAAGTGGCGCCTCCCTCTGGCAGTACGAACGGAATGTAGCAGATATTCTTTGTATCGATTGTTTAGTTTAATTATTTTAATGCATTGAGTTTGAATTAATCTACATATTCTTTGTAAATATTTACACATTAATAGTTTTTCTTTGTTGTTTGTAAATGATGCTCATGATTTTACTGATTTGAAAAGTTTTTTTTCTGTGTTCTGCTGCTGATAATTAATGTGTGTTTTTATGTTTACTGTCCCACGTCTGTCTGTCAGTCACACACACAGTGTTTGTAAAATCTCTTTCTTTCAGTTTCTAAAGATCTCCGATCTAAAACCAAATAATTAGCTGAAACTGCAGGTTGTCTCACAGATTCGTTTTAATTCACGTTTTTGTTTTTCCAAAGCCAAAGTTTGGATCGTTTTATTACCTGAATGTTTCAGGATGATTCGACTTTTAGTATATTTGTTACTTTTTACAGGCGACTGAACCCAGATTGGTGCTGCGATGCATCAAAACTCCTCTTGTGTCCTTTGAACCATTTATCCCGAGGAGCTTGTTAAACTTCAGGAGCATTTTTCTCTTTTCGGTCAGAATCAGAAACGATAATCTGGACCTGAGTTTCAGATCATCTGACTGTAAGGAGGAGGTGTACGCCCCCTGGTGGGGGTGGATGTGTCTCACCTCTCTTTACTCAGCTGTAAACTGTTGTTTTCAGATCCGTCAGGCCCGACGGCTGTCCAGTCCCTGTATACAGAGGTATACTCCGTTCTGCAGCACGTATGTGACCTTGAGCCCCTTCAACCCCTCCATCCCTCCCATCCACCGCTGCTCCCCCTTGTTTAACCTGAGCTGGTTCCTGGTTCTTTAGTTTGTATGAAAACGGAGTGAGCGCTTCAGAAAGCTGCTGCCTGAATGAATGAATAATAACAGATGAAACATGAGACGTTTTAGTTACACATTAAATCAGAGTTAAAGGAAATACAAGAATCTATTTAATTTGGGTTGTGTTTATAAAACCATCACCTGATTTATGATTATTATATCATAACTGTTGGCACAGTTAGGAAACAGTCTTAAACTTATTCAGTGACTCAAACAATATCAGTTGGTTCCTCTTTGGTCCGAGTCCAGCTCTTCATAAAACATCCTCCTTTCTGTCCGCTCCACCATCAATTCAACCGATTAACTCCAATGTTTTCTTTTTGTTCATTTTTAATATTTGTACTCTGCATTTTAACACGTGACTCCATCCAACGAGACGGGCCTCCTCTTCCTCAGAATGTGTCAGTCGTCTCTTGTCTTTGCTTGAGCTTAAAGAACGTTTACAGTCCGTCCAACTCTCAGCTGGACTTCACAGAACCAAACTCATCCTGAGCCTGAGTGTCCGTCTGCTAACCCTCTCTCATGTCTGTTTCTCCTGTGTGTGTGTGTGTGTGTGTGTGTGTGTGTGTGTGTGTGTGTATGTGTGTGTGTGTGTGTGTGTGCGCGCGTGTATGTGTGTGTGTGTGGTCTCCAGAGAGTGAAGTGTGACAGTGACGCAATAACCTTCCCCCAATGAGCCCTGCCGCCCGCTTCCTGTCCCTCCCACTGCTGCTCATCGTCCAATCACCAGCCCCGCTGCCTCTCAGCTTCCTCACCAATGCTGCTTCATCCTGCTCTGCTCCCTAGCAGCTGCAGCATCACTCCGTTGTACGTGAAACTGCATGAGACTTAAGCTCAGAGCGTTTTGTGTTTGTGTGACCCACCATCTCAGACACTTCAGCCGAGTCGGTCTTAAAGTTCTGTAAAAGAGTTGCAAAGAGATTCTGATGTTTCTGGATGTAAAAGTCTCATTTATTATGGAGAGACATGAAATGCCTGATTGATTCAGCAGAAATCTCACACTTTGATTAAAAAGTTGCCCCCCTAAAATTCTCATATACAATATAAACACATTACAGCCCTATTTACTGTTAAATTGTCCTTATTACCAAATTGGCGACGGTTTGCATTTTTCTTTGTAAATCTTTGTTTATAACTAAAGCAACAGATGATGTGTCACACAACCTCCCTCTCCTCCAGCAGTCAGAACCACCTTTAATGAGTTTAACCCTCAGCAGTTATTTATATCATGTCTTTATGACGAGCTCTGACTGGCAGAATTATTACAGACTTTTATTTGTTTTAATCTGAGCTGCTGGAGTCGTGTTATTCCTGCTTCTTTAAAATGAACTGAATCTTTTCCTTTGTTCAGAACGACTCTCAAATCAAATAGCAGGTAACAATCTTTACTTCAACTACTCTTTGATCACCAGCAAACATCAAGAAGGATGTTTCAGAGCATCACTGTTGAACATTTAAATGGTCGTTTTTGCTTCCAGATGTTTAAATAGTGTTATTGATTGAGTGCTTTTAGTTTATCATTAAAAATATTTTTAAACCCGTTTTTTAAATGATACAGCGGGGGTGTCCAAACTTTTTGAAATGTGGGCCAAAATCGCCAAATTGAAAGACCTCAAATTATTATTTTTTTATTAAAAATGTTCAAATCATTTTATGAATCTTCTTTTTTTTTGTTGTCTGCTCAACAATGCATTAAACATGCATGCATGTCTCTGCATCAAAAACCTGCTAGAGGACAAAATTCGACCATTCAGGAATTACAGTGGATGGCTGCAAATGGCCTGCAGACAGCGTGTTGGACAGCCCTGTTCTAAACAATGAATGAACACATTGAGCTTCTGCAGATCCAAGAGCTGAGGATTTAAAAATCTCTGCAGCTTTCTAATAACTTCTGTACCTTTTACAGAGGGCTGATGATCAGTTAAGCACATTTTTAAATGTGTTTTATATTTTATATGGTGTCTGAAGCCCAATAAAAAATCACAAGAAACTTTGCAAGTTTTTCCAGAAAATGTTTGGTGTTTTAAAGAAAGTTAAAAAGTTAAACTGACCAACAGAAATGTTGATGCTGATCATCAGCAGCTCACCTCAGCTGAATGTTTCCTTTCAGTAGACGCAGTGGCAGCAAATATTCCAGGTTTCATTTCAGAATCTTCGATGTTTTAAATCAGGATATTCCAGCTGTCATCTCAAGATATCCCAAGTTTAATTTTAGGATATGTCAGGTACATTTTCAGGATATTTCAGTTAATATTTCAGATTATTCCTGATTGCATGTCAAGATATTCCAGTTCTCATATTAGACTTTTCTAGTAAGTCATGGGGGGATCTGGTCTCTGGTCTGCCTCTTAGTTTGATATTCTATCAGGTTTTTTGAGGCGTAAATCTGATTCTGCTTTATGTTCAGTGATTTTGCTGGTGAACAAAGTGACATTAAACTTTGAGAAACAACTGAAAAATTCACTTGTCTTTCCTCAATCATCTTTAAAAAAAAAAAAGAAAAAAAACTTTTGCATATTCATCATTCTGCTCATCAGTCATCCCCATCCTCCTCTTTCACCTCTCACCTCCTTTCTCCTCCTCCTCTTTTTGTCTCCAGGAGCACAGTGATCCCTACTCTCCCACCTCAGCTCCCTCCTCCACCTTCTACTGCTCCCTCGACTTGGAACTACAGCACCCAGAATCCTCAGCGGGTGCTCAGCCTGACGCTGGATGCTCACCACCAGGACAACTTCCTGGGCCTCCTACCCTGGAGGCTGAGCAGCGTTCAGTCCGTGATGATGCCGCTCCCATCGGCGCGCTCCCGCCTGTCGCTGCAGGAGACGCTTCAGTCCTCCAAGTGACGGAGGAGCGGAGACGCTGCAGCGACGGTGAGGACAGATCGGAGGACCCTGACATGCTGATTACTCCGTTATGAAGGGGAACATGGTGGTGATTTATAAACACACGATCAAAGAGTTTCTGTGTGATCAGAAAACACCCAAACAGCTGAGATGATCCTTGGACTAAACTTCCCAGGACCAGATGTTTCCGTCTGTCGGGATGCAGCCTTCCTCCTCTGCTCTCCTCCTCACTTTGTCTTCCTGAGTATTTTTTTACAGTGTGTGACTTCACGAGAGAGAAAATGTTGTGAGTGAAGTTCTGGCTTGTTTCAGCCGGAGCTCGGTGACGGGAAGATGTTAGATTCATGTTTGAAACAACCAAAGTTTGCAGCTCAGATGTTGTGATCTGAAGCTGGATATTAAATGTTTTTTAGGGACAATCCTGCTTCTCTTTCTAAACGTTTTAATCCTGTGTTTGCCTCATCTACAGTTCAGATTCACCGCAGCTGATTCAGCAGAACACTTTGTTTATTCACCAAACACCATCAACATGTTTAGGGTCAATAACTGAACTGTAGTATGAATTTACATCCCATTCCCTTTAGCTTCACGTGTTTTTTGTGCCACGTTGATGTTTCCCCGTGATGTGAAAGGTTTTTGGACTCGAGCTGCAGGTTCTCTCTCCTGCTGCCTCGCTGGTTGTGGGTGTTTTTAGTACTAATATTATTTACAATGAAAACTACACATGTATGTTGTTAAATGACTTTTTATAAACACGAGCCCCTCCTCACCCCTGTTGTTCCCTGTGACACACGAGCTGGGTAAAGTGCCTGCGTTGATCTTTCTACAGAGGAATTAAAAATGAACTGTTTTGATCCTTTTAGTGTCTGTGATTCTAAAACCATGTGCTCTATTTATTAAAAGATATTAAAAATTATTTGAAGTGATTCTTCTTTCTTCAATTTCTAAAAGGGAAATGTTTTAGCTCACATTCTCAAATTTAAGGCTGTTTTGACATACAGTATTTGTGTCTTGTGATGCTTCACAGTTCAGGAGGACATTTTGGGAGCTATTTTACTAACAAACAGACGACTATTTCCGTTGAACCAGCGTTCAGGATGGGATCCAGGTGTTCACTAACATTTCTGACTGAGTTATGGGAAATCAGGACACAAAACTTAGAGATGCTGAGTTAGAAAACACAAACACAGATGTTTCCATCTGAGTCACAGTCTGAGGTCAGAAAATGGTTGAAGGATGAAACCAGTGATCACATTTAATTTACAGGAAAAGCAACTGAAACTCCACCTTGTATAAGTCCTTATTTAAATCAGGTGAAAAGTGTGTTTTATTTGGACAAACTTAACATTGAGGTTAGCATTTGCTTTTCAAATGAGAGCTGGTTAAGATGGCACACACCATTAAAGTTGCAAACTCAAAATCTTCCATTCCAATATATAAAAACAAAGTAAAACAATTAAAAATCAAACTGTTGCAAAAATAAATTGTGTTTCAGAATCAAGGTTTTCATATTTTTATGAATCATTAAATGAGATTGAGTGAAAAAAACTAAATGTTGCTGTTTGGTTTTGACTTCTGGACCATACTGGACTGTTTGGCGGTGAGTCATTTCTCTCTCTCTCTCTCTCTCTCTCTCTCTCTCTCTCTCTCTCTCTCTCTCTCTCTCTCTCTCTCTCTCTCTCTCTCTCTCTCTCTCTCTCTCTCACACACACACACACACAGTCCCGACAGCTGCATGGTAACCTGTTCCAACTCCAACTTTTTTGTTCCCTCTTTAAGTTTTGTGACTTGGACACAAACTTGCTTGAATTAAATCATTATTGCTCACTGACTCAACTTGAATGGAAGCAGATTAATTATTCACACACGCACACACACACACACACACACACACATTTCTGGGAAGCTTCAGAGTCGTTGAAAAGTTGATTTCTCATCCAATCAACGATGAGGACATTTCCTCCGTGACTACATTTGGTTTGTAAAGTTTGATCTGCTTTGTGTTTATTCTGACTCACGTTACATGAATGACTCATGATAATGATTTAAAAACAAGTCTCTAAGGCCAGCGGTCAGCTTTCTACTCTTTAATGAACGGGAGAACATTAATGCTGCTTCCTGTGATTTATCTTTTTTATTTATTATTATTGAGATGCAAATGAAAATGAAAACATTTTGAAAAAAATCACAATAAATCAGAAGATTATTAGAATGTTTTTTTGTTTTTTAAATTACAATAAATTGTGTACATTGTGTTTTTAACCTCAAATATGTGGAAGGGTTCAAAAAACAGAATTAAAAGAAAATAATGTTAACAATAAAATTCTGTAGTACAGTAGTGTTTATAATAAGTTGTTTGGTGCAAATTCACAAGTGTTTGAATGTAAGTCTTTATTTTAGTTTAGTTGCTGACAAGAAACATCTAATGAAATGTTTTTTGTATTTATGTAATTCATATACATAAACAAATAACCTGGATAAACCTGGAAAACAATTAAGTCTTAAATACACTTTTCCTGTGAAAATAAGCCCCGCCCCCTACTGAATATTCACACCACACCTTTGCACCCCGAGAAAAAAAAAACTCTAGATCTGAATAACCTCACAGAGATGAAAACAAAAGACCTTCTCTGACCCGCCCAGTGATCTGATTATTTAAAAATCTCATGAATGTTTTTAAAGATTTGTGTAACTCCTCCTGGACCTCCTTAAAAAATCATAGCATCCAAGATTCATAACATCTAATGAGTTTTTACATCATCACAGATCCTCATGAGTGTGTTTCCATGGTAATGAGGCATCAACAGTAACACACAAACACAAAGAGAGATGAAAATCCCCTCAGCATCACGTCGTTTCTGGATCTGATGGGCTGCAGGAGAAGCTGACCCACCCTGAGGGTTCAGTCAGAACCAGAATCTGAACTTTGGGCTTTGAAGACCCATGAGAGTCCTTCGGAGGCTGAGCAGCTCATTACATCATATCTAACTGATGTGTTTCATCACTTCAGTGTACGACTTTTCACCCAAACATTTGAACATTAGTTTATTTTTTTAATTAACTTTTTTTTTTTTACATTATATTACAATTTGTCTTTTTTAGCACTTGTATTTATTCCAGTCACACACACACACACACACACACACACACACACACACACACACACACACACACACACACACACACCCTTTAGGACTCGGACTCTGGGTGGATTTGGCTTCTTTAACACGTCAATAGCTCCTGCTCATGAGGTTCAGCCCAAACCTAACAACAACAGCTTGGTCCGAGTTGGTTTCTGAGAGCTCCATCAGACTCAGAGGACATCTCAACTCAAAATCACATCAAATCAAATCAGCTTTATTGTTATTTTTGGTACAAACTCAGAGTAAAGTACTCAAAAACAAGGTGATCTTTCCATTGGATCCAGCAGGGGAAAGATAACATGTGATACTATAATGTGTTATTTACAGAGTGAAGGTGGTAGTGTCTGTTTTTTAGATGAAGTGACAAGAGTATCAGGTTAGGAGGTCAGTATCCTCAGCTTGTGGGATGAAGCTGTTCAGATACTGCTCCTTACTCTGATGCTCCTGTGTCTTTTCCGAGAGCAGTTCAAACAGCGGGTGTGAGGGATCACTTCACTGCATGTCTTCTGCAATGACTCTGGATGAATTCATGTCATTGTCCAGAGGTCAGTGGTGCCCCGATGACCCTCTCTGCTGCCCTCACCATCCATTGAAGTGCATTTTTGTCCACTGCACTGCATGCTGGGAAACCAATGACATGCTGAACATCAGATGAAAGGGGAATTTACACACGTATATAATTCAATACAACATAGTCAAATTAGTTTTCTGTAATTGACCCATCCCCGAGGAGCAGAGGGTAGCCATTTTTGATGGCAGTTGGAGGTTCAGTATCTTGTCCAATGTGTTATTCTTGTGCAAGATACGGAACCTCCTGGCTTTGTGTCATCGTTTTCACTTGTGTTTAAAAATTCTAAAAATAAAATTGAATTATAATGAACATGTGAAAAAAACAAATTATGTCTTTACTTTCAGCATTTTTATACTTTCATCAACTGAAAACAATGTTTAAAAAGCTGAAAAACTGGATATTTTAGTTTTTTGCTCACACAAAACCTGATGTCCTGGCTTTGAAATGTATACACTAGATTTAATGAGTTTTCATGTTAAATTGCAATTTCTAACATTTTAAAACAATGTCGTTTTATATTTGGTATGCTACATACTGTATACCTTATTACACCTTATTATTTTATCTCATGTGTAGATGTAGATACAATACCGGTAGTTCACACTCCTGGACAGTAGGTGGCAGCCGCGGTAGTTTGTATCGCATTTCCACCAAAGTAACCGAATTAGCTTAGCTGAAACAAGAAACGTGTTTTTGAGTGTTTATAACTTTTCTCAAACAATAAAACGTGATTCAAACGGTTTATAGTTGCACTTAAATTTGGCAAAAAGTAAATCGAACTGCGTGTTTTGGCTTTTCTAGGTGAATAATTTGACACAAGTGTATCTTTTTAACTTCAGCTCATACGCATACTATGCAATGCATTCTGGGAAGTTTCTAAAGACTTTAAAAACATAAAAACAAAACAAAATACAAATCCGCTTCAGCTTATTTTAACTACACTTTTCTATGTTGATATCTTGTGTATTCCCAGCTTATTTCTGATTTTAACTTGCACCACGATTTAAAATGGTCTGTCTGAGAAAGACTTCTCTGATCAACCGCGTATTAGTCATTCTTACCTGGCAGGAGTGACTCTGTGGTCAAACAGGCGGATTATTTAGGGTGAGGATTAGCCATTGCACTCTGGCAATCTGACCTTTATGAATTCCTCAAATGTAGGAATCTCAACTGCAAAATTTTTGATAGTGGGGGACTGCGTACGCGCTCTCCCCCGATATTATGTAAACTGCAATAAAAAGGCATTGGGTTAAATAACTGTATTTAATCTCCTCCGTGAACCGTCACCTTATCGTGGTGGAGGAGTTTGAGTGCCCTAATGATCCTAGGAGCTATGTTGTCTGGGGCACTTGTGCCCCTGGTAGGGTCACCCATGGCAAATTGGTCCTAGGTGAGGGGTGAGACAAAGTGCGGTTCAAAAGACTCTTTATGGAAATACAATCATCGAGCCAGTGTACCCGGCCCGGAGGGTTACCGGGGTCCCACCCTGGAGCCAGGCCTGGGGTTGGGGCCCGTGAGCAAGCGCCTGGTGGCCGGGCTTTCGCCCATGGGGCCCGGCCGGGCCCAGCCCGAACTGGATACATGGGCTCATCCACCTGTGGGCCCACCACCTGCAGGAGGAACATGAAGGGTCCGGTGCAATGTGGATCGGATGGCAGACCAAGGCGGGAGCTTTGGCGGTCCGATCCCCGGACACAAAAACTGGCTATTGGGACATGGAACGTCACCTCTCTGGCGGGGAAGGAGCTGGAGCTTGTGGAAGAGGCTGAGCGATACCGGCTAGATATAGTCGGGCTCACCTCGACACATAGCGTTGGCTCTGGAACCCAAGTTCTTGAGAGGGGTTGGACTCTCTTCTATGCTGGAGTTGCTCCGGGTGAGAGGCGGAGGGCTGGGGTGGGCTTTCTGTTAGCCCCAAGACTCTCTGCCTGTATGTTGGGGTTTTCTCCGGGGGACGAAAGGGCAGCTTCCCTGCGCCTTTGGGTTGGGGAACGGGTCCTGATTGTTGTTTGTGCTTATGCACCAAATAGCAGCTCAGAGTACCCACCCTTTTTGGAGTCCCTGGGACGAGTGCTGGATAGCGCTCCTACTGGGGACTCCATAGTCCTGCTGGGAGACTTCAACGCTCACGTGGGCAATGACAGCGTGACCTGGAGGGGCGTGATTGGGAGGAACGGCCCGCCCAATCTGAACTCGAGTGGTGTTCTGTTTTTGGACTTCTGTGCAAGTCGCAGTTTGGCCATAACGAACACCATGTTCGAACATAAGGATGCCCACCGGTACACCTGGTACCAGGGCAGCCTAGGTTACAGGTCGATGATTGACTTTATAGTTGTATCATCTGACCTGAGACCGTATGTTTTGGACACTCGAGTGAAGAGAGGAGCGGAGCTGTCAACTGATCACCACCTGGTGGTGAGTTGGATCAGATGGCAGGGGAAGATGCTACGCAGACCTGGTAGACCCAAACGTATAGTGAGGGTCTGCTGGGAACGCCTGGCAGAAGAGCCTGTCAAGATGGTCTTCAACTCCCACCTTCGGCAGAGCTTCGACCGCGTCCCGAGAGCAGTGGGGGACATTGAGTCCGAATGGGCCTTGTTCCGCTCTGCGATTGTTGAGGCGGCTGTTGCTAGCTGTGGTCGCAAGGTAGCCGGTGCCAATCGTGGCGGTAACCCCCGTACCCGCTGGTGGACACCAGAGGTTAGGGGAGCCGTCAGGCTGAAGAAGGAGGCCTACAAGGCGTGGCTAGTCTGTGGGTCTCCAGAGGCAGCTGATAGGTATCGGAGGGCCAAGCGGGGTGCAGCAGTGGCAGTTTCCGAGGCAAAATCTCGAGCGTGGGAGGAGTTCGGCGAGACCATGGAGAAAGACTATCGGTCGGCTCCAAAGAGGTTCTGGCAAACCATCCGACGCCTCAGGGAGGAAGGCGGCAACTCGCTCACACTGTTTACAGTGGGGACGGGGAGCTTCTGACATCAACTGGGGCTATAGTCGGGCGGTGGAAGGAATACTTTGAGGAGCTCCTCAATCCCACCGACACGCATTCCTATGAGGAACCAGAGCTGGGAGAACTGGGGATGGACTGTCCAATCTCTGGGGCAGAAGTCGCTGAGGTAGTCAAAAAACTACGCAGTGGCGGAGCCCCGGGGGTGGATGAGATCCGACCTGGGTATCTGAAAGCTATGGATGTTGTAGGACTGTCGTGGTTGACACGTCTCTGCAACATTGCGTGGTCATCGGGGGCAGTTCCTGCTGAGTGGCAAACCGGGGTGGTGGTTCCCATTTTTAAGAAGGGGGACCAGAGGGTGTGTTCCAACTATAGGGGGATCACACTCCTCAGCCTCCCTGGGAAGGTCTACTCCAGGGTACTGGAGAGGAGGGTCCGGTCGATAGTTGAACCTCAGATAGAAGAGGAGCAATGTGGTTTTCGTCCTGGTCGTGGAACTGTGGACCAGCTCTTTACCCTCGCTAGGGTGATGGAGGGGTCATGGGAGTTTGCCCAACCAATCCACATGTGTTTTGTGGATTTGGAGAAGGCTTATGACCGTGTCCCCAGGGACACCCTGTGGGGGGCGCTCCAGGAGTACGGGGTGGATGGTCTTTTGTTAAGGGCCATTCAGTCCCTGTACCAGAGGAGTGTGAGTCTGGTCCGCATAGCCGGCAGTAAGTCGGACCTGTT
>SSNR01000021.1:1373662-1384668 GCA_006937965.1 Callopanchax toddi | reverse complement strand
ACACACACACACACACACACACCCACACACCCACACACCGTCCGACGTCACCTCGCTCCACCAATCGCCTCCGGTGTTCATCCTGCAGCTTTTATAAACCGGAGCAGCCGGTGAGCGCTTCTCACTGCTCGGTTGGTCCCGCCGGTGATGCTGCAGTGACCTCTGCTCTGACCCCCAGCTGACCCTAACCCTCCAGACCAGAGTCCTGCTCTTCACACTTCACTTTAAACCAGCTGCTTCGGACGGTCCCGTCATGCACGCCCGGTTATTCCTCTGCGTAACGGCGCTGCTCGCCTCCTCCGAGGCGCGGATGGTTAAGCGCTTCGCCATCGGCTGCCCGGAGAAATGCGACCCGTCTCAGTGCCCGCAGATCCCCGCGGACTGCCTGGCCGGTGACGTGCTGGACCGCTGCAGCTGCTGCCCGGTGTGCGCGTCTGGAGAGGGCGAGCAGTGCGGCGGCACCGGAGACCAGGACTGCGCCGAGGGGATGGAGTGCGTGGTGACCGACGGCGTGGAGGTGTCCGCGACCGTGAGGCGGAGGGGCAAGGCCGGCGTGTGCGTGTGCAGCAGCCAGGAGCCGGTGTGCGGCAGCGACGGCGTCTCGTACCGGAACATCTGCGAGTTGAAGCGCGTGAGCAACCGGGCAATGAAGCTGCAGCAGCCGCCCGTCATCTTCATCCAGAGAGGAGCCTGCGGGAAAGGTGAGAGCGTGTGCGCGTGCATGACGAGGAAGGTCATAGGTCAACAAACAAGGTCGACTCTTCAGACAGGCAGGCAACGCAGAGATACTACAGCAGTGTGCGCGTGTGTGTGAGGGATGCAGCTTTAACAAGTCATTTAAACTCCAAGCATGAAAGTTGTTTACTCATCGGTTATTAAACTATAAACTAAATGTTTCAGATCAGCAACAAATAAAACCAGAAAAAGAAAACCTCTTTAAAAACAAAAAGTTGTTTTAATCATTTCATTTATTAAGGGAATTCAAACAACCTGACTTGTGTGTTTGTGATAATGAGTCTCTCAGTCCTCCACTGGGGAGGATTGTTGTCCCACTCTTCTTCTCAGAACTGTTTCAGTGCAGCCACATCAGAGGGGTTTTCAACATGAATGACCCGTTTAAATGGTAAAGTTTTAATAGAGCACTGTACAACACAACAGTCATTCACCCATTCACACACACATTCACACACTGGTGGTGATTAACTACATTGTAGCCTCAGCTGTCCTGGGACACACTGATGGGGCAGGGCCATGCACCAGCGCGCTCCAAGTCCCTCTGACCACCACCAGTAGGCAAGGTGGGTGAAGTGTCTCACCCAAGGACACAACGACAAGATAACCCAGTCAGAGCTGGGATCGAACTGGCGACCTTCCAGTTACCAGACTCTACCAACTGAGCTACACGCCGTCCCAACCTTTAAGGTCAAAGGTCAGACATTCTCCTTCAGAATTTTCTGGTAGACAGCAGGATTCATGGTTCCATCAATTACAGCAAGTGATCCTGAATCAGCAAAGCAGACCCAGACCATCACACTACATGTCTGACTATTGGGATGATGATGTTTTTCTGTAATACAGAGTTAGTTTGACCCCAGATGGAACAGGACACCTTCCAGAAAGTTCAGCTTTGGTCTCCTCAGCTGATAGTATTTCCTCACAAGTTTTGTGTGAAGCTCCAAGGTGTCTTTAAAACAAATGTGAGATGGGTGTTTGTGTTGTTTTTGGCCAGGAGAGGTTTTGTCTTGGAGCTTTCACAAAGAGGTCATTTTTGACCACCTCCATCATGACCTCTGACCTTAATCTGAACCAAGTGAGACCTGCAGTGCTTTGTTCTGGGTTCGTTTGTTCATGATTTTTTTAGAACAGGGAGTGAAATGTTGCTTTTTGAGAAGTGATTTCTTAATTCTAGAGTTCTGGCAGTAAGTAATTACTTTCTCACAAGGAGCAGGTTGGTTTTGGATAGCTTTGTTTAATAAAATGGAATAATAATTTGAAAACAGCTTTTTGTATTTACTCAGGTTATCTTTGTCTGATATTGAAAATTATTTACTAATCTAAAACTTGCAAGAGACAAAAATAGCAGAACCAATAGAAATCTGTGAGGAGAAAACACACACCCATAGCTCTGTATGTAAATGAAAACATTTCAGAATGTCGGTTAAAACCCAGTTGTATTTAAATAGGATGCATTTGTGAGCTGTCAGCAGTGTTAATGTTACAGTTTCAGTCACAACGTTCAACAAATATCAGACATTTCTTACATATTTTCTTCCTATCTCCATCTCTCTGGCATCTCTCCATCAGCTGCCCGGCGCCATAGCACACTCTTGAGTGTTTTTTTCTCTAAAACACACACTTTATGTTATCTTAACAGGGTCGTAACAATTTGAAATCAGTCCAGAAAGTCCTGAGAGCCAGCTCTGTGCAGCTAAAACATACAGAGCACTGCTGTGAGACTCACATTCTGCAAACGCTGAAGATCAGTTCTGACTCGAAGTCAAGCAAGGTCAAAGCTGTTCTCCACGTTCTCCCTCTCCTCCTTTAAATCCAAAGCATCCATTTCCCTCTATCTACCTCCTCATGCTGCCTGTACAGTCATTAATCTGTTCATCCAGAAACCACAACATCCATCAGCCATTCATCTGTTTTTATCCCTGATCTAAACCAGCTCTTTTTGATTTGAAGCTGAGGACAGAAATCTGGACGATGTCAGTGACTCATCTGGTGAATTGTCCCTAAACAGACACAGATGTAGGTCAAACATTTATTCAACCCACATTTGTTTTGATTCTTGTTTTAGTTCTGCTCCATGTGTGGACTTGTAGACGGCCCGTTTGACTGTCTTGGAGTCAACAAATCGTAGTTTCTCTGTGACTCAGCTGTCAGCAGCTGAAGCAGTTTTTTCTGAACACCGGAGCATTGTTTATGGAAGATTGTTGCCTTTGTGTTGTCATCCTGCAGGAATGTGAGCAGTAGGCACTTTTAAGACTCTTTTGCTACTTTCAGTGACATGCGATCTGCAATGCTGCAGTTTATTCTGAGTCCAGGACTTTTCTGGACCTCCCTATGCAGTTTTGTTACTGACACCATTAGCTGAGTGGTGATTTTGTGTCTGAACAACTCCTTTAATTTCACTTCAAAGCTGCATCAGCTGGCAAACTCCCCACCAGCCCAGCACACACACACACACACACACACACACACACACACACACACACACACACACACACACACACACACATGCTTTTCCCAGATGCTCAACTGCAGCTCCGGAGGTCCAATCTTCAGTTTGTTGACTCCAGCTGGGTCAGATGGAAAGAAGCCAAACCAAAACCTGGACTGAAGTGAGACAACTCAGCTTCCAGTTAAACTCCAGCCAGGACTTCAGCCTTGTGTTATAAAAACATGACTTGACATCTAGATGAATATTTCAGAGCAGATTTTTATGTTCAAAGCAACAGACCTTTATAAAGTGGTTTGTTAAAGTTACTAAAGCTTGTATAAATAACTTAAAATATAGGAAAAAACTGCTTCTAGTAACTTTGATTTAAACGTTTTCAAACCTTCAGCGTAATTAGCGTCGATGGCTCATTGTGTGAAGTGGTGATATGAACTGAAGCCAGGTGGTCTCTGTGACGACTGAACTCAGGGATTTGACTCTGGTAAGATATCAGGACAGTTCAGTTAAATGATCACAATCATGCGACCATGAAGACAAACGGAGACGTGTCTCCACTGGTGCCTCGCCGTCTCATCTTGGGAAAAAAATGAACATTTATGGAATCATATCAGTGGTTTGATAACACATGAATGTTTGGTATTTTAAGCTCATTATAAAGCTAACAAATCTGTCAGAGCTGAAGTTATTTTTTTCCCATTTATTTAATTGTTGGATTGATTTTTTCTCAGTTTTCTGTAGGTTAGGAGCAGGGCCACGCCTCAACCATACCTCTAATCACCCCTTCAGCCTTTTTACACTCAGCTCACTCTTTCACCACAGTTTGACTCGTGCTCTTGACCTCACCCTCCCTTCCTCCTCTTTATCTCTCTTTCCTGTCATCCCGTTTGTTCCTATACGTCTCCACCCCTTCACATCCATGCTCACCCCTTTTTTCATCCTTCTTTAACTATATCTCCTTTGCATCACTTTTGTTCATCCTGATTCTTTTAGGTCAGCTGCTCATTGCTTATCTTCAGCGAGATCATGTGGGATTCATTATTTCAGTCACCAGATCCACAAATTCACCTATTGCCTCATCTCTAATTGCAGTGATAAATCTCATGCACCTTTTACTCTGGCCAAATAAACTCAACTTAACAAAACACACGATCTTATATTCCTTTTCTTCCTTTAGGTCTGCTGTATCATAAATCTTGTTTTTAAGAGTTTAATTTCTATTTATTTGTTACTAAATGTGCTCTAAATTATAGTCTATCAGCTTTAGAAGTGCTACATGTAGATAAGATGCTTTGAGGCACCAAAAGAGAGAAATCTCTAATTACTGGTCCCAGTAGATGCGACTGGGAAAGGCCAACTTGCACTACTATAACATCTGGTTGAGAAAAAGAAAAGTTTTCACAGATGTTGTGGTACCTCTGGACCCAAGCAGGGTTACATGAGGTGATAGTGACAGGTTCATGAACTGTTGTGATTTTCTCAGATCCTTACCCTCCATCTCAGCGTATCTTCTAAGTCATTTCCTTTGTTTTATAAGCATCAGTGGGAAGAGCAGACGAGCTGCAGCTGTTCTCATACGACACTTCGTACTCAACATCTGCATTTGTTTATAACAGCAGCCACAGTTTGGGTCCATTTGCATCCATTGTAAAACCACTGATTGTTCCTTATTAGATTTTTATGCAGTCCAGATGAAGAAGTTTCCTCTCTGTCCTTGTGATCATGTTGTGTTTGAGACTGAACCACAGATATTAGATTCATCATGATACCATGCTGGCGTCATGCTTCTTTTGTTTCAGGTCAGCAGAACCCTGACAGCCTTCGATACAAATACAACTTCATCGCTGATGTGGTGGAGAAAATCGCTCCTGCTGTCGTTCATATTGAACTGTTCCGCAAGTAAGAAATCCTCCTGATGTAGGGCTGAAGCACAGCAGAGAGGGACAGGGCCTTGTTGTTAATGTTATCAACTTTATCTTAACATTTTTACTGTAAAACACTTTAATGTGACACATTTCAGCTCAGCCTTGTTTAGACTTAGAAGTAAACCTAAGTGACTCTTTAATAGATGCTGAGGAAGATCGATTTTCTCTTCACGTTGTGGTTTTGAGTTTTAAATCTCTTCTTGCCTCGGTACAGGATGATGTTTTCTAAGCGTGAGGTGGCCGTCGCCAGTGGATCTGGTTTTGTTGTGTCTGAGGATGGACTGATTGTCACCAACGCCCACGTAGTGGCCAATAAACACAGAGTGAAGGTACGAAAAGCACCGGGGACACACAATTAAACACCAGAAACACACAACAAAACACCAGAAATACACAACAAAACAGTAAAAATACACAACAAATCCATGAACACACAACAAAACACCAGAAATACACAACAAACAGTATAAACACAAAACAAAACACAAGAAACTCACAATAAATACCAGGAATACACAACAAACAGTAAAAACACACAACACAACACCAGAAACACACACAAGACACCAGGAACACACAAGAAAGCACCAGGAAAACACAACAAAACACTTTGTCTTTGCACCTTGACCTCCTCTCACACAAATTCTTCCTGTAGGGCCTCACAAACCGGTGCTCTCTGAACTGGCTTACTGTGAATGTTCTCTTACATCATCAGACACAAGTGTGATCAATTTTGAGCTGTTGTGTTCAAGTGGTGACACCTGTGCTTTAATTGTGTTTGACTTTTGTCACCTGTGCTCACCATTATGGTGCATCACAATGAAAATGTGTGAGAACAATGTGTCTAAACAGGTGAAAAGAGCTTATGGTTTTGCCAAAAGAGTGATTGATTCAATCATTGGGTTCAGGCAATTGAGAATTTGGTTCAGACAAGAGTTTAGTGTTTTAGCAAGTGAGAAAAACTGTAATTAAACACTTGAGAACAGTTGTGATAACAACACGAGGTTTAGTGTGTTTCTCTTGCGTTACCACCTGTGTTATCATATCTGTGTGTGAGTCATCCGAGTCATTATAACAGCTATTGGTAAGAATAATGATTTCTATTTACTTCCTGCAGGTCGAGCTGAAGAGCGGAGCCACATATGATGCAAAGATCAAAGATATTGATGAGAAGGCCGACATCGCTCTGATCCAAATCGACGTACCGGTGAGCAGATGGAGGGTTGAGAGAAAATGGGTGGGAAGGTTTTCAGTGGAAAGTTGGCCCTGTTCTTTCATTTTTATTTATACATTTATTTAATTTTTCATTTCAGAGCTACTTTTGAGACTATTAGTTCATTTATTGTATTTTCCACCTTTTTTTATTCTCTAAAAGTCTATAAACTGTCTGGTTGTGTTATAACTTCCTCTTTGTTTCGCCTTCTGTCTTCTTGTCTTGGTTTTATTTTCTAACACAACAACTTATTTCAGGTATTTATTCCTATTTTGCAGAACTTGTTTTATGAAGATTTCCTGAGAGGAATGTCTGGTTTTAATTTTAGCTTGGAGAGGTTTTGAGGCGTCTCTGTAAAAAGATGTTATGACTCATAAGTATCCATCGTGAAGCAGCTCAGCAGAAACCCAAAACAGTCTTGAGCGGGATAAATTTGGTTTTAATTTTCTCACAGCTCTTTGTTTTTGTCCGCTGGTGACTTAACAACCAGATTCAGACAGGAATGTGAGGTTTTCCACATTGTTTTCGTGGTGGGAAAACAACTTTTGGGGCATTTCTGGTAGTTTCTAGGTCCTGCTCAGTCTCACTATTCCCTCTTGGTCCAACTCAACATAACAAATTCTGTGTAGGTTGTATCTAATATTTGACATAAATCAAAGCAGCTTAATCCCTTTTCTCCACTTTAGTCCCTTCAGAAAAACAAGCAGGCAATAAATTAAAGGAAATGAAGTCCAGCTGCACTTACAAAAGCAGACAGAACGATTTACATAACTCTGATTTGGACTTTTCTCAGAATATTAAAAACAAAAGATCTGTTAAATTTAATAACTCTGTTTTATTTAAAGCTATAAAATGTAAAAAAGGAACACGTAAAGTTGCAGGAATAAACACATAAATTGGAAATCCAAAATGTGACCAATTTGTTAGAGATTTGGGAAACAAACCTCCGTCATTCCTACTTGAGTTTAGGTTTTTTTCAACAAGAAAACAAACTAAATAGTTAATGAATCATCTGAGAAGTTTTCAATAAAATATGATTAAAAATACAAAATAAAGTTTCTTCAGTCTGTAACAACGTACAGTTTTTGCCTGTGTCTTGAGCACCATAGACCCATGCTTAGACTAAAGTAACACAACTTGAAGCTTTTGTTACCACTCAAATACCAAAACTTGCTACACCGAACACCAATCAGCCAGCTACAAAAGCCCTCAGTTTAGCCATTTCAAGAACTTTGCACGCATGGCTGGAGGACGAGGAAGAGGATCGGGAAGAGGAGGTGGAGGTGGAGGATGACAAGAGCAAGGTCGAAGACGCCATGCACATACCCCTATATTTCTTATGATATAACAGCAATTTTGGTGGACCATGTCATCAACCATGGCCTGACTGTGAAGGAAGCTGGGCAGAAAGTTCTCCCACATCTAGGCTGCTTCACAGTGGCATCCATAATAAGAACATTCTGACTGGAAAACAGGTATGTCTTCACCTCTCTACCTTCTATACTCAGATGGTATTTGCAGTACTATAGTACAGTATATCACATTACCACATTACAGTATGTGATACATCTCCACCAGCTATGAAAGAAAATACTTGCAGACAGTCAAGTGTGCTGAGATTGCGTGTATTTGATCACCAACCACATTCCCTCTTGCCTCTTCTGCAGGAAATGGATCAAGCCTGCGGCGACATTCAGGTGACAGCAATCAATGGATGGTTTCAACATGCAAGGGGATATTTTACCCAGTGCCTAGCAGAAGACATTACTTTCGATGTCAATGAGGTCCTGTGGCCAGACCCCAACAGACGATGGGATCCATGAGCCCATGTACATGTATGCACAATTGCCATGATTTTCTGTGTTTACAGTAGTCTTTTTTTTTTCTGCTTTGCTGAATTCATGTTACGGCAAATGTTCAATACTGAGAAAGCACATTTGCTTTTTTGTTTGTTTGAAAATGTGCCTTCTGAATAAAACGTGAAAACTAAAGACTGCAGTGTTTAATATAAAGTAGACCAGTGTGTTCCCCCTGATCTGAAAGTGTATGCATATGATGCAAGTATGTGTCATTTTGTCATCAGAGTTAGATTTTGACAAAGGATTGTTAGGTTTTGATAGTAGAGTTTCAATTTGACACAGATGTGAATGGTATAATTCCCAGTTTTGGCACAATGAGGAAATTTTTGCAAAATGTGTTCAAGCAACGGGCAAAAACTGTAATAAGTTTCTCCTGATAAAATGTAAATGATCTCATACCTCCACACTCACGCTCAAAGTTTGAGTCTTGGACTTTATTTTAGTTCTGATGTTAGAAGAAATCAGACCAAACAAACAGTTTGAGTTCATGTTCGCTGGTCAGACAGAAACTGTGGTTTTCCTTCGGCATGTTTAGGGAACTCACAGGATGAAACTAAAGACATAAAATTGCACAAAAATTCACAAACTGACTTCAGTGGTTTTTGGCTTGCATGCTCAAAAAAACCCATTCATCCCTCCACACCCAGAACTCAAGCACGCATACACGCGCGCACATACACTGCTATTTCTGTGTGTGACACAGCGTTTTTGTGATGGTTACATTTTTTGTTCAGTTTTATGTCCAAAAAGACATGATGGGATAATATCAGACGGCTGAGTGAAAAGTCAAATAATTCAGAGCCTGTATCCCAGTTTTCAGTTTTGTTATTGATGAACATTTCAGGAGGAAGATGTAGATGGATGGGTGACCAGGCTGGAGTGAAAACTTGTAAATTTCTAGAACAAATCACAGTCACTTCAATTCCTTTGGAGTCTCCTCTCAGGGAGGCGTCATGTAACAGCAGCTGCGTGGAGTTCAGAGCAGGTGAAGCCGTCAGACGTGTAGCTGCGTGTTTCAGTCTTATGAATATCTGAGGGAAGTTTATGAAATAAGACTTGTTGGTTTTCAGTGTTTTATGAAGGATAGTTTTTCTTCTACTTATCAAAAACAGGTAATGCATGGAGTTAAGAGGTGATGATTTGTATTGTGATTTCTCTTTGGATGTCTTTGAGTCTCCTGGATGTTACTGCTGAGACATCCATGCAGGCAGCGTGTGCAGACAGGAGCTGCTGGGAGCGTTTTCAGTTTAATGAAGCCTTGTGGCGATATTCCACCTCGACCCAGCCGTGTTTTGTCTTTACGTGTCCACCAGCAGCTTGTAAAAACTTCTCTGGGTTCATCTGATCAGCTTCAGCAGGCCATGACACCCAAACACCAGCTGCAGCATATGATCAGAGATGTTTTCTTGCATGTCCATTAAAGAAACTCCACAAAAGGCAACAGAGAGGCGTAATGAGAAGTCGGATACTTGATGATCAGCCCCTCTGTTTGGTTCTTGTGTGCAGTGGTTTTGTTGTTATGTTGGCCTCTTCAGGTGATTACTAAGTGGAGTTCTGGACTTTGTAATTTTACCCAGATAGATTGCTGTCATCCTGGAGACCACAGAGTAGGAAGCGAGAAGGGTGGACCTCAGCAGGGTCGAATTACAGAATACAGAAAGAACTTTGATTGATCGGGGGTCAGCAGGAAAGACATCTCACCATAGAACCTGGAAAAAAAGCCACTGACAGTCAGATCTGACTGAGAGCATGGCCGCTTTCCTCCACTTTCAGCATCCACTGCATCATCGTATGGTTACCAAGTACTTTTTTCAAGTTTGACCTCTTTTTGCCCTGAACTTATCTCTTTACGTCATAACAGTTCTGACCCACAGATTTTGTCTTATCCTTAGCTGCTCATACAGTGTTTTAAAATCTACGTCTATAAAATGTTCATAAGTTCTTTTTTAAATCCCACAGATCCATTCAGAACCAAAACTTGTGTCTGTTAGTATTTGTTGTGGAAGTTTTTTATCCAAAGGATGAGAGTTCAGTCTTACGTCATTTTAGAGAGCTTTATTACACATTATAATGTGGAGGATGTTGCCTCAGCCGTGTCTGAGAGAAAATCCTGCCTTCTGACCCACTCCCACTGTCTTTTAACCATTCTCCCCTCCCATTGTGACACTTCACCCCCCCTAGAACACAGACACACATATGCACCCCCAACTGGGTTGGGTCTAGTCTTTCTGTCTCACATCTTCTCCCAGGGCAAGACAGGAACCCAGTTGTTTTATCACCCATCATAAAAGATGGAGATAGGGTCAACACTTCACCCCAGGGAGGGTTCCTGTAACTAACAGATAACCACATCTTCCCAACTAAAACAATCACATTGTTATTTAAATAATCACAGGAACACATCTTACTGAATTCCTAAAATTCCACCACAATTCCACCCTTTGATTATTTAAATCACAAAAAATTATACACACAAAGACAACCTTAATACAACACCAGTTGATACATTCTCCCGAGGGTAAAGATGTCACCCAGGAATACAATGTGACACAACACTCAAAGTGCTCTTAAGTGAAATAAAGGTGGTTCTCTTTGACGACTTCATCTGTGGTGGGGGCTGAGGTATTGGGAGTTCAGAGTCAGTTAAACCTGATTTGTTAATCATCAACTGTTAATCATCAGTTCTCTTCACTCGCTGGAGTGACTGAAATGAGACGTTTCCATCGACGTGCATTGCTGCGGCCCTTTGGCTCAGGCTGATGGTGGTCTGATGCATCTCAGGAGGTAATCCGTCCTGGAGTCCAAGGACCTGTTCATGGTGGCTGGCATGG
>SSNR01000021.1:1283806-1338583 GCA_006937965.1 Callopanchax toddi | reverse complement strand
TGTTAGTAAAACCACTTTGTTGGGTTTTGATGACATTTTGTAACGATATAAATGTAAATTTTGATTTGTGAAGTTGAAAGAAATTTATAATTGACTTTAGTTTTAAGATATTAAAACGTTACTTCAAACTGCTTATTGTGAATTCTACATTTAAGGTCATACATATTTCAATTAATTAAAAAAATCAATAGCAAAAACAAATAAATCAGAACAGTAAACATTAAAAACCATTTCACCCTTTATAATTTGTCAGCTTTTTTCCAGATTTTAAATAATTATTCCCTCTGTTCAGCTTCACTCTTTCACTAAATGACAGCAAAGCAAAGTGCTCAGTACGTCACTGTGGTGCAGTATTTTACCTTCTATGATTTCTTTAGGTTTTCCTTTTTTGCCCTGGCAGGTGTGACCAGTCTCCAGGGCCAGCTGCTTCAGAATAAACCTACAATCAGAAAACTTTATAATTAATATGAAATCAAAGAGTTCACATCACATTTTAGATTTGGTTTAAACAGAACTCTTACCATCACCCAGACTGTGAGGTCTTTCTGCAGCCAGAGAAGAGATCCTTGTGCTGACCTCTCATCCTGATCAGGTTCTTAGCAGCCTCATCAGAACCTAGAATGAAGGATATTAATTATTACTGGGGATCATTAAAACATTTACTTCACGCTGGTTCCTCACTAAATGTCTCGTTGTCTTTTAACATTTTCAGAAATAAGATTAAAGATGTAATCGGACTGTACTCTAAACATATCTTGACCATGTTTATGGTTGTTTTGATTTTCTACTGAAGGAAATAACAGACCAATCGTTCAGATAAAACGCTGACATTATGATCACATGATCTATATAACAATTACTACCAACACAACGGGGTCTGAACTTTAGAATGTTAAATAATCACTGCTGTATAAAGGTTGTTTTTGCAGATATAATGCTAACAAGTAGTAAGCTTTATGTTTGAGTTAGCATGCTAACGGTAGCATATTACGGTGGCTAAGTAAAACGGCTTCCTTCTACGATGTATTTAGAAACCCATTTATTCACGTACAGATCCATTAAACCAATAAAACAGCATGGTTAAACTTTAAATAGATGAATAAATTACTTACAAGTTTATCCGCTGCTCTCGACGTGCATCCTTGAGCTTGTTCGAGATGAACTGCGCCTCGCCTGGAGAACAGACGAGAGCAGGCGGACGCAGCAGGGGGCGCGACCAAAAGTCTGCTTTTAAGTCGGACAGATTTTCCTAAATGTAGCTCGTAGGTGATGATATGTCTGAAGATATCGCGTTAATGTCCGTAATAGCAGATGACTTTCCTTTTTTTCCGAAATCTTTATTTGAAGTTCAAAGTATTTCAAAACAAATTCAAGAGTGAACAAGTATCAACAACACTAAAGTAACAAAATAATAGACATATATCCAGATAGATCAGATCAGTCAAAGAAAATAAACAAGATGGTGCTCTGTACTAAATGATCCGATTATAAAAATCAGACAGTAGTTTTATTAGAACTTTATAGAAAATGGAAACAGTTCCTACTGAAAACTCTTTGAAACAAATCACATTTCTCACTGTGGCCTTTATAGTTGACATCATCAACGTGGCATGTATTTACAATATATATATATATATAATAACATTTCGCATTCTGCCACAGGATGTTTGGATCACAACGTGAACCAATCAGATCTGAGATCAGGTGAGAGCCAGGCGGTTCCCGTCATGCCCTCGGTTTTGCAGCCGGTGGAGAGCAACTGCAGCGCCTTGCTCCAAAATCTGCGGCCGCCTTGATCTCACGAGGTTATCGTTGCCTACGTAGGCATGACATCAGAGCAAGTCGGCGTCAAGTCGGACAGAAATCTAACCGGCATGCAATGGGCGCCGATCACCGGTGATCGAATCTGCGCAGAACTGGCTCATCTCGAACGCACCTCTTCTTAACTTTTACGTCCTGACCCGCAAAGCATTATGGTCTATATCTACCGGTTGAGTGACCATCAGATGTACACTACTTTTTTCGTACCACTCTTTCAATGTTATACTTATAACAATTTCGACATGTAAACTTTATATGCTGTATTGTCACAAGTTCTAAATAAAACTTTAAAAAAAACAAAAAACTTTTTTCGTACCACGTGACATGTTTCTAGGGCCCCATATAGGGGGCGAAAAAATGTAGTGAACGTTTCGAACAACACTACAAAATGGCTGACTCACTATATAGTGCCCTATATAGGGAACGAGTGGACATTTCGAACACAGTCTTTCTCCAGATGGAACGGGACACACCTTCAAAAAGTTCCACTTTTGTCTCATCAGTTGAAAGAATTTTTTCCCTGAACTCTTGGGGAGCACCAAGGTGTTTTTGCAAATGTGAGACAGGTCTTTGTGTTATTGGTCAGGAGAGGTTTTGCCTTTGGAACTCTTTTATGGAGGCAATTTTTCTCACATCTTTCTTTTTGCTGAATTATGACTTCTGACCTTAGCTTTAACTAAGTGAGGCCTGCAGAGCATTAGATAGATCTGTTCCATTTGCTCGCACAGAGCTTGGGAAGAAAGCCTTTGCCTATGCAGCTCCTTCTGACTGGAACCTGCTGCAGAAAGACTGGAAACTAACTTGAGCTGGTTGCCTTCAAAATGCCTTCAAAAGTAAACTGAAAGCAACAGAGACTGCCTCCACACCTTGTAACTGTTTTTAATGATCTGTACTATATCATTGTTTGTTGTAACTGAGGAATTTTGCTGCCTCTTGGCCAGGACTCCCTTGTAAAAGAGGTTTTTAATCTCAATGGGCATATCTCCTGGTTAAATAAAGGTTTAATAAATAATTTTGTCTCAGAAACAATGGAATTGTATTAAACTTCACAATTAAAGCTCCTTTCATTTATTAAAAACTAGTTTGTGCTGCAGATTTGTTCTGTATATTGACCTAGAATTTCTGACTTAAGAGCGTTTTCCAACAAATGATGATTAAGTCATTAGAAAGCCATATAAATGTACTCCTAAAGTCAAGTACTGTTAATTCAAGGCAGAGCCAAACATTTGACAACCATGCTCACACCCAGAGTGAAGAGTAACCTGGACATGGTCCGTTTAAAGCTGGTTTAGTTTGGTTCAGGTTCAAGTCAGGGCTGTCTCTTTCTCGTTACATTAATCTCAAAATGTAACCTGCTTCTGAGCTCCATATGACTGTGCAGGTTAAATGTTACACTTCCAATAAGAGTCAGCAAAGACTAAACACACAATTAGGAAGGGTTGCATGGCAAACATGGTAGCACAGTTTAGGTTTCAGAAGTTTCAAGTGAAAAACTAAAAGACTTTTGGAACAATGTTTGGGTACACAAGACCAAAGCAACAGAAAGGAATCCAACACTCAAGTCAGCAAAGTCTTCAGGGCCCATTGTCTTGCATGTTTCAGAGGTTTCCATAATCTCTGCAGATGTTTAGATCAGGGGTGCCCAAGTCCAGTCCTTGAGAGCTACCATCCTGGAACTCTTAGATGCAACCCTTCTCCAACACACCTGAATCAAATGAATGGCTCGTTACCAGGCCTCTGCAGAGCTGAATGATTGCTGATGAGGGAATTCAGATGTGTTTAAGCAAAGATGCATCTAAAAGGTTCCAGGAGAGTAGGGCCCTGTCTCAATACTCGCACTTCCACCCTACGGTCTTCAGTGAAGTGCACTTGGTAGAAGTGCACAGAAGGGTTCGAGTGCGTAGTGAACAAGTGCGCACTTAACTGCAGCATTTGGGACAGCGATCAGGTCACGTGTCTCCGCTGCTTCAAATGAGGTTTTTTTTTCCAAACCTTTATTTACACCAAAAAAGTCCAAACTCTCAATGGGAGGCAACAACTGTTCAATACAACAAAATAGAACATAGAACAAGCATTACAAGGTCTGTCAGCTGGTATAAACTGTTTGAGCATCAACATGTGAATATATAAGGCTTTACTGATCTAATGTAACACACATTACTTAAAAAGACAAATATTTCTTTAGACTTTATCCTTAAATGGATTTTTCATAAACACCAGAGATGTCCATCCATCCATCCATTTTCTGTAGCCGCTTCATCCTCCACAGAGGGTCGCGGGGCAGCTGGTGCCTATCTCCAGCGGTCAAGGGGCGAGAGGCGGGGGACACCCCGGACGGGTCGCCAGTCCATCGCAGACACCAGAGATGTGATGAATTAATTCAATTTTTAAATCATTTATGGAGGGTTTCTTGTTTTTCATTTACATTTATGAATATGATATTTACCAATATTACAATATTACATAACATAAAAAGATCTTTTGACAAACTGATGTATAAAATCTGTACTGCTGTCATTTCTTCTATTTTTATTCTCATCCAATCCACCAAGTTCTGACAGAGTTTAGCCAGAGTTTGAGGAGAAACAAAAGATGATCAGTTCTTTCATCGTCTTTACAGCAGAATCCACAGAAAGGCTCCACCTCAGACCTGAACCTCTTTCTAAACATTGTTGCTGCTGAGTAGAATCCTTTAATGATTTTAAATTACATTTATTTAACTTTGGGGTGAATGAGCCACTTTAAAAGCTTTGTATGTATTTGTTATTTGTTATCCCGTTAAACCATTTATCTTTGTGTTACTGTTCAAAATGGTGCAGCCAGTCGCTGTTTCTGCTGTTTTGCTGCTCAAAATAATTTTTGAAACAGCAACAAGTAATCATTTTGAGCAAAATAAAGTGGAGGAACCGCTACCTTCTCACAAGATTCCAATGCAGCAATGACTTATGGGTAATACCCTTGGCTGAAGTCCACTCCGATGCAGACTTCAGCGAAGTGCGTAACGAGGGTGGAAAAGGGGGCGGGGATAGGGTCCGGAGTCTCCACCCAGGAGAATCGGGACACCCTAAGCACTAGCGCACCTCAGCGGGAACGCGCAACTGAGGGGCGCGAGGGTGCAAGTGCGAGTATTGGGATTGGGCCTAGCTCTTGAGAACTGGACTTGGGCACGCCTGGTTTAGATGCTCAGCAGGTAATTTAGTAATGAGTCAAGCGTTGGAGCAGGGGAAACTATAGCTTGGTTGTTGCTACAAATATTAAAAAAAACAAAAACACAAAGATGGACATCAAGATTTATTCAAGACATTATGAAGAACGGTCATAATGGACCAATTAGTTGGCAGAGTCAGAGAGTAAAAGTGTCCTTATTTTTGTAAGTCAGGCTGGTATGGGCCTGTCAGGAGGTAGAGTAGGGAATGTTATGGGTCCATGAGGGGGCTTCCAGGTAGGGAATGTCACGGTCCTGTCAGGAGGTAGAGTAGGGAACGTCACGGTCCTGTCAGGAGGTAGAGTAGGGAACGTCACGGTCCTGTCAGGAGGTAGAGTAGGGAACGTCACGGTCCTGTCAGGAGGTAGAGTAGGGAACGTCACGGTCCAGTCAGGAGGTAGAGTAGGGAACGTCACGGTCCAGTCAGGAGGTAGAGTAGGGAACATCACGGTCCAGTCAGGAGGTAGAGTAGGAAATGTCACGGTCCAGTCAGGAGGTAGAGTAGGAAATGTCACGGTCCAGTCAGGAGGTAGAGTAGGAAATGTCACTGTCCTGTCAGGAGGTAGAGTAGGGAACGTTATGGGTCCAGGAGGTGCCCAGGTAGGGAATGTTATAGGCCGGGGAGGTGGCAAGGTCCAAACTGGCCACGGCTCCGGATTCCACACTGAGACTACATTTTGTTGACTTGGTTCCCTCCCTACAAGCTGGGCTGTTGTTAAGTTGCGATCATCGGTGGCTCTGTGAACTGGGCTGCATTTAGCAGCTGTCGAGTTACCACAGTGTAGAAGCGTTGCATTACCATGTGCTGCTGCAGTCACATTTGTTTCCCGTTTCACTAAAAAAAAAAAAAAAATCTTTTATTTACATAGATAAAGATGGAACAAGCTCATGTTTCCAGGTTTCTTCATTTTCTTTGCAGAGACTTTAAATCCAAATTTTTCTTGCTGAAGTTCAAAAAGCCTTCAGGTTACTTCAACATTAACATCTGTGTAGGTAGTTTACATTAGTGTAGCCCAGTGATGTGCAAAGCCTGAAGTTAGATAGACCAATGTAGTTTTACAGAAACTGTTTACCTCTAGCATTGTTTTCCAGGAACAACTTCTTTAGCGTAGAAACATTTGGTGATGGGCCTAAAAATCCAACATCAAATTAGTGTCAGATTGAAACATCCTAGTAATTCTGTTACTAGTTTTCTCACCTTTTTGTTTTACCTGCAGCTCATCGACAGGTCTCTGATTTGTTGATGAACAGGAACCTACAGACAGAACGTTTCTTTAAAAAGATATAAAACATATCAAGACTTGTGAATCTGATAACAGCTCTCAAATTAACCAACCTTCCATGAGCCAAACGCTCAGAACACAAACAGCCAGAACCCCAACAGTTCCCATGGTTCTGGTCTCAAGCTGTACAGCTGATCTGACCAGTTTTTAAAACTCAGCTGTGGATCATCAGCTGTGATTGACTGTTTCATCAGAGGAGACTCCAGTCCAGCTGGTGGCAGAAATGCACCTTCAGAAAAAGATAAACAATCAAGTTTTCTTGTGAAGATGTTTTATGGGGCCATAAAATTTATATTTTTCTGGCTGCTGCATTTCCCTTCATGTGAACATTTCATGAAAAGGCTGCAGACTGGTGCTTCCATCTGATCTGAACAGAAGACCATTCTAATCCAAACATGAGGTTTACTAAAAAGTGCACAACACAAGTAATCTGAAAGAACTATTCAAAAAGCAACAAAATGTGTTTTTGGAATGTATTAAATGTAGGAATGGATGAATATTAACAATTTAAATGAAGCAGACAAGACAAAATTTCAGAACTTTATCATGTTTGTTTATTGCACGCCTTATTGCTACAGGCAGTAATGTGTGTGTGTTAAGGTTTTCCCCTTAACCACTGGACATATTTAATGAAACTCTCAACGTAATCACTGATGAATGTCTAAAACCTTTTGAATTACCTTTTGAAGTCAGCCCAATTCAATATGGCCACCATTAATCAGCATTAACAAACCCAAAAATGACTACAACTCAGTCGGTTGTAGAGATGTCAAACTTAATTTGAAGAGTTAGAAGCTAGAGCCATTTACAACAAACTCTCAGCGCTAACAGGTCCAGGATCCATTCATCTGCTTTCTACCATTTTTCCAAGGTTAAGTTCCGAGGTCAGTTCTGTTTTAGAATAAACAACAACATCAGCATCTCTCTGCATCAGACTTTAGAAACTCCAGAACTCAGACGATCCTAGACCATTTCACAGCTGTAAAGTAACCAAAGAAAAAACGTGAGTCACATGTGAATAAAGTAAGAAACAGGAACTCATGTGTAAGGCTTCTCATTCTGACACCAATTTTTTTAACCTGAGAAACACAGTAAGTCAGATTTGAGTGGAGCTGATTTAGTAAACCTTCAGCCCATGTTAGGATCAGAATGGTCTACTGATCAGAAGGTGGAAGCACCAGTCTGCAACAAGAAAACCTGATTCTAAAGGTGCATTGCTGCCACCAGCTGGACTGGAGTCTCTTCTGAGGAAACAGTCAATCACAGCTGATGATCCACAGCTGTTTCACTCCCATGATGAGTTTTTAAAACCTGTCAGGTGAGCTGTACAATTTGAGACCAGAACCATGGGAACTGTTGGGCTTCTGGCTGTTTGTGTTCTGAGCATTTGGCTCATGGAAGGTTGGTTAAGTTGTCAAATTCAGAAGTCTTGATATGTTGTTTTATTTCTTTATACATGAATGTTCTGTCTGTAGGTTCCTGTTCACCAACCAATCATCAGAGACCTGTAAATGAGCTGCAGGTAAAACTGAAAGGTGAGAAAACTAGAGGCAGAATCACCTGGATGTTTCAATCTGACACTAATTTGATGTTGGATTTTTAGGCCCATCTCCAAATGATTCTACACTAAAGAAGTTGTTTACATACCTGGAAAACAATGCTAGAGGTAACCACTTTTTGTTAAACCATGTCTTTCTAACTTTAGGCTCTGCATGTTGCTGAGCTACACTAATGTAAACTACCTGCGCAAATGGTAATGTTTTGTATTATGGATGTAAAGAAACTTGCATCCATGAGCTCTTATGGTTTTTTATTTTATCTTTTTCTAAGTAAAAAGGGAAACGAATGTGACTTCAGCACATAGTAATGAGACCCTTGTACAGTGTAGTAACTCTACAGCTGCTGAATGCAGCCCAGTCCATGGAGCCAAAGATGATCATGACTCAACAGCCCAGCTTGTAGCGAAGGACCAAAGTCAAGATAAAGTGTGGGAGCCAGAGCCGGGGCCAGTTTGGTGGCCCATGACGTTCCCTACCTGGACACCGCCTCATACGTTCCCTACCTGGACACCACCTCCTGGACCCATGACGTTCCCTACCTGGACACCACCTCCTGGACCCATGACGTTCCCTACCTGGACACCACCTCCTGGACCCATGACGTTCCCTACCTGGACACCACCTCCTGGACCCATGATGTTCCCTACCTGGAAGCCTCCTCATACGTTCCCTACCTGAACACCTCATTGTGGACCCATGACGTTCCCTACTCGGCCTCATCATGAACCCATGGTGCTCCCAGCTCTTTAGACATGACTGCTCTCATTTGCTGTGTCCTCAGACCCATGACATTCCTTATGCCTCCTCCCCATGGTCCAGTGACATTCCCTCTTGACCCCATGATGACGTTCACCATCTACCTCCTGGCTGGCCCATGATACCAGTCTGGGTTACAGAAATGGGAACACTTCTACTCCCTCTGATTCTGCCAATTCATGGGTTTGCTCCTGCCATGTTTAACAATGTCTTGAATAAACCTTGATGTGTATTGTGTTTTTATGCAAGTTTGTTGTGACTGAGCTATTAAAATGTTGCCAACATCTGAACTCCTGATTTGTTTAAACTTTGATACCCAACTAATTTAAATGTTTAACCAAATGAGCACATTTCTAAAGTGTAGCTCTGGTGTCCTCGAGGTGTATTGCTCATCCCTGCTCTGATATCTGACTCATAACAGAAATTGTGGGTAACATGCAAGACTGTGGGCCCTGAGGACTTGGCTGACTAAATGTTGGATTCCTTTCTGTAACGATTACTTTGGTCTTGTATACCTAAACCTTGTTCTAAGGTTAGTCACATGAAACCCTAACATAGCTACGCTTTGGTAAGCTGACATGATTTTGAGCTGTACTGCCATGTTTTGAGGTTTTCTCCAGCAACCCTTACAAATTGCTTATTTCTTCTGACCTGTATTGGAATTTAACCTTTAGCCAGCTGAGACTTGTGGCTCTGTGATGCAGGTTGTTTTGAGATTAGGTTGTAGAGGAGACTAACTGACTTGAACCTAAATCATTTGTCCTGTCCTGGTCTCCCTTCCTTCACTCTGGATGTGAACATGGTTTTTAAATGTTTGACACTGAACTGCAGTTGGCAGTACTTCTACAAAGGCACATGGCTTACTAATAACTTGATAATCTTTAATTTTCTTGCATAAGTTTAAAGAACAAGTCTGACCTTCAGCTGTGAAATCTGCAGCACAAGCATTTTTTAACAAAATGCAATCCTATAACATTGTTTCATAGACAAAATTCACGTCTGTGTGCGTGATTGTCTGTGTTCCTGTGATGGATTGTCTATTTATCCAGGTGTAACCCCATCTGGAAATCAGCCCCCAGTCACCCTGAACAGGATCCAGAAAATTAAATCTGAATATATTGGATCAAAAACACCTGAATTTGGTTATAAAAAAAGGGGAAATTAAGAACGAACAAGGAAGTTATATAATACTGCTCTAATTTCACTCTGTAAAAACAAGGAGTCACTTTGAAAGTTCAGCTTCAAAGAATTGTGGGATAGAATAATTTCTCTTCAGCTGTCATCTGAACTTTTCATGTAGCTTAACGACTTATTTCTTTACCTGGACGTACCCAGGATGTTTTGTAATGCATATGTCAGATGAGGCCAGTAGAGAAAATGGATATTTAATGTTTTCTATTTTGTCACCTTATATTCTAACTTGATAAAAGCAGTGAACACATTTCTAACCGATTAGATTATTTAAATGTATTTCCTTTTGGGAATGTCAAACACAGCAACAGGTGGGGTTAGCAGGTTAAAGGATGACTGAAGGTAAATGGAGATTAGAGCCTTCAAATGTTTGAGGCTTTTTGTTTTCATTCATTAATTTAAAGAAATGTCTCATGGTGTTCTGATCTGTAGGGAGAAGTGTGAAAACTTTCTTTGAACTTTTACAAAAAGTTTAAGGAATTTCCCATACTGGAAATCTGACCATTGAGTTTTCACAGACTTGGACTTTAATGGAACAGATTTTGGACCAAAGTATAACTTAATTGGAATCAAAAAAAAATTTTAACCTAATTCTTTGGCCCAAATTGCCCAGTTCCAACATTTTGCGACTGTAGTGAAGCAAAACAAAAACGGGATTAACGCTGATTCATTTGTATTAAACATGTTTAATTTGCTACTCACACTAGTACAGTTATATATCACAGATCAAAAATCTTTAATAGTTTACAGACATTTACAGTTATTTAAAATGTTAGTGTGACATTAAAACAAGTTACACCTTCTGTTTAGACTCCTGTTAACTGGAAACCATAACAAGAACCGGGTCAGAACATTCACATGATTTGTTAAAAAGACTTTATCAAGACACGTGAAGTATCTGTGTAACAAGAATAGTTGCTTGTTGCAGCTAAAGCTACAGCTCAAAGTATAACAGACATATGCTTGTCGACCTCTGAAAAGATTGATGGAGTTCTGATATTTAATCTAGAAAATACATATATGCTGCTGGTGTTCCAACTAAACCACCACTGTGCTAAAAACTTAAGACAAGAATTCTTGTCCTGATCTTGCTCAGTGTTTTAGCTGATTTTCTGAATCTGAATACAATTTATTTGATTTAAGTGTTTTATGACATTTTTTTTGCAGCTAATTTGCTGCAGAATGTGATTTGTAATCAGAATTATTGTAGCATGTTGAGCTGGTAATAAAGCCCTGTGGTGCATTCAGAGCCCTCCCTTCTGATTTATTATACCTGCATTAAAGTTCCTTTAAACTAATCTGATAAAAGTTGGACACAAACCATTACAAAGGCTCCAATCTGATCAGACAATTGATCTTTAAGCATCTATTTCGACACTTTAGATTTGTTAAAAGTTTGGATGTTAATATCAGTCTTTTGTCGTCTGTTAACATCCATGTTCACTCTGACGGTAAGATCTGGTTTAAGAGGAGCAGTAAGGCCTCCAAGTTTCACACTGAGTTAGTCTGTTAGCTGGTCTGAGATCAGTGGTGTTGGGATGATCTGCTCCGATTGTCCGGTTGGTGCTGATCTGCTCCCAGCTCCGTTGTTCAGAGCGACCATCGGTAAAGCACTCAGCAGGGCTTTCTCCAGCTTCTGCTCCAGAGCGTCCAGCCGACGGTCCATGTGCTCCTTCAGCCTCCTCTCCATCTCCTCCAGACGGCGCTCCATGGCTGAGTCCAACTCCCTTCAGATTCAAAAGAAAAGAAGAAACATTAATTCATATTTAAATGTATTTCCCCCAATCAGACTCTCTTTAATGAGAAGAACACTGCAGAGGTTCGGATCCAGCACTCAGATCTTCAATTTTAATTCAAAAGGAGCTAAACTTTCTTGGAATCAGTTCTTATTTTATTTCATAGACTATGCCTGTTAATGTTTTAAAACTGAGTCAGTATGACTTTTGAGCAAGAGTTGTTTTAAATACCCCAAAATTAGCAGACAGTTTTGTCACCCTTTGGCAGCAAGATCTCTCTCGATCTGACTACTGCTCCGGTCAGAGGACTACTTCCTGCTTCTAGAGATTACAGTGGCTTTGAGTGATGTCACTGGTGGGTATGGTCTCTGAAAAGATAAATACCAGATAGAATAACACTTCAATATGGCTGCAGCAAAGCTACATTGTGGCTTTGGCTCTGAAGGGCTGATCCGTGAGTTGCTGCTGGGCCACAAGTTGGGGCTTGATCAACCCTGGCTGGGTCCTCTGATAGGCGTCTGATGCTGAGAGGCCTGAAACACCAGATGACATCAATGGTGATGCGTTACATTTTTTAAAAAAGTCCTGTTTGCTGCCCACAGCTGACGGAAGCTGATGTTGACCGTGTTCTTAGTTCCATGTAGTTGATCTGAAGTGTAAACCAGCTCCAAGTTACTAACATAACTTTACTGGACTGCGTTTCAACAAAAGTAACCCTCAGAGCCTTCACTGCAGATAAAACTCAAAGACACACGAGCTGATCCACTGAAAGCTCCAACTTCCTGCCTAAAACAAGTTTCAGGAAAGAGAAAGTAGGTTTGGACTCTGGCAATCTGAAGAAAAACGTCAAACAGTCAAATTGAATGAAAACAAAAAAGCCATTTATTTTCTGGGACCTAGCTTACAGTATTTGACAGCTGAGTGTTTTGATGAGCGGTGAGGAAGACGTACCGTTGGGCTGCGGTCCTCTCGTCGGTCTGGACTCAGACTCGGCTGAACCCTTTTCTCAGCCCACATGTGCAGCTCAGCTCTGACAAAGAGCCTCATTTATTCAGCTGCAGTTTGTGATGTTGTGTCAGAAAAAACACATTGGAGTCAAACTAATGGGATTTGGAAGTCCAGTTAGCTGAAGTCTGAGTCTGTTTGGTGACATTTAAATGAAAATACTAACAAACAAACCTTGTCGTGTTGCTTTGAGCCTCCTCCACCACTGAACAACACAATTCCTTCAATCAAGTCAAGTTGTAATGTAAGAAAAAAACAATTTGTAATCAACTAGCTTTCAGTAAAACATAATTTCAGCCCAGCAGTGACAGCCAGCCCTGAGATCAGTGAATACTTTGAAGCAGTGTTTGGGCGTCTGCTCACTTCCAGCAGCACCAGCTAAAAATGTGACCTCAGAAAAACAAAAATCTATTCTTCTATGAAAGGAGCCTCTGTTTCATCCACACACTGTTCAACTCTGTAACAAGTAGCTGTGATGAAACACAAATGCATTCTGCTCCATTTAATCAAGATGTAACTAGTGTGTACGGGTATAAAATGCTGATTTGTTGTGTAATCTCACATGAAATCTGCTCTGTTTATGTGAAAATGCAATGATGCTTGACTTGACCTAAATTTCCCACCTGAGGGACAATAAAAGGTTATTTCTATTCTATGCTTTAACCAAAGCACATTTCTGGTAATCCATCTTACTCTTGTGAAACGTGATGCTATGAGGAAACTAAGAGTGCTTACACTTACACCAGGAAGAAGACAGGGAACAATTTAGTCTAAAATACAGAAAAGCAACAACAATAATAGTTAAAACTTAGTTTGGTTCAAAGCTGATTTTATCTGAAGCCAACATGAGTCTCAAGGAACTCATCAACTCAATTTAAGGCAAAGCTAAAGTAAGCTGAAAGTTTGAGAAACATCTAGAGTTAATGTTTAACATTTGTTTAGTTTTTTACCCAGACCTTTAATTGCAGATATAGATGCACTTTAAAATACTACAGTTGGGATAATGTTTACCCATAATGCACAGGAGCACGTTTGGTGAGAACCCTGACAGCATATCAGCACAAACAGCTCATACCAGCTGTCAGCACGGTGGTGGAGGGTTGATTATCTGGGCTTTATTTAGCTACACCTGGGGCTGATACATAAAACCTTTAAAAAATGAGGTTGTTCATATTTTTTTAACACTGCAGTAATTTTACACAGAAAAATAAAGAAATTAAAGTTTTGTTATGATCACAAATGTTTCAACCAGAAAACTGCAGGATTATTGAAACCCTCTGATCAGTATGACAGGCTAAACTCTAAACTTCACTCACCACTCGCCATTCCTCATCTTCTTCTCTGCTGCCACCTCAGCATCGTCCAGCCGCAGCTGTGTCACCTGACTGCAGACATTCTGGAGCATAGGCAGAAGCTCGGGGCTCAAGGCCTGTTCATGGCCCCGCCCTTTCAGGAAGTGTGACATCATTTCCTCCAGTTGGACATGGTTCATCTGGACTCCACTCTCACTGCTTGCTAAAGAGGGAAAAAGGATTTTATCTATAAGAAGTGCGCTGTCAGATGAAGTTGGTGTTAAAATTCAGGTTGATACTCGACACGTGTGCAACGCACAGGAACATTTTCAAGGAACCAAGGCATTTCTGAGGCTCCTTTCCTCAAGTTCCTATCTGATCATAGGAAACTGGAGTTAAGAGTTTAGAAGAAAATTTCATCCCAGAAGAAAAGCTTCAACAGGGGGAGAGGTAGACGTTTGGCATGAGGCTTTTTTTTAACCAGTGTTATATTTTCACTTTTTAAAATCTCAGAAGTAATATCTGCCACAAATGTTATGTTGCTAATACATGAATGGTTGTCACAGTAAACACAATTTTCACACACTGTCATTCATGCGGCTTAAATCAAACAAAAGAAAACACATATTTTGTATAAATGATCCAGTTAAAACCATTTCCCGAAGAAGCTGCAGCTATGAAATCCCAGCATGCACTGTTCCTTAACCTCTTAGACCTCAGAGGGACTTCAAACAGACCCAGAGCTAAAGTAATCTTTTAGTTTGATGATAAAGTCCCAGAGGAGTTTGAGTTCTGGGGGCTGTTGTCCTTCCTTCGCCAACTTATTTAGAACAGTTTTAATAAAAGATGTTAGGAAACAACATGAGACAACTGATACATGTTTACAGATGCTAGCTGACATTAATAAAAAGGATCAGTGAATTATGTGCATAATGAAGAAATCTTAAATTTGTACATTTTTCAGTCTGGCAAAGTGAAGCACCTGTTGGGTCAGAGTGACTGACCTAAGGTTTGTGACAGACTTTTTCTGCATCACAACATAATGCTTGTGTGAAAAACGTTACCAAAACTCCTCACCTAGATGCATCACTGAGCATTTAAATCCAATCAGAGAAGTGTTGATGCTTACATGTGTTGTTAGTGCTGAGGTCGGACAGTGAAAGGTCTGGAGATGTGGAGCCCTCAGACATCCCTCCGTTCTGAGCTGCAGGTAAGTCTGCAGGCCCGATGGGCTCTGGAGGCTAAAGACAAAAAATATCTATATCAGTCAGTTTTAAAACATTTAATTTATATTAAACTAACAAGACATGATATAATATGCATTCCTGAGACCGTTTGTCCAAATTAATAAAATGTGAATTAATTATATCCAAATTTGAGCAGCTCCTGTGAGATTATTGTCACATTTTGCTGCAGTTTTACTGTCTGACAAATTTAAAATCCAGTATGTTCACATGATGCTGGGAGAAGACGACCTTCAGCTTTTAATATTAATAATGCTCCTAATCTAAAGAGTGGAAACCAGTTTTTCCAATTAGGGGAATGTGGTGCAGCAAGACTTTAGGAAAATTCTGTAATTATGCATTTACCACAACTCTTAAAAAAATAAGAGAAAAAACTCAAGCAGAAGTGAAAACATTCAGTAACCTTCAGTAACATAATGTCTTTAAAAACAATTAAAATAACTGAAACTTCTAATTAGTTTTTGGTCTGGATGCTTTTCCTTTTTATTCTTCAATCTACATCAAGGATTGAATTGTAAATGTCCTCTCCAGCTTTACTGTCCATATGACCATTTGCTAACGACATGCTAAAAGTCATACACACTGAAAATTAGCAGTACAAACATGGCAAACATTCTGAATGGAAGCTGTAAAGATGTTTCAGTTCCAGTAAAAGATGAAAATGTTAGGAGCTAAAACAATCAGCTCTGATACCATGAAGTCTGCAGACTGAAGTGGATTCCTGGCAGCTGACATAGGTGCTCCTATTCCTCCAGCCAAGGCAGCGAAAGCTCCTCCGCCCATCAGAAGAGGCAGGAAACCATTCAAAGAGCTTGTCTGATTCTGAAGAAACACATTTAGATTAATAATGTGTTTTAATGCAGCTTTTTGTTTATTCCCTGATTTTCAATTTGGGAATTAAATAAAACTGTACAATTCCTGGATGTATCCTTGTTCAAGATTTCTAAGTCCACCAGCAAAAGCACATAAAACGAAGGAGTGCTCAAATATTCAGTGGTATCATGAAGTATCAGCTCATAAAACATTATCCTCCTACCTTCTGTTGGAACTGAACCATATCCAGGAGGTTTTGGGCTCCAGGAGACAAGCTCGTTCCCATCTCCTCAACCAGACTCTGCACCTGCTGCAGGTCTATACCGGGGCCACAAACAGGATCGAGCTGCAGCTCCTGAAGGCCCACGGTGACTTGACAAACCAGAACACTGCTTCTGCCTGCCAGGGAGAGCAACTGGGAGAGCAGCCAGGAGAACACAGAACCAAATTCAAACTCAGATCATACTGTAGGCAAATATTGCTCCTTCTAACTTCTTTAAAGTAACTACAAAAATGTTTTAATGGTGCAGCCTCTTTGTTTTGGCACACGTCTCACCTTCACTTCACAGGATGATGATGGATGCTCAAGGATTAGCTGTTTCTTGTAAACAGGACCTCTATCTGCACTGTGAGCCACAGGAAAGAAAATTCCATTAATTATCTAACAAACTCAAAAACTACATTATTTTTTTTATACAAGGCTAATGACATGTTAGGCTATATTAATCAGGGGTTTCTGTAAAAACTGTGTGCAAATGCATAAAAATGAATTATTATTTCACAAACACTTTGGGATGTATAAAACTTAAAGAACCCTCAGAAAGTGTGGATGTGCCATCTAAAATCTAAAACAGTCATGAAAATATCTGCCAACTCTTTTGTAGACTCTTTAAGCAGCCAGAACCAAATTAAAAACTTTGTCTATGAGGACTTCAAAATAATGTTTCCACTCAAGTTACTGAAAAAACCAATAACTAATCTCAGGAGATGCACCAATAATCTAATTATAAGTGTTACATTTAATATTTAAAAAACCAAAACCCATTTGGTGTCATATTTTTAGTTTACAGTTACTCCACCACTTAATACTTTTATATGAATCTGACTTTTAGAGCTTCTCACGATGTCTGCTGGTAAACCAGCATGGGTTTGTGTACCTGTCTAGTTGGACACTTTCTTCCTTTATACCCCGCACTGTCCCACAGTATTCTTCCATCTGGTTGTACACCTCCATGGTTCGAGCCTCACTAATGACCATCAGGCGGTTGATGGCAGTGGAGTTGGACCTGCAGCTGAGAGAGAGGATGCAGGGTGATCCTTCCTCTTCCTGCTCCAACATCACCGGAACAACCCTGCAGAGAACAGATAAGAGGTCCAAGTGCTATAAACTGCAAACATCAATATTTCCCTATTTTGCTAGAAGAAACACATTTGCTTATACATTTGTTTATACAGCAGCACGCCCAGAAATCAACATGTTACTTTGAGAAAATAGTTCCTTCCTACCCATCTGTATCTTGTTTATCCGTTTGACTGAGATAATCTTCATCATGGTCTTTGGTGCTGAGATGAACAGGAAGAAGGACATCTGCCAAGTTACAATCCTGAGTCCTACACACCCAAGCAGCTTCTCTTTTCACACAGATGTCCACCATGGTGCTGCAGGTGGGTCTGTTACCTTTTAAGCAACATAAAACAAAAGTGAGACAGCTGAGGACGCAGGAAGGAAAAAAAGCAGAGCTTCTAATTTATGGCTCAATAAAAACAAAGGAGATGCAGGATGAAGAACAATGTTATAGAGATGTTAGAGTTTGGAAATATCTAAATGCATGACTGTTTGTTAGTTAGCATTTTATTCAAGAACACAATAAAATGAATGCATGGACACATTCACTTAGTGTGTCTATGTGCATATTATTATCCTTTTTATTTATGTAGCAATATTTAAACAAATAGGCTGTGACTTACAAACACTTCAGACAGAGAACAGCTCATTTAACACATTAGTGTTCTGTTCTTTAACCTGACAGAATAAATGTTGTGCAGTGTAACTATAACATACCTAGAGAAATAAAAAGTAGGATAAACAAAAACAAGCAGTTACGCCAGAATAAAGAATAACCTAACTACTGATAGATGTGTGGACATTTAGAGAGTTATAGTTTTACTTCTGCCCGTTAAAAACAACCAGACATGAAGCAAATCTTTCACATGTAGCTTGCTAACATTAACAATAACGGGTTGTTTACCGTAAAACTGCCTCAGTTGTATTCGTTAGTCGGCTTCATTCAGGCTTTTCTTCATCTCTTGTCTCTAAGTGTGGTAAAAATGTCACGGAACCAAACTTTCCGACAGAAATATTTAAAATAAACTGAATTTTACTCTGAACAATCTGAAGCTCGAGTGACGTTAAACCATGCGACGGTGACGTCGTCAACAAGCGACTCGGCCAATCCAGCTCTGGGGAGTATTTATTGGTAAGAAACGTCTTTTATTTTTAATTAACCAGTAAACGAACAGAGTATTATCTCAAATAAAATAGAAGTGGTTTTGTGTAAGACATTCTCGGTTAGTGTAGCCTTGATAAATTGGTGTTTTGTCAGCAAGTTTCTTCGTAGCCTAAATTGTGTTTTATGGTTTCAGTTTTACAAAGATTAAAAACACCGTTTTATATTATATATTTTATTTTTAACAGGAAATATAATAAAGTATTATGCATTTAATTTTCAAAACAGTCTGAGCTAAGTTAGACAGCCACACGGATTATGAACAAACAAAAAAACAACTGTGTGATCCTCATTTATTTATATTTTCCTCCCAAAGAGATGTAGATTAGATAAATTAGACAAATTAGATGCAGCTGTAGATCAGCACTGGTCTGTGTATTGTCTTGTACATTAAAAAAATGTCATGTTTCTAAAGCAGGGTATGGACTTCACAGAGTGCTACTTGGACACTGTGTCCAGTGTTGCTGCTGCAGCTCGTTCAGGCTGCAGAAGACAGGTGAGGAGGCTGATAGAGAGAGGCTGCAGTGTGGACAGTCGAGACAACCGTGGCTGGAATGCTTTGCATGAGGCGTCAGCAGCTGGAAGTAAAGAGTGTGTGCAAGAAATTCTGTCTGCAGTTGGTGGTAAGAAAGGTAGAGCAGCTATTTTTTCTCAATATGCTGAAGCATCTAAAATGTTAATTCAATTAGTTAATTCCTTTCAGCTCAGATTTTAAAATCAAATCAGCATTTCTTGTTGTTTCCTAACCATTTTGTCATTTTTCATGTATGTATATGTAGCACGTTTCTCTAGATGTCGGGATTTTGTGAACTCTTTGACTCATGAGGGAGAATCTGCATGTTACCTGGCAGCACAGCGAGGACACCTGGCTGTAGTCCGACTCCTCCTGAAAACACGCTCCAACATTAACCAGCTGACCAATGACTTGTCCAGTCCTTTATATGCAGGTAGACCATTTACACACATTTAACTATGCTGTGTGAGTGCTCAAATGTATTTACCTTTTAAATCATACATTTAAATTTGTTTTGCTCCAGCTGTAGACAACGGTCATGAGGATGTTGTTAAGCTGTTGGTCAGTAAAGGTGCAGAGGTCAACAGAATACACACCTCATCCTGCTGGACCTGCCTTCATCAAGCTGTTTACAAGGCAAATTATAAGATTCACTATTAACTAACCACTGCTGTGCATACTGTGAGGTTTGTCAGTACTTATGATAAAAATGTTTGATCTCCCTCAGGGTCACAAGGATGTTGTTCACATTCTTGTTACTGTTTGCAACCTGGAAGCACAAGATGACCACAAGATCTCCCCACTGTTTGTGGCTGCACAGTATGGGCAGAGAGAGTGTCTGGAGATACTTATTAAAGCTGGTAAATATATATTTTTAATTGTCTACATATGTGCAGTTTTTATAGCTACAATTAAAGATTAACAGATATTAGCATGACTTCAGTTGATTTTCAGGTCACCGAGTGCCAATATCCTGTTGTCAAAAAGAATTCCATCAATTGAAGACACTAACTAATATTGATCGGTGTGACCAGAATGTGACACCCTGATTTTACCCAGAAACCTCCATGTTTTTTAAATTTAAAAGATTTTTTCACCAAAAATGGAAAACATGTAAATGCTGAAAACTCAGTGGGTTAGTTTAAAAGGCCAAAAGGAAAGAATGATATGATATGACCTGGAATTCTACAATCTGTTTATCGTTACACCTCTGTGAGGTAAAAAAACAAACTGATATTAAAAGAAAAAATATATATATGGAAGTAAACTGCATCCTGATTTACTTGTCAGAAGAAAATGTCCACCTGACACTAGTCTGTATTTCTGCTCTGGTCTTAACCCAGTAATGAAAGGATTGGTGTTTTATCAGGTGCCAATGTGAATACCCAGGCAGCTGATCTTGCAACGCCGCTGCTAATTGCCTCTCAGGAAGGCCACCAGGCTTGTGTGGATCTTCTGTTGGACCATGGTGCTGATCCAAATGTAGCCTGCAGTCACGAGTGGCCCCAGTTTCCCATTCATGCTGCAGCTGAGTTTGGCCACATCAGGTTAATTACTTTTCTTAATGCGAACACTTTATCATGTTAGTGCTTTCCCTTTGAAATGTTACTCCCTATGATGAATAATCTACATTCCTTCATTATGGTAGCATTTTTTATATAAAGAAACAAATCCCAGATATAAACCATTCAGTTTTCACATGTATAAATAATTGTTGTTCTTGTGTTTAACTGTACCTATTGTGTTTACCTGAACTGTTTTAATAATCTGTATGTCCAGTATCCTCAGGAGACTGATAGACGTCACAGATCGAAGGTGTGACTGTAGTGATGGCATGGTGAGTCCGCTGTACGTGGCTGTCCACAGTGATCAGACCGGCAGTATCGAGTTGCTCTTGAAGGAAGGTTACAGCCCAGATGCTCAGGACTGCACACACACACTGGGCTTCTGTTCACCGCTCTCCCTGGCATTATTTAATGCAACCAGCAAAGCGTGCAGGTGTGTGGGATGATTTCACCCTTTCAAACATATTTACTAAAAAATTTGCATAGCTTTTTAGGTAATACTCAACCATAGTCATAGCCTGGTAAACCAGACTATATAGTACAAAGTCTTCAGAGCAGAACTGACGGTCTAGTATACTAGGCTACCATAGTCATGTTACAAAAGATAATTTAATTTCTAAGCTTAGGACAATATAAAAAACATCTAGTGATACTTTTTTTTTTTGGTTGTTTTTTCTCATTTTATCTAATGCCACTGCTTTGTACGTACATCCCTCAGTCTCTTCCCTACACATGAATCATGCTATTGTATAAACTTAGACTAGCCAAGGACAGATTGTTATAGTATACAGTATCTAGTCATGTGTTTTACCTGTTCTTGATTTTTAAAATCCAACACGAAAGCTAGGATTTATGTCCTGAAAGAAACCCCTAGGATATAAATTGTATACATCTTATTTTTCATAACTGTACCTCCATCTTGTTTTGTTCCTTTACTGCAACAACAAACAAACTAACCAAATCTGAAACAAAACCCTGTAATGTTTTTTTTCAGTGAGCCATTGAAGCTGCTGCTTGCTGCTGGAGCATCTCTGAACTCAGAAGAATGGACTTATGCCTTGGCCACAGACAGAACAGACCTGCTGAAACTGATTCTAGAATACAAGTGGATTCCTCCGTCAGAGACTGTAACCAGAAACTGTTCTGCATCACATCATCAGGGGAAGATGGTGTTCAAGCTGCAGGAACTGAGGGAACTGCTCTGTGTGGCACTAAGCCAAGTACATTTTGCTTCCTGCTGGCTTCCTGTGCTTCTGAGGACAGGATTGGATCCATGTTTACTGCTTCACCCCCACATGTAGACTACGCTTTTATTTTTTTTCCTTTATAACTCACTGTACTTAAATCAGGCGTTTAATGTTCTCTCTTCTCTCTAGGCTGGAAAAGGCAGACAGCGAGGTGTTGAATTACCTGCTTGAGTTTATAAACTGGTCGACTTTGCCTCCTTCTTTGAAACTAATTTTGGATTTAAGACGAGCAGAGACAACCTGGGAACCATCCACAAATTTTGGTACAAACATTTACTTTAGTTTGTGTTTAACTTGTGTGTGTGTGTGTGTTTTTTTTAACTGAGCTAACTGATATTTTCTCTCCATCTACTTGTAGATTCGATTCCCAGTCTGTCCCACGTCTGCCGTCTGAAAGTCAGACAAACTTTGGGACCAGATCTACTAATGAGGACCAGCGTAGTGCAGAAGCTGCCTGTTCCCTCCCTACTTCATGATTTCCTTAGATTTCAGGACATTGTGGAACCTTCCTATGTGCATCCACCACCATCACCTGTAATTAATCGAGTACAGAGATCCCAGAGTGCACACCAACACAGACACGTTTTGTAGCCTAGTTTCCCTCTTGTCCTGATTTGAAGGTTTTTATATTGATGTTTACCTTCAGCAGCTTTTAGCTGAACCTGCAGAGACTGATAAATGCACATGCCAAAATCTTGTCTTAAACTTTTCTGTCATTTAATTTAAGTTTTTTTTTTTTACTTAAAGAACAGCATTGTTGCAAGTTTTTGTCAAGTGCTATAGAAATAAAGATTTTGTCTCCAAAAGCGTTGTCATTGTTTTTATATTACAAGAACTTCTAACATAAATTTAGATGATTATAAATCCCATAGAAAACCTCCGAGGTCAGTGGAGTGTCATGTAAAGAGTTGTAACCCCGCAGTCCAGAACCTGAATGCCTGAGAAGTACCCTTGAGAAGAATGGAACGCCATTAATCAGTAAGTCGATTTATGAACAGCATGAGACATCAATTACAATTTATGCTCCAGGAGACATGAATTATTGAGGCTTAGACATTAGTTGTTGTACACCCCACACTTGTTCTTTTATTTTAATACACTTTTTGAGATGAAGAAATTATCAATGCATTATATATATGTGTGTGTTTATTCATTATTTTAGTCTAAGTGTTGTTCTGTTTACAGCGTAATTAATGTGTATTGTCTAAAAAAAATAAAGCCGATTCTAATTGGTGGAAACGGTTGTCATTCATTATCAGTGGCTGATCTGATTGGTTGATGTCAGGTTTTCTGGGATTTGTAGTTGACAGCAGGAAGTAGCGACGTAGAAAGCGGTTGCTTTGGGCGTTTACTTGATATGATATTTTTCATGCAAAGTGGTTTAGTCACAAACTGAAGAAGGATATGCCTTAATGTATTTCATACGTGAGTATATCAAATTTTGGATTTTTCTCAAAGAGCGCGTGTTTTCCCTCAAATAAAGTCTGTGTTGTTGTAGCTTGTTAGCTTCGCTCGTGCTGCCATTCAACCTTAAGCTCCGGAAGACAAATACAATTTCTATCTGGCAATTTAAAAATCTGTTTATCGACGTGACTTTGCCAAATGTTCAGTCAGCTTAAATGCAAAGCAGCAAAGAGAGTGCTTCTTGAAGTTAAATATTGGCCAACCTCAACACAATACCAGGCCAATTTAGCTAACAACAGCTAGCTATTTATAATCATTACAAGCGAAACAGCATCAGGTTTGAGTTAAAAGCTTTATAGAACAGCGGCAGGACCTTTAAACTGTTAAAAGTGTATGTTTTCTGTAGACTAAAGTTTCTGTCATACATATTGAAAAATCCATTAAAGCAGCGGTGAAAATAGTCACATGTATGGTTTTGAAACCATAACAAAGGTTGATTGCAGTGAAAAGATTAAAACTCTTACAAAAAAATGAAGTTATTAATTGTTAAATATATATAGTTGACGAGGCTTTTTATTAGACGGTTTAATATCCATATGCGCACCTCTAATCAGCAGCAGTCAGGGACACACAAATATGACTCTTATTTTGTGGATCTAAAGCTAAAAAGTTTAGTTACAACTGAAAGTACTGTGCAACGCTCTTTTATTTCTTGCAAGCAGCCAGCCTTTATTGTAATCTTTTAAATTATTTTTGATTATTAGTTCTTTATGAAGGTCTTTCAGTTTTTCTTTGGACTTTGGCAAAATTTTTATCCTTGTTGCTGACCATTTTCAGAGAATCGTTTTCGTTTTGTAACATTTACCAAGAACGTTTGAATCATTTATGCGCGACAAGGCTCATAACTCAAGGGATGAACCAGACTTGTCTCAAAACAAAACAGACAACTTGGCAAAGCCCCTATTTTAAATGGTATAATTTGTCAGTGTTTTACCATGGCCTGTCACAAAGACACCATTTGTTCTCATTTTTAGTTAAATAAAAAAAATAATAAAAACATCAAAGATAATACAATTTGACAATATGAAAAATAGAACTTTAGCTCCAACATGGTGATTCCTAAAGAACGGCTGAAAGTCTGTCATTCAGTCTCAGGTTTTTGCTTTATTATTTTTTTACTATTTCTTGAAGACATTTCTTTCAGATGCTGCAGATGCATTTCTTGTTTTCCACTTGCTCCTTTTCCTATGATTTGCCCCTCCTAAATATAAACCTATTGTGCATAATGCTAAGAAATGCAGAACAGTTAGATACAAGAAAATGACTTGGAATGTTTTATTAAAATTGCAAAGCAGATTGCCTCTGCTGTAGCTTGGGAAAGCTAACTGAGTAGTTGTACATTAGGTGTATGTTGTATTTAGTCTTTTCTGGGGTTTTTGAGACACCCATCCACCAATGCCATAGATTCTGTTTGCTAGAAACTGTCCTGTAAAGTTGCTGCAGCTACATCTGCCCACACCTCAGCAGCTTTCACTGATGATTGATCCTCTTCATGAGCTGGGAATAAGTCGACAGGGGAGGCAGAGAAATATAGTTTTAGAGACTAAAATAACAACGCTGTGGGAGGACTCCATAGCTGCCAGGAATGTTCATAAAAACATAGTTCAGCTTATTTATTCCTCTGGTGCGGATGTGAACATGCAGGCAGAATCAAAGTGAAAAATATTTGAAAAAAATTAGAACATGAGTATAAATCTCACTCATTGCTGTTTGTTATGTGGCAACTGAAGATGAAATATGTTTTTTTATTGGGGGGGGGGCGGTTGCAAGAAAATCAACAATTGCAAACGATGGCATGACAAATAAAAAAATTATAGTTTTATATTCTGCTACACTTTTACTGCTTCTGTCCTCACAACTATCGACTCCACAAAACAAGATTCACAAATTTAAGAAAAACCATTAGAATATTTTCTAACTTCTTTAGTTTAATTCTCTTATGCACATTTGAGTAAGTGGTTGAAGTAATTGATGATCATCATCTTGCATATTTGTCTGGCAGAAGCCTGAGTGTAGGAGAATGATTTCCACTCTCCCTAATTATTTAATTATTCTGATTCGTGAAAGTACCTATTGATGAAAAGTAGGGGCAGCTATCCTGAAATTGAAAAAATAGCAAATAAAATGGTTACCAGTTTTATTGGTTACTGTAGTAAAAATTTTGATGGCTGGAAATAAATTGCATATAATATTCATGATACAAAATTTTATGTGGTTTTTATTCCTAGACTTATCTGGTCATAATTTAATGATTTTGAGTCTACATTACTGTATTTGTCTACACGACATCTAAGAGGACATTTCCCTGTTGTCGGTGGCTAAACACCAAACAAATTTAGGAAATCAGTTCCATTATTATTTTTCAAGGACATTTGTCAGCACAGAGAATAGCTACATTAATTTTCTCCTTTTTGTTCTCCTCGTCTTTTTAAAAAAGAAGGTAACCACTCCATGGTATCATTTAGACCTGAATGTGGCATTTCACTGGATGGAAGTATCATTTGATTTGGAAATTAAATGTGAAAGCTTTTAAGAAAACCCTTTGCAAAACTAGAACTGCGTTGCTCAAGGTTTTATTTTGGGGTTTCTTTGCAGCTGAGGCCAGCATTAGTGAGACGACCTCCCGTCCGTACGTCGTCCAGATGAGGAATGCTGGCAGTATGCAGCCGGTGTTGAAAAGAGATGCTGGAGTGTGGTCCCAAACAAGAAGCCTTCTCCACAAGAACCTGCTCATCAAATGGAGGACTAAGCAGCAGAGTCTCCAGGTCTGCTCAGTTTACATCTTTATTTGTCATTTTTTAAAAAAGTAGTTTCTCTACACAGTTTATTTGAAGAAAGATGAACAATTTGAAATATCAAGAACATTTATTCAAGTAAATTATGGCATTAAGCTTTTAGTGTTAGTTGGTACAATGCATAGTCGGTGAAAAATGAAGAGCCTAACAAAACAAAATTGTTTAACACTTTTTGTGTTGTTTTTTCATGCAAAAAAGTCTCAGTTTGTCTGTCAAAGTCAGACCTTATTCTGAATTTTCTTCTGAAATTTTGTGAACTGGTAAAGAGGTTAGTTTTATCAGGGGTTTACCTCACTATCTTTGCACAATGCTAGCACACTGTTATGTTGTCTACTTGGATTTTTCTGCAGTTGTTGCAAAAAATCCTTAGTTTCAGGTAACGGACCATTTGAAAAATTGCGTTGTTATTCTGTGCTGTGAGTCCGTACAGCTTTCCTTGCATTATAACAGCACAAATATTCCTAGTCTGTATAACCTAGAATAGGAAACTACTTGTGGATTTTGTTTCCATCTCTTTGGAAGATCATGCATTTTTTATTTGGCTTTAAGTTGTGCTAATGCATTTCTAAAACCCCAGTAAAGCAGCTTCTCCTTCAGGGAGCTTTCCACTCCATAATTATAAGAAATAAAACATGCTCAGACCTTGTTAGCCTCATACCAGACATGACAATTGTATGCACTGTTTTGTGTGGAAAAAATGTTTGAGTTGGGATTTCAGCTTTACTTTAAAATCCAACTTTGCAGAATAAACTTCACAATTAACTTCAGCTGTATGTACAACTTAAAGAAGATGAACAGAAAAGTCAGGGAACAATATCTTTAAATTTTCTCATTCATTAAAACAAACAAGGCTTGGTCTCTTCCTGTTTGAAAGATTCACTTTAGGATTTTATAAGCTGAGATAAATTGCAGAGAAAAACAAACATTTTCATGGAGATAAACCATTTTTACTTTACCATTTTTGCTCCGTTTCCTCAGAGAAACAACAGAAAGAAATTTATGAAAGAGAGAATGAAAATGCTGGTGAAGGTTCTCACCTCTGCAGAGAATGAAAATGTTTTTTGTACTTGCACACTTTTAAATTATGAGCATGAAATCACAATGAGCAGAGCATTCTTGGGATATAAAACTGAGGAATCATTGCAAAGTGGCTCAAAAAGTACAACTGGTAAAAACGATTCCAACTATAAAAAGTTGAGCAATTGAAATGAATGCAGGCCGAATCTCAAGTCCTGTTTAAAGATCTGTGGGTTCTCCTAGAAATATTCACCTGGATGTTTTTTTCTCTTCATGTTCTCATTAAGCTATTAATGCATCTACGTAGTTTTATGATAAAAGAAGCAAACTTGATTCTTAAGAAAATCTAATGGTTTTATTGTAAAATCAGCATGTTTTTCTTATACATTGATCATGACATTTTTTGTGTTTGTTCAGGAATTGATCCTCCCTCTGCTGCTCCTGGGTCTCCTTATTCTCATCAGCACACTGAATCCACATGTTTATCATGGAGGCATCGGCACAGTAGAGCTGAACAGTAATTTCCAGAAAATCTTTAAGGACTTTATTGGTCTTGGTTACACACCAATAACAAATGTCACCACTCACATCATGGATGATGTGGCCCGGGAGATAAGTAAGTCTAACATCAGATTTAGTGTTCCTCAGTGAGCTCTTGGTTTCTGCAGAAGGCGTCAAACCTTTTTGGTTTATGATGCACTTATCCTCTTCCTGTTTGCAGATATGCATGATAATTTGGAGATGTTTGCTAGTGAGGAGGCTCTGGAGAATGCCAGCCTGTTCGAGCCATCCAGCTACATTGGTGTGGTGTTCTTGGACGGCTCTGCCACCTCGTACAAACTGCGCTTTCCATACAATAAGCTGCCCCTGTCCAGGGATTACACAGAGTCTGTTGGTAAAACATTTGGTTTTATTTCATCAAATCTTTTATCAGTTACTATGCATTTATTTAAGTTGGTTTATAAACTAATAAAAAAGGTTTGTTACTGTCAAAACAGGATCTTTACATCATTCATAAATCAAGATATCCTCCTAGATTTTACTGTATATAAATGGCAGCATCGCAGGGTGGCTGTATGTTTTTTTGGATTTTTGGAAAAACTGGACAAGGGGAGGACAGAAGTGTCAAGACTAAAATCTATCTTCAGCAGGTGGACAGAATTTAAAAGGAATGTTTAAAAAAACCTGGAAAGCCATGAACCAAGACTTTAGATCTGCATCATTCTGACTTAGACTGATAAAGTTCCTCAGTCCTTACCTTCCCACACTTTGCCACAGTCAGCAGTTTTTTCAGGCTTTTACAATTCTCATTAAATAAAAGTACAAGAAAGGACGAGGAAGCATATTCTGAAATAGTTTATGATTATCTTTTTATCTATTTAGTCTTGCGTTCTGTAAAAAGATAAAATATCTCCGACACTTTATCACAGAGGATATGAGTGATGACGATGACATTTACAGGCAGTGTTGCAAGCTATATGCACAAGCAAACACCATTGCACGGAAATTTAGCTGCTGTTCTACCCCTGTTAAAGTGGCATTATTTAAAGCATACTGCACACCACTATACACTGCACATTTGTGGTCACTTTATAAAAATTCCAGTTTGCACAGGTTACAAGTGGCTTACAATGATGCAATGAGAATCCTCCTCAAGATCCCTAGGGGTGGAAGTGCTAGTCAAATGTTTGTTTCTGTGAGAGTGTGCACTTTTAAAGCACTTTTAAGAAACCTAATGTTTAAATTTTTGCGATGGCTGGAAGAATCTTCACATAGCGTTATGGTTGCACTCTCAAATCCCACTGTGAGTTGCTCTCGTTACATATCCAGGCTGAGAATTCACTGGCTAAAATGTTTGGGTAGGTTTGACTCTACTAGTTAGTTGGGTCATCTTTTACTGGCACTGCAGTTTTATCCAGTATTTTTATATAGGATTTTATTGTTGTTGTTTTTATCAAAGGTTTTATGCTTTGTGTTAGTCTTTTATTGTCTCTTTTTAGCTGTGTATTGTCTTTATTTAAATTGATTTTTTTTTTAGTCTGCCAATAAACATTTGATTATGACCTTATGGATCTCACATGCATTAATTTTCTGCCTGGTCTTACGTATACTTAATGCTGTTTTTTTCTTGTTCTCCTGCAGCCAGCTGTTATAGCAATTTGGAGAAATGCAGAGCAGCTAATTACTGGCTCTCTGGTTTCTCTCGTCTTCAGTCTCTGATTGATGCAGCCATCATTCAGGTGAGACTCTTTTGACATGAGTGACCTTCCTAATTCACCCAATTAGAAAGAAAAAATAACAAATGACCTAGCCTTCAAAATGTTTTTTTTTTAAATAAATTTTTCAGGTAGCTCAGGAAAAACTGTTATCTTTAAGCTTTAAAGCTGCAGTTTGGAGCATTTGAGAGAGATAACTTTTTGAATCCAGCATACCGAGGCTCCTTCCAAAGCATCTCTTCTTCCCCCTCCCCCTCCCTCTAACCCCACCTGTACAATTGTGACTGAACACCTGACTTCATTTCAGTCTCTAATGCGTTTTCAAAAAGTTTAGTCACTAGACTTTTTTTTTTTAAGTTGCTCAGTAGCCGGGAAATGGCTAAGTTTTTAGCAAGTCCATGAATGCGCTCTTTCGGTATGACGACTGTAAACAGGAAGACACGGAGCTTCCTGTGCTCAGGTTTGCCCAATGGGCTTGCATGTTGATTGACAGCTGAAAATGCGAAAACTTGAGTTTTATTGGCTTAAAAAATTTGATGGTCAGTGTGAATTGCATCTGTNAGGGGTCTATAGGAGGAAGGAAGGACTTAAGAAGAATAATGTGTATGTTGTGGAACCCATATATCATAGTTTAGAACCGAACTATCATTTTAAACTTTTATTAAACTTTGACACATAAAAAATACTCTGGACTACAGCTTTAAGAGAAGTATTTTAAAGTTTATGAAAAAAATTTTCAGATGTTTTTTGGATAAATTCCTTCTTTTTTTTTCATCTTTTTAATCTGCTGATGGGCCACAATTTGTGTGCAGATGCAGACAAAGCGCTCAGTGTGGAAAGAGCTGAACCTGAATGTACTTATGATGGGCCAGCCTGACTTTGTGGAGGTGCATGAGTTTCCCCATGCCCTCATCTCCATCTACCTCGTCCTGGCCTTCACACCTTTTGTCACCTTCCTCATCGTCAATGTGGCAGCTGAGAAGGAGCATCGCCTCAAGGACACCATGACCATGATGGGACTTTATGACACTGCCTTCTGGTGAGGAATGTGTGAAAACCTTTCTGATGTGACAGAATTTGTTACCAACCTAACACGTCTTTATGTTGTCCAACAGGTTATCGTGGGGACTGCTTTATGCCGCTCTGGTGACCGCCATGTCCATTCTGATGGCCCTTATCGCTACAGTTACTTCACTGTTCCCTAACAGTGACTTCTTCATCATCTTTTTCCTGAACTTTCTCTATGGAATCTCATCTGTGAGTGGAATTAAACCAGATAAGCTGCCTCAGCTTTCTAGAAAAAAATAAAATTAAAAAGTAACTCTTTACTTCCTTTTTTTTTTCTCAGTTGCCACAGTTTCATGGATTTTCAAAATTATAAAACTGTGATGAATTTTTCTCATCTAGACCTTTATTATTCCCTTTTCCTCAGATCTTCTTCTCTTTCATGTTGACGCCGTTATTTAAGAAGCCTAAGTTTGCGAGCACAGTGGGCTCCATGCTGACTGTGGTGTTTGGCTGTATGTCGCTGTTCACTGTGCTGATGAAGGACTTCCCACAGTCGCTGGTCTGGCTTCTCTGCCTGCTCTCCCCCAGCGCCTTCTCAATCGGGATCGCACAGGTCACCAACCAATTCATCACAATCACTACTATCCATAACTTTTAAAAATCGTAGACATAAAATTTTTGATTTATTGTATTAAGTTGCTCAAACATTCAGAACAATGCAGTGAAGGCCACAGATTTATATCTGTTAGTGAATTTGTGTTGTATTTCTGTAACAGGTGGTTTACCTGGAGGCACATGGAGAAGGAGCTGTGTTTTCCTCCCTAACAAATGGTCCTCATCCTCTGTACGTCCCTCTGTTCATGCTGGCTGTGGACTGTGTTCTCTACCTTCTGTTGGCTGTTTACCTAGACCAGGTGCTGCCTGGTAAGTTTAGAGAAACTGTAGTTTTTGTCACACAAATATATTCTTTCATTCTTTATAATATGTTTGGTCATTTTTCTGACATGTAGGTGAATTTGGAATAAAGAGATCCCTGCTGTACTTCCTGAAGTCATCCTATTGGTCGAAACAAAGGAAGCGCTACGTTGAAGTGAGCTCGGTTTACGATGCTGAATCGAATGGGGCTCCTTGTGGAGAAGAGTGTATTGAGCCTGTTTCTCCTGAGTTCAGAGGGAAGGAAGCCATCCGGTAAAAGTCTAGACCTGCTGAAAGTTTGTTTCTTTGAGATGTTTTTAATGTTGTCTCATTAGCACTAATTTAGTGTCAAACTGGGAGATCAAATTAAAATGTGTCATCGAATAACTTTTTACCTGCAAAACAAAACATTTTTATATAAGACATTGAAATAGTCATCTGGCTCTTAAAACGAGATCAATCTTTTCTCAGATAAACAACAGCACATAGCGCTCTGGAGCATACAGGTGTGTGTTAACACAATGCCAAGAAGAAAAAACATCAACAGCAATCTTAGAGACCATTTCTGGTCTTCATGATTTTTTATTTCAGTTTTACTAAGGATTTTGGCAGGTTTTTCAATCAGTTTCAGTCCTTTTACCTGAACACTTTCAGAGGTTTTAGTTTGTCAAGCCTCCTAACTCTGACCTGAATCGTTCAGGCAAAAAAGGCACCTAAACGTGGAGGATGAACCAAAGTTTAGTTGACACATAATGAACAACTTAACAAAAAAACAAAAACAAATTGACATCGGATAGTTGAATAACTGTTAAATAATTGGAAAAAAATGTGAACAAAGAGTGGATCAGGAGATTTTCATCAGACTGTAGAAGCACTCCAGCAGCGAGAGAATTAAATGACTTTGAGTGTTTGAGGTTGATCTCAGCAGATCGTTTCATGTTCAGTCAGCTCTAATTTTCACTCTTATGTTTATACTTATCTCTGTTTTATTTGTCTTTCATTGCTCACCCTTTCTCTCTTTGACAGCATCAACAACATCCGGAAAGTCTACAAAGACAAGGACAACATGGTGGAGGCTCTGAGAGGTGAGTACAGATTTAATTCAAGATTTTTCCCTACAGTGTATAAACTCTGCCCTTTCCGATTGATTTTCATGATGCTGTTCATCTAATTTTACATCCACTTCATAGGCTTGACTTTTGACATCTATGAGGGCCAGATTACAGCTCTGCTGGGACACAGTGGTGCTGGGAAGTCCACTCTCATGAACACCCTGTGTGGCATCTGCCCGCCCACAAATGGCTCGGCCACCATATACGGTTCTCCTGTTGCAGAGATTGCAGAGGGGTCAGAGATGAAGCAGCTGGTGGGCATCTGCCCTCAGTTCAATATCATCTTTGACGTGCTCACTGTGGAGGAGCACCTCAAGATTTTTGCTGCCATAAAAGGAATCCCACCAGCAGATGTTAATGCTGAGGTAGGATGGAGGTCTAAATGTTGATTTAATTATGCCCCGAGCCCTTTAATTCTACTCTGTGTTTACTTTGGCCATTTCATGTTCTGCTGTATTTATGGAAACTACACAGTAATACATCTGGTGGATGCAAAATAGTTCATTTTTGACAATTTTGTCAACAAAAACTTGTTGATCAATTTTTTTACATCCATAATTTTTGCAGATAGTTAGTGAAAGTACCAAATACATAATAGGAAAATTAAGAGCTTGGCAAAAGCAAATTAACCAAATTAATACAAAAATATTCCTAAGATTAGTGTAATTTCACTGAGTGTTTCTCAGACTGAAACGCTGTTTCTCACCTGTTCCTAGTGGAGGCCACATCAAACATGGATGTATTTTTAAATGTTTTACACTGAAACATGGCTCGGAATACAATAAAATAAAACTCTTCTAAATAAACATGTTGATGACATGTTTATTGATTTTCACTCACAGGTCACCAAAGTTCTGAAGGATCTGGACTTGGAGAAGATCATGACAGCTCAAGCTAAGAATCTGAGTGGAGGCCAGAAGAGGAAACTCTCAGTGGGCATCGCCATTCTTGGAAATCCAAAGGTGTCCAGACTTTATAAGCACTATTTATGTTTTTAACAACTTCAGATCTAAGGTTTCAGTTAAATTAGACTTGTATATTTTGACAGTTTTCTGGTAAACTTATAACTCTTCTCTAAATTTTTTTATTTCTCAGCCTCAAAAGAATCTTAACATATAAAATAAGAGACCTGATGAGTTGACCCCTTCTGCTTTTATTATAAATTACTGACTTTTATCTTATGTTCACCAGTATTTTGTTTTGGAAATACTGAAATGACCTAAAACTTAAAGCCACTTGTATGTTGCATCAGGTCATAATGGATTATTTTGTTGGCTGATGTGTCTTTAGACCCTGGATGTTACTCTTCTAACAGAGGTCCCATATTGTTATTCATTTTTTTGCATGTTTGTTTTTGTCAGATTCTGCTTCTGGATGAACCCACAGCAGGAATGGACCCGTGCTCCAGACACCAGGTCTGGTCTCTGCTGAAGAATCTCAGAGCCGGCAGAGTTATTGTGCTCAGCACACATTACATGGACGAGGCGGACATCCTCGCTGGTAGGGGCTCTCCCTAAACGATGCAGAAAGACCCAGAAACATATAGTATTTAAGAAGTTTGGATTTAGATTTTATTTTGGCTGGTTCAGTTAGTTTTTTAAAAGTGCTGATTTACATCTAAAGTCATTTTAAAAGTAGGTAGTCTATCCAGGTAGTCTAAAGAGAGTAAAGAGAGCAGAATGAAGAAATGTGGTCAGTTTTTCCTTCAGCAGTCTAAGCCTCTAGCAGGATAACTATAGCTAACCCTAACTAGAAGGTTGATCAAAAAAGTAACTAACTGCATCTTAATCACAGCACGGTTTGAGTATTCCTTTTCTTTTTAGATCGTAAAGCAGTGATCTCTCAGGGGCAGCTGAAATGTGTTGGCTCTTCCCTTTATCTCAAGATCAAGTGTGGGGTTGGTTATCATCTCAGGCAAGTAGCTCATTGTTTCATAGCAAATCTTACCACCTTTATTTGACCTTTTTTAATTTGTCAAATTGAATCCTAATGGTCTGTTTATTTAAAGACATGTCTTCATATAACATTTTCCTTTGCAGGATGTCGATCAGTGAGGGCTGTAATGCAGAAAGTGTCACGTCATTGGTCAAGCATCATGTCCCCAAAGCAAAGTTGTCCCGACAGCACGAGGCAGAGCTGACATTCACTCTGCCTTTTGAAAGCATGGACACGTTTCCAGGTCAGATAAGTCTGTTAGATTGTGAAAACACTAAGTTGATTCAGCCTTTATCTGAGACGAAGATAAATAAGTGATAAATGTTACTTAAAATAATTTGAAATTATGTTTACAGGTACAGCTCAAAAAATGTAATTATTGTGAAAAAGTTCATTTTTTGTCTTTATTTCAGAAAGTGAAACTCTTATAGATCCATTACACATATAATTAAATATTTCAAGCCTTTATTTCCTGTGTTTTTAATGATTAATGGGTTACACTTAATAAAAACTTTAGATGTCTCTCATCTTCCTCTTGACAATCCCACATCGATTCTCTATTGGCCCTTTCACATCTGGGTTGGCCCGGTCTAGCCCTGGTAGGGTAATTGTTTTCACATCTAGCTTTTCTGTGCGTTTTCCATAAAATGTGCACGACTGCCACATTTGAAAATGTGCCTTTTACCTCCACATGACCTGGCTTTGAAATGTATTTTCCCAGTGGGACACTGGCGTATAAACTGGTACACTGAAGACATAAGGGTGTCGGACTCGGCATGATGTGTTTAGTTGACTGGGAAAAAGTCAGATTTCTGATTGTGATGATGCAAAACTTCTGTCAGAATTTTAAATGTTTACGTCGGATCCAGGTTTTGACTCATCAGCTTTGGTTTTATTTTTATTCACAGGATTGTTTTCAGAACTTGACTCTCAACCAAAGTTGGGGGTCATTAATTATGGCGTTTCCATGACAACGCTAGAAGATGTTTTTCTTCGTTTGGAGGCAGAAACAGAAGTGGATCAAGCTGGTGAGTGTGAATCTAAAGTGTTACTGTTTAGATTTATAAACTATATTAAGGCACTTTGAATAAAAATTTGCCTTTTTTTTTTTTTTTTTTTTTAAATGCCACCAGACTACAGTGTGTTCAATCGAGATCAGGCAGAGGATGAATGTGACAACACCTCTGTGGATGATACAGACCAGCGGCTGCTCTCGTTCTCAGACAATAAGTCTGATGTGTCGGGTCACGCTCTGTGGTGGCAGCAGTTCAGCACCGTGGCGTGGCTGCACATGCTTAACATGCGCAGGGAGTGGAAGGCCTTCGTTTACACGTGAGTGTTGTGAGGGAAGAACAGAGATCTGGATTCATCAGAGAGGATGCAGATTTTAAATTTGTCTGCTTGAACAAAGGATTCTGTTACATATTACTTCAGATAAATCTTTTACTATATAATTCCTCCAGCTAATAAGACAGAGAACATTAAATTAACCTCTTTGTCTTGATTGAAAATGGAGAGTATCTGTCTGAAGCAACTTGTCCTGTTTTGCAGCCTGTTTCTCTTCCTGCTGTTTGTTGGTACCGTCCTTGTGGTTTCACTGGTGACAGGAAACATCCAAATTCACTCACCAGAACGTCAGTTTTCACCCATTTACCTTTTGAAAAAGAATCAGGCACCTCACAGATACGCAACAAGCCTGCTGGTTCAGAACTCATCAGGTGAGTCTGCTGCTGATTTAAAGTTCTGTTTTCTTGTCTAAAATACATTAGCTGGAGAAGTGAAACAAACGTTGAGTTTGGATGATTCCTGGTGTAAAGCTGTTAAATAACATGTTATTTTAATACTTGCAGGCTCTGACATTTCTGACTTAATCAGCAACCTGGAATCACAGGACCTCAAAGTGGAGCTGATGAAACAAGGAAACTACATGGATGCAGCTCCTCACAGTGCTGCCATCAACGTCACAGGATCCAACAAGGTCTCTAAAACCTTGTTCTGACTAGCACTTTATACTATAGAGCTCTACTAACTCTGTGTTTTCTGACAGGGATTTAAATACAGCATCGCCTTTAACAGCACCACTGTTCACTCTTTACCCATGACCATAAACATTCTGAGCAATGCTATCCTCAGAGGTCTCAATGGCTCTGGGCAGATCCGAACCTGGACTAAACCATTTGAGAATGTGAGTATCAGACAGAGAGCAAATGTAACAGATCTTAGACTCGTCTGTTTTAAAAAGTGACTGTAAAAACTGTTTGTTTCTCAGCAAATCTCGGATAAAGTATCTTACGCTCTAGTCTGCATCGAGGCCATCATGCTGGGGATGCTGGCAGCTGGAATGCCAGCATATTTTGCAATGGACCACACTCGAGATCGAGAGGTAATCGCTAACGTCCTGAGATTATGATATCATAGAGACAAGTCACAATTTCACAATATAGGGTGTGTGTGTACCAGATTTAATCAAAGTTTTTTTGTTTTTTTTTTACAACTTTTACTAAAAAGCAGAGTTGTGTGAGCTCCATTCATAAAACTAAATCCAGCAGCATTACTGAAGAAACACTGACCCAGAGCTTGTTTTTTTTTTTTTCCAAGACTAACTAGAAAACAGTCTAACAATCAAATCCAGGGAATTTGATGCTGTTCATGCACAAGACCCTTTTGTATCTTGTAGGATTCTGAATGACTGAGACTGAAGACATAATGCTGTGAGTCTCACGTAAAGTTACCTTTGTATTTATATGTTTTTTTTCTCAGATAAAGTGTCGTTCAACGCTGCGTATCTCCGGTCTGTTACCTTCAGCCTACTGGTGTGGTCAGGCAGCGGTGGACATCCCCTTCTACTACCTCATCCTGTCTTTGATGAACATCATCCTCTTCTCCTTCCACTCTGGAAACCTGCTGATTTCTGGCAACCTCACCTCTGTGGTCAGAACAGCTGCTTCAAACACAAACACTGAGTCACAGTGATGGTTTATTTTTCTCACATCTCTTCTTCTTCTTCCTCTCAGGTTCTCTGCACCGTTGGCTTCGGTCCAGCCATGATCCTCTTCACATACGTAGTTTCCTTTGGATTTACGCGAGTCCAGAGCAACAGGGACTTCTTTTCTTTTGTCTCCATGATGGTGAGACACCACATCTTTTAATGGAATACAAAAACCATGATTCTACAAAGCTTCAGCTTTAAAGGAGAAGAATTTAACACGAGGTTATTGCTAAATTAAGGATTTTTTGCTTCAGGTATGCGTTGTGTCTGCCTTCGTGGTTCAGTTGTTTGAGTTTGAAAACCCGGAAATTACGAGAATTCTGCACAACGTGCTGTGTCTCCTGAACCCTCTGTATCCTCTTATGGGCTGCCTCAACTGCATCACCAAGGTAGGAGCTCGCTGCAGCATGTCAGCTCTTATCTGCAGGAGGTTTAGTTTGAAAGGGATGTTTTTTGCTGTTTTGAAATTTGCTTCTGTGTAAAAAGAGTTTCATGTGACTTTATTTTATAAACCCCATACCACCATGAGTTTCACAAATGGTTATTTCATTTAAAAAAAAATTGAGAATTACCTGCTGAATTTGACCCCTAAATGAAGAACTAAAGTAAGCTGCTGCTAATGCTTACAAATAACAACAGAATTCCAGATTAGATGCAGAATTTGATTAAATATTTCAAACTAATAAATCACAATCAATCAATAGTTTAAAAACTAGAAAAGTCAGGTTTAGTTCTTCTGATCAGAAGTCACCTGATCTCTTTCCAGGCAACATTCCTGCCAGTTCTGAATGTGGAGAACTCCTTGTGGAAAAGCCAGCTCATTTCCGTTGTAGCTGTAAGTTTGTTCTTTAAATAATTTGTTCTGAACATTAATACATGAAGCAATAAGGCATCATGTTTTACCAAAATGTGTGTGTTCAGCCTTATCTCCAGTGCATCCTACTGCTTTTCATCCTCCGATGGCTGGAGATCCGTTACGGAGGAAGGGCGATGAAGGACGATCAGCTCTGCAGGTGAGGATCACGTTTCTAATGAAACCTCACATTACAGGCAAAAGTTTGTTTGTAACCCTACAACTGTTGACAGATCTATAAGGTATAGATGGGATTCTGTTGATACATGTTTTTGAATACCCTGTTTTTAAACCTTCCTAGGATCTCCTCCAAGTCAAAACCCAAACTGGATTTTATCCCAGATGAAGGGTTGAATGAGGATGAGGATGTTCGAATGGAGAAGGCCAGAGTGAAGGAGGCGCTCACCTGTCAGTCCTGTGAAGAGGTGAGTTCTTCTGTTAGGAGCTGTTTTATGGTTAGCTAGCCATCAAAAAGTCTTCACTGAACACAAGTTTTTTTTGTTGTTTTTTCCTCCAGAAACCGGTTGTGGTCGTTCATAACCTGAGGAAGCAGTACAGAGGCAGAAAAGAAGGCTTTCCTTTTGGCAAGAAGACAAAAGTGGCCACAAAGAACGTCTCATTCTGTGTTCGCAAAGGTTATTTAGTAATTTTATCACATGAATAAATTCTGTTTAACTCGCAGTATCATGGTTTCACTCTCCACTGGGTTTTAAAACTATCTTGTTCTTTTTCCAGGCGAAGTCCTTGGACTGTTAGGTCCAAACGGATCAGGAAAGAGCACCATCATGCACATGCTGGCAGGTGACACCGACCCCACAGTGGGCCAGGTAAATGCTACACATCAGTACAGACCCTAAAACAAGCCTAAATTACCCATTTAAAGTGTGATTCCTCTCAGTCATCCAATAACTTCACTGTTCCCAGTTGTATCTGTCAGAAACAAGCCTGTAAGCAGCAAAAACATGAAGGGATGTCATTACTCTAACTCTAACCCTGCAGACATTATTAATGACCGCTTCCTGAGATGATGAGGCCTCCTGTTATGGAGGTTTAGTTATCAAAGACCAAAGAGAGAAATAAAAATATGATCAATGCCAAAAAGCTTGGACAGCGATTTAATTTTAACAAATACCTTAAGCTTTTTTACAGATGCATTAAAAAGTCAATAGTTGACAGTATTTTTTTAAGGAAACGGATCACTTTCACGACTCTGTGCTTCATAGTTTTAAGTTCTGTATAAAACTTGGAGAAATTAAAAATAATTTCATAACTAAAATGTCTGTGATTGCCACTCAAATATTGAGGGATTAAAATCATAAATGAATAAATTTAGACTGAAACTCATTTTCACCAAATAGGTGCAAAAATGAAAATGTTAAAGTTCTGAAAAAAAGTAACTTTTAACTTACATGAATTTTCTGGGAGAAAAATGGGTAATCCATCTAAATTAAACAGGAAAATAAAGAAATTGTTTCTTCTTGTTTAGATTTTGATGGGTGACTACAGCACAGAGTTTCGTCCGGTGGACAATCCTCTGGAACACGTCGGCTACTGTCCACAGCTGAACCCTCTGTGGCCCAGAATCACTCTGCAGGAACATCTGGAGATCTACGCAGCCATCAAAGGTCTGAAAGGACAGGACGTCCCTGACATCATAAAACGGTGAGTCTACAGCTTCATCACGGTGACTGTTCAGGGTTAAAATGGCCATCAACAGGCTCTCAAATACAGAACCAATAATGATGGTTAGTTTCCTGTATTCTATCTAATCATGAATTCCTTCAGTTCTGATCTAAATGAACAACCAGCTGTTTCCAACTTCACCCGTTAAAAGCCTCTCTCTTCTGTCAGATCGGTGCACATCCTCGTGTACGCTCATACTGAATATCCAGGTGTTGCTAAAGCTCAATTAAACTATTATTCAGGCCTGTTTATTTAAAATGATTTCCAGAACATTAATATTTAAATAAAAGCTTTTTATAAACCTTCCAGATCTTACAGCTCAGTCCAGCAGCCATTGCTCAAGCTTCAATAAGATTTAGGGACTAAAATAGGCTCCACCTGGCAGTTAAAGGAACAAGTAAACATATTTTGTATTTCAACGTTATTTGTGATGCTCAGTTTTGTGTTAAAGCTGTTGTGTGATTGTTGTTGTCAGAGTGTCGAACGCTCTGGAGCTGAAGGATCACTTACACAAACAGGCCAAGAGCCTTTCAGCAGGACTCAAACGGAAGGTCAGAACAAATTCAAACCGTCTCAAATATCTGCAAAAGTGTTTTATTTACCAAATTAAAGTGATTGCTGCAGTTTAGTTTCACTTCTCAGAATCAGTGTGTAAATAACACTGTTTTTTTGCAGCTGTGCTTTGCTTTGAGTATGATTGGGAATCCTCAGATCGTCCTGATGGATGAACCGTCGTCTGGAATGGATCCTAAATCTAAACAGCGCATGTGGTGAGGTTATACGATAAGCTTCCTGTCTGAACCGATCAGGTCCATGTGAACCGGAATAATAAAAGGTTCAGTTCTGATGTCTGATCTGTCTGCAGGAGGGCTGTCCGCGCTGCGTTCAGGAACCGTCAGCGAGGAGCCATCCTCACCACTCACTACATGGAGGAGGCAGAGGCCGTGTGCGACCGCGTGGCCATCATGGTTTCGGGCCAGCTGAGGTTCTAACTTTTGTCTGAATGTTGAATATTTGTCAAATTTCTAGATCACAGCTTCCTGCAGCTTCATCACCTCTCTTTAACAGATGCATCGGCTCCATCCAACATTTAAAAGGGAAGTATGGTCGTGGCTACAGCCTGGAGGTGAAGCTCAGAGAGGAGCTGACGGGGCTCCAGCAGGTGGCGCTGCTGCACAACGAGATCCTCCGAATCTTTCCTCACGCTACCCGCCAGGAGAGGTGGGGCCCAAACAATTAAGTTAATAAACATCTCACATTTGAACTCCAAGGAATGGAATCCAGCTGATTATCAGCTCTGTTGGAGTGGGAAAAACAAAAAGAGCAAAATAAAGTTTCTGAGGGACAGTGAATGCAGCTTTAGGTCATTTACCTTTTTTTTTAATAGAAAATTTACATGTATTTTCAAACATAGTGACATAAAACAAAAATGTTAGAACTGTTTATTTTGTATCTTTATTTAGAATTGGCTGTAAACACAATTATTTACTCTCAAACTGAAAATATGCATTTTCTTTCATTTCTATAGCTTCGCCACGTTGATGGTTTACAAAATCCCCATGGAAGACGTGAAGTCTCTGGCTCAGGCTTTCTCCCAGTTAGAGAACGGTGAGTTACACAGACACACAACAAGCCTGCAGCCACACAGACACACAACAAGCCTGCAGCCACACAGACACACAACAAGCCTGCAGCCACACAGACGCACAACATGTTTCTAATTCATGTTATTTTAAATTGTTTTTATATTATAGCCCTTTTCCTTTCTCCCTCAAAAGACATTGTCTTTTGCCAGGCCACAGTTGTAAATAAGAAATTTGTTCTTAATCTGTTTTGCCTGGTTAAATAAAGGTATTATTAAGCCTGCTGCTGATTCTTTGTTTTTTTCCAGCCAAAAAAACGTTCAACTTTGAGGAGTACAACTTCTCTCAGTCAACTTTAGAACAGGTAGGTGCAGTTTATTTAAAATAATTATTCACAAACAAAAAAACCTTCAGATCTTTGTTCTTTTAGTTTCCTTTTACCCGACGACTCGTCTGAACGTGTCCCTCTAAGAAGTTTGAGAAGAAATGCTGCAAAATAAACATTTCTGTAACACTTCTGTTTGTACAGCTGGAGGTTTTTGGTTTTAATTTTGTTATTTTTTTCTTTTCATTTAAAGCCGTGATCATTGGTCACTGCAGTGAAAGTGTTTTACAAACAAACTTGTTCAACTTTTTTCATTTTCTTCCTCAGGTGTTCCTAGAGTTTGCCAAGGAGCAGGAGAATGATGAAGACGAGGTGGGATCCCTCAGCACGACCTTCCAGTGGCAGCGGCTGCGTCAGGACGGCGCCGCGCCCGTTAACCAGGCTGACAGCATCGTTCACCAGCTCTAAAATCATCCCCAGCTTCGTCGTCTGACGGCGATCCTCATCACTCTCCCTGTAAGAGATCAAGGCTGAGCGGCAACTTGCACACGCTCAGACTGACTGTGTGTGCGTGCTTGCTCACAGCGGACATGTGCACGTGTGTTACCCTCATCCACTGGTGCTCTGTGTTCGACTGAGGGTGCTCATCAGCATGCTGAAGCCACGCCTCCTCTTCATCACGGTGTTTTCTTTCTTCTCGGGGAGTCGGTTTCTGGAAATAATTTTTGTTTTGTGATCAGGTGCCGCTGTTTGCTCGTTTCTTCATGTTTTTGTTTGTTTTTGTAAAAACGAAAGCAGAGATCCATCCATGGTGGGAACCAAAGCACTCTGGCGCCTCCTCACCGAGGAGCAGCAGGAGCACAGAGACTTTACTTGTGTAGAGGAGGGGCTGCAGCTCCATATGAGGACTCGCCTTCCTCTCAGTGTGGGAATGTTGTTGAATCAGTACATGTAGCACAGCGCCCTCTGACCTCAGATGTGGAGCACTGCAGCAGGAGGAGGTGTTTACTCCCTCGTTTCTTCTCCGTTGAGTTTTTGGTTTTGAATGTTTGTTCTGCTGTAAAGGAGCGTTTCAAACTCAACGACGGCTCCGAGGAGTTTCCTGTCATCACTGTTTTTCACTTTGGTGCAACTTTTAATCTCACATCTGTTCATTTCTTTAGATTAGTTCAGTTTGTTGGTGATGCTGTAAATACTGTATCTCTGTAGCTGCGGCTGTTTCAGCATAAGCTCATATTTGTATAAAACAGGTGTTGTTGGTGCAATACTTATCAGCAAATTGTAATTTTGTTTTCATGACATTCAGGTGGAAGAACGCCAGCTCACAGGGAGCAGCTGACTCAACTTCACAGTATGACAAAATAAACACAATCCTACAGTCGAATCTTCTATAGAAGAAAATCTCAAGGAGACGCTGAAACTTCTGATTCCTGTTAGAATGAAGCACCCAGCACTGATTTTATTTATGTTTTCAGTGTCAGGGATGAGTTATGTGTTTCTGCAGTAGCCTCCAGTTATTTCTAATTTCATGTTTTTTTTTTCTTTTATTACTGACAACGATTAAGACTCAGTTTGATGCAGTGATTTGAACTTGTGCTTTATTTCATGTTTGATTGTTAAAATGTGAAACTCTGAATCACTGGATGAGTTTAATTTGTTGCACACATGAATTTGTTTCCTCACATGGTCAGATGCTGACTCTGCCTTCACTTTAACGTGATCTGTTTACTACTTTAATCATTTACTGTGTACGGTTTTCTGTTGATGCTGTTTGAGATTTTGTGTTTCAGTTTAACTTGTAGCCTCATTGTTTTATTGCACTTCTCTAACAGCTGCCTCAGTCACTCCAAAACAACCAAAATATCCTTTGGTTCTGTGGAAAGTGAAGCGTTCAGGAAGTGCAGAAGGTTTTCTTTGATTTGTCCAGGTGGTGAAAAAAATTGCACTATTTCCAGGATATTTTATAAAACCTTTCTTTAAATATGCAATCTCTGTGAATTCCCTGTGTCCTGATTTTATAATTTAAAGTTTGTGATTTCATTGTGTGCTGTGTTTGTCATATTGTTCCTGTGTCTGAATGAAACCCTGTCAATGATAAAATTTGTAATCTCTATTTAACCTTTTCATGAATAATAAACATTTATTCAAATAACATTTTGGCCAGTTTATCTAAGTATTTATTAAAAATGTTAACTGAGAAATGAATTGCTCAATCATAAAGACTAGAAGTACAATATTTGACCAAAATATGTCAAACAGCTCATTAAGCTGATATTTTTTTACTGTAGATCTTAAACTTTTACGAAGAAAAAGACAAACCTGTTTCCTGTGGCAGCTTCAAGTAAAGCACTCAGTGAAATTAATGATATTTTAAAAGATTTTCCTCAATATTACATTTACAAAATTTGAGAAAAAAACAATGCATCATAATTTGTAATTTGGAAACTAAGCTTCTGCAAATAAGATCTAAAATTCAAACATGATTGGTAGAGCCAGATAGAATATGCTATCTGTATGTTCAACAAAATCAAACTGCTAAATTAACATCCTCTTAATATTTTTACAGTTGTATCGTAGCTTCCGGTTTCTTAAAATTTATTTTGAAATGCCCAGCGGAAGTAGTTTAACACATTTTGTATAACTTGACAAGTACGTTTGGCGCCATCTTGTGGCAATTTTGTGTAAACGCATCTGAAGCGCGATAGATTTAAATTTATAAATTAACTTTATTTTTAGAAGATTGTTTAAGGCCGGACAATAAATATTATTTGTTATTGTCTATTTATTCACAATAATCTACTCTTTTTATATACAAAAACGTTTTTTGTGAATCTATGCTTTCTGTTCAGGTTTCAAGAGTTTAAATCGTTTGACCGCCACCTGGTGGTTCAAACTGAAACTGCCGCTCTTGATGAAGCGAACCCACAACCTATCAGTCTCGAGCAGCTTGCTTCAGAGATAGTTCATTCAGACGTGTCTGTTTGCTGCCCTCTTGTGGTCACTTTTCTAAACTACAAGCACAAATTGAAAAAGCTAGCGTTAACAACATAAAATACATCCGGTGAAACCCTTAAAAAAAACGTTATTGAACTATAGTTCCCGTAAAGTTGAATGCAAACGCGCAGAGCAAATTATCTCCAGCTTTTACCCTCCGCCCAGCAGAAGGAGTTCAATACCTTTTGTATAACTTGACAAGTACGTTTGGCGCCACCTTGTGGCAATTTTGTGTAAACGCATCTGAAGCGCGATAGATTTAAAATTTATAAATTAACTTTATTTTTAGAAGATTGTTTAAGGCCGGACAATAAATATTATTTGTTATTTGTCTATTTATTCACAGTAATCAACTCTTTTTATATACAAAAACGTTTTTTGTGAATCTATGATTGCTTTCTTTGACTGCTTTCTGTTCAGGTTTCACCAGTTTAAATCGTTTGACCGCCACCTGGTGGTTCAAACTGAAACTGCAGCTCTTGATGAAGCGAATCCACAACCTTATCAGTCTCGAGCAGCTTACTTCAGCGATAGAGTTGATTCAGATGTGTCAGTTTGCTGCCCTCTTGTGGTCACTTTGCTAAACTACAAACAAAATTAAGAAAGCTAGCGTTAACAACAATATAAAATACATCCGGTGAAACCCTTCAAAATAAAACGTTATTGCACTATAGTTACCGTAAAGTTTAAAGTAAACGCGCAGAGCAAATTATCTCCCGCTTTTACCATCGGGTTAGGAACTTTTGTTTAGTTTTTCTGTTTCAAGGAGAGCAGGTGTGCTGCGCACAAGTCTGATAGCCTCTTGGCAATAAGATGGGTGGCGTTTTTCTGACTATTTTCTTATAGTCTGGTTTACCAGGCTAGAGAAATATGTGTTTGTGTTTCAAAATATCTGACATTTTAAGTAGCTTAAATTGCGAATGATATTGTCTTTTTGTGTGTCTGAATTGAACGTAGTTAAATCAGAATTTAGTTTTAATCACTATGAATTTGATTGAATAATATTGTAAATTAACTCTTTAACAAAGCAAAAAGGCCTCCGATTCCGTTTAATCTGGAAACACGTTACTTTAAGATGTCAGCTCGTCAGCAAGATAAGGACTAACAAACTCCACAAATGAAACCTACACAAGTAGCTTAATTTTAAAGTTTAGTTTAAATAGTTAATTGTTGCTTGAAGACTACTAACAGCTGTTGTCAAAAACAAAACACTAAACCTGTTTGAATAAATCCATCTATTTGCAATCTTCATCAGAGTTACCCTAATGTTACATGAAACTGCTGATTTTAGCAGAGGTAGTTATGCCATTTTAAACTTTTTATACGAACAATTAAGTCGTTTGGTGCCAGCTGGTGTTCATTTTGTGTAATGATCTTTGAAGCACATTAAATTTATCTCTAGAAAGCTGTTTAAGGCCGGTGATTAAATAAAGTCTGTTATTCGTTTATTTACAGTAACCGAATCTCTTTTTATATTTAGAGTCTTGATGGGTTTTTAAAATTTGTGTTCTGTGGCTAAATGTTCAGGTTTAATCAATTAAGAGTTGGCGCCGCCTGGTGGTCCAAACAGGAACCGCAGCTATTGACAAAGGAAATTCACAGTACATGACAAATGAGTAATTACGCACAATAAAATTCATTTGACTGTGTGTTAGAACTCTGAAGTAGAAATTTAGGAAATACTAGATGGAAAAATAAATACCCCCCCCCCCCCCAAGCTAGAAATTGGAGATTTATTATTAGCTTCAAAATCAAACATGACTGTCTCATGACATTTTGTTAAATCAGAACTTCTAACAGATTTAAAAGACGAAGCTTATTTATTTATTTCTGGTTCTTATTTTCATATTAACTGTAGCAGTCTCGAACAGTTTGCCAGTCTGCTTACCGCCCGCCCTCTTGTGGTCAAGTTAAGAAACTGCAAGCTAGACTAGTAAAGCAAATTTCTGGTAAAATCATAAAAAGAACTGTTGGAAAAAAACATTTACCGTAAAATCTAAAGTAAATGCGCAGCGTTTTTGAAAATAAATATTAAAGTTGCAGAGAAAAAAATCAGATTTTAAAGTCCAACCAGGAATATCCAGACTTTTAAATGCCTTTAGATGCCTTTGGTGCAGAAGACAAATCTCTCTGAAGCGTGGCTGTATTTCTGTGTTTTGTAAGCTGTTTAGTAGTATTAAGATGTTTCTCTGACTCTGAGCAACTGGACATGACCTGATATGGACTTCTGTGTGATTTCAGCGACAATTTGATGTGGAAGGAAAACACCTGAGTCGCAAAGAGAAAATAGAGAGCAGAATCCCAAGCGGAAGCCTGAACCTTCCACCTGATGAACCCAGTGGGCTCGATTTAACGTCTTGTTTCTGCACCATTAGAGTGGGTTCAGACTGAAGAGGAGCAGGTAAGAGAGACTCAAGTGTTGACTTCACAAAACAAAAAATGACAGACTCAGAGGTTCAAGTTTGGAAAGCTACTCCCCAGAGTTTGACTGTTTGAAACAAAAAAAATGTCCTCACTAACCAGGAGACATTCTGACCAGTTAATCGTGACAAGAAATTATGGAAACACCACAGATCCATCTTCTTGTTCGCTGATATTCAGACAGACCTGTGTGGCAGATTTAAACATTACAGCAGCTTTTTTCGTGTTTGAATTGAAATGTTTGTTCTGGTGTTATTCCACTAAATTTCCCCTCTAAACACAATCGAATAGAACTTTTACTCAAGTCTCTGGTTTCAAACCTCTTGACTCATTAAGCTTTATGCCATATATGGACTTCCTGTCTCTGCGGTGGAGTGTATATATTGTACTGAAGGATGATGCTGATGTGTATTGAGTTTAGAGCAAATATTTAGATCATGTGTTGGAAAAAGTTAAATGTAAATGAACTGGACTGAAAGTTACTCAGCTGCTGCAGGAAAACGGACTCAGTATGTTTAATCAACGTGCTGCTCAACACTGATTTAAATCATTTTGATATTTCTGGCAGGTTTACTTCCAATGAAAACCAAACAATTCAATTAGCTTTTATTTTATTTCTTACATTTGTAAATAAAAGGGATGCTCAGGATTTAAAATATTCAAAACACTTAAGAAGGTGGACAAACAGTCATGTGATGCAGTTTGATGATCACAGGTATCCATCAGTTTTTTAAAAATGTTTTTTCTGATCCCTGCAGATGTTTAGCAGCAGTTGATAGTTAAAGTAAAGGTTTCATGGAGCCCCAGTTTGGACCGGCACTGCCCAGAACCACTTCATGGACTAGTGGAGATGAACAACTTCAGCTCCTTTTACTTCTGATTCTGTGAAAATGAAGAGAAATCTCAGTTACTACAGTTTCATCAAATCAGAGCCAAGGAACAGAACCAGACATTCAACATCTTCTGAAACTGAACTTATGAGAACTGGAAGAAACTGCTGTCAGATTTTGGACCTAAAACCGAAGACGTTAACCATGAGAAGGAAGATGGATCACCTGACTCGACTGAATTTAAAGGATATTTGGGTTCTGAAGTGGCACCACTGGTGACATCACTGAGTCTCTAGAAAGAGGAAGTTCTCTTGACTGGAGCAATAATCAGGGCTCTTCAGATCAGGAGATGCTGCTGCTAATTGGTAAAAACTAGAGACTAATCTTTGGGTATTTAAAACAACTCGTTCAAATAAAGTAATCCTGATGCATTAGAATGCTTTCAGTTTCAAAACTGCTATTTGGATGGCAGTAGCTCATTAGGTAGAGCATTCGCCATGCAACTGGAGGGTTGTCGGTTAAATCTCCCACTCCAGCTGGGTCACTATCATTGAGCAAGACGCTTCACTAGGCAAAAAGGAATTCTGCAAACACAAAGGTCCACACAGCTGCCCATTCAGTTCTGATCACTTAAGTGTAATGTTACTATGAAGTTGCACATTCAATTTTCTACTGGAGAAAAACAATTTGTAGTGTGTGTGTGCGTGTGTGTGTGCGCGTGTATGAGCGAGGTCTGAAGTCAAATGTTGGTTCACAGGAGAAACACCTTTCAAATGTGACGAGTGTGGGAAAAGCTTCAGTCAGCAGGGAATCCTGAAGAGAAAAGGGTGAATTCTGGTGAGAAACCATTTAGTGATGTTTGTAGTTTAACGAACAAAATGGTAAATCACACACACATCATGTGGTCAGTCATACAGCAGAATTAAAATCTGCAAGTTTATCTGGAGAGATTTAACCAGAAATACCTGAAACTGTGGGAAAAACATTTTGGGGGAAACAAGATTATCTGAGTCACCGGTGTTTAAAGAGCAGGGCTGTTTTAAAGTAATTCCACAACTTTACACACCTGAACAAAGACCACAAACTCAAACGGATGAATCAGATTTTCATGTCAATTTATAAATATATGCCTAATTTAGGTTTAGAAAAAGTATTTAACTGCACTGACTACCTTTGTCTAAAAGCAGAAACATTAAATCAGGTTCATAAAAAAGTTTTATGGTGTCATTTGAAAATATGCATCTGTATCACTGCTGTGAACCACTTGACTTATAAACCTTCAGTAAGTCAGTAATTAAAAACTTCTACAGTTTCATCTGATCATTTTGAGGAAAGTTTGTTATAAGAGTTCATTATAATGTACACTGTAAATTAATGTTAAAATTAAAATGGCGTCTTACAGAACTCCTTGTCTTTTGTCTCCAGAGGGGGTTGCCATTTAGGGGGGGGGGGGGGGAGACACGCTGTGGTCCGAACTTCTGGTTTCAAGGCATCTTCATTTCACCTGGAATATTTAAAGCAGAAATAAAGACTTTGTATTTTGAAGAAAACAGAAAAATGTAAAGCCATTTACTGTCATTTAAACGCGCCTCTAAAACTTTAGATTTTTCAAACTGTAGTTTAATCTCAGACAGGTGCTACATAAACCACTTACGTGTCCTTTGTTTTGAAGACAGTTGTTTAATGTTGAATCTTTTGGGATCATTAATGTTGTAAACCTTCACCGAATCCAGAGTTCATCGATGATGCTGGAAAAAATAAATAAAAAAACCTGACAAATCCAACAGAATTAACACAGCTGAGAATGTTTCTCAGTTCAAAGCTACATTTCTATAGTAGTGAGGTCTGGAGGATGACTATTTTAAAAGGTGAAGTTTCCTCACAATGAGCATATTTGGATAGTCCGAGATGATAACGTTCAATAATTAAAATCTCATCTTCTGGGTTGTAGGGGCAGCCTCCTCAGCCACCTCCACTGACTAGGGATCCCAAGGAGTTCCCAGACCAGTCTAGAGATATACTGTACAGTAATCTATCCTGTGTGTTCAGAGGTCTTCTATAGGAGTTGGCTCTTATTGTGGAGCAGCAGTGGTTCTGCTCAGGCTCTCATAAGGCTCAGCTCAGTGGTGAGATTTGAAACAGACCAGCTGGTTAATAGATCGGTTCAGAGTCCACTCACTCACAAGACCCAGAGATACTGAAATTCCTCCACTTGTCATATGACCTCTCCTTTAATAAACTGAATAGGTTTTGAGAGTGGTCTGACCCTTCAGAGCCACCTCACTTACTCAGAATAACAGCTGATGACTGAGGCACCAGGATCCAGCTCTTTACAAACAGAACACAGGGTTGAAGCTGCTTATCTGATGATCAGTGAGTCCAGTATTGCAACAGCTAATCCTCCTGAACTGTTGATATTCAACACCTAGATCAGCTGAAACTCCTGGCTTGTTTTAACCTGATCAGATGGATCCAGTATTTAAACCACCTCCTGTGACTGAGATACAAGTTAGACTAGGCTGGCTTCAAATATAAATGAGCCAAACATCTCATCTCCACTGCTCTACTCAGGTTTTGTGGTGGTTTGCAGCCTTCAAGTTGCTATACCACCTGGCTGGAACAGCCCACTGTAGTCCTGGATCTGCAAGTTTAGACTAAACTAAAAAGGCCCATTTTACTCCCATTAATGCAGAAGCTTGGTTTTTTCCCCAGCCCCAATTTGAGTCATTTGACCCCTTTAATCTTTTCTAGTGATTGCTTTTTAAAACCATCTTAACAGTAAATCAATTTAATGTCTGTAGAGTGCTTAAAGTGATCATATGTATTTTGATGAACACTTCCAGCTTTGCACCCTTTGAACCATCTTTAAACTCCTGTATAAAATTATTGCCTTGACCATTTCTTTGGTATTCAGCTTTCACACATGGGGGCAACAATTAACTTCTACATGTTTAAGCCATTTGACATTGTTGCACACAGGCGAAGAGCAAAACTATTCTTGGACCCGTCACAGCCACGTTCCAAATAATATGAAACAATTTAATCCAACTTCATATGGATTAAATTTTCAGAACCAGCCTTGACAAATAAAAAACTCATGATTTTAAATTTTATTTAAATGGCTGATGTCTGTTTGTTTAACCTGCAGAAAAAAAAGTCAAAATAGACGTCAATACATCAGCTGCCAGATGTTTACTCACTGGGTCCGTTTTTGCCCTAGACCCAGTCATCTGGTCGCCCTCTTGGTCAGTCGCAGCAGGTAAAGGAATGTGGTCAAAAGTATCCTGAGTGTATTTGGCATCAGAACGGAAGTCCCGTGCTCGTTGATAGCCACTGCTGGAATGAACAACGTGGGATGAAGGGTACACAAGACGGTCAACTGAGCCAAGGGGAATGTAGTCAACGGTCCAAGGAAAGCGTGGGAAAGAATTCCTGGGCCTCAGGCGCATTAGATCACCAACGATCTGAGCAAGTCCTCCATCCTGTGAGTCAAAAAGGCCAGCACTAGATCCAGCGACGTATCCAGAGGTAAAGCGACCACCTGTAGAACCTCCACTGTTGTATCCAGAGACGGCATCTAATCCAGAGGAAACTTTTCCACTGGTGTATCCAGGGCCACCACCCACGTTGTAGCCTGTACCAGTCCAAACTGAACCCAGAAAGGATCAGTTTAACATGTTTTCAGTCACTAAGCAGCTTAGTGTTCAAATATTTAACAAAACCTGGTTACATGAAGCCTGAACAGTTCAGCATTCTAGTGCAGCAAAATTAATGCAACTTGAAATACACAATTTAAATATCAGAGTAGTTTAATCAGGACACGACAGTCTTGGATAGCTTTACTTTAATTACACAGAAATGTGTGAATACTCACTTCTTTTTACAGGAACACAAGCCCCAAAGTTGAAGAGCAGGAAACAAACCCACGACACCCTGTTCAAATAAAAACTGAGTAAATATAAACACAAAAATCCAAAATCATTTCACACAATTCAACTCACCTAACAACACACTGAAAAACCATGTTTATTCCTTTCACTAGAACAACTTGAACTCAGCAATCTGATGAACTCTACAACAAAACTCAAGCTGTCACACATTTTATATCACAGCTGCTTTAATTAGACTCATTAACTTCACCTGATGACCTGCATGTGGCCTCGAGATGGCAGGAAATCTTTTTACATCAAACAATATATTAGCCTAAAGTTGAAGCAACAGTGTGAAAAAATATAATCTGCAGTTTTATACAACTTAAATTAGGTATATTCAAGTTAAAAAAAGTATAGGTCCACTTATATATTTAAAAAAAAAAGACAATTTTGTTTATAGGATTTTTTTACTGTAAAAAATTTGAAACATTAAGGATTTGACCAGCCCAGAAACATTTGCATTTTCATAAGACTGCTGCTGACTAGAGTAATAGATGTGTAAAATTAACATGCTGCACCAGGTCTTTGGCTCATAAATAATAAGAATCATCATCTTTAATACTGCTTTCCACTTTCCAGACTTAAAAGTCACAAATCACTGAACTTCCACTGAACTGTGCAATGAGTTCCTTAAATTATTTTTAGAAAAAGTGCAGAACACCAGCGCTCGGATTTCTCCCACAATGCACGACCTGACCATATTAACCCCACATCGAACTGCTTTAGATGATTTTGAATTGATTTCTTTATCAGCACTGGAGAAGCTGGTTCTCAGCATGAAGCCCTGAAGCTCTCCCTACGACACCATTTCTCCTCAGTTACTAAAGAAGGTTTTTCCAACTCTGGGCCCTTCCATTCTTGCCATCATAAATGGCAGTTTAACATCTGGTGTAGTACCATCCCATTTCAAACAGGCGGCTGTTCAACCCCTTCTTAAAAAACCTGGCTTTAACCCCTCAATTTGTCCAACTTCAGACCTGTGTCTAAACTTCTACACCCAGCTCAAGTCCTTTCTGGATGAACACACGTTTGCTGAGGGTCTTCAATGACATTCTGCTAGCAACGGTATGGTATGGTAAAAATTTACTCCCATTCACCTCCAGAGGGAGGCAACCAGGAGGTAATCAATCAGATGCCTGAAGCAACTCAGCTGACTTCTTTTACTAAGGAGGAGAGCAGTTCTACTCAGCTCCCCTCAGATGATGGAGCTCCTCATCTTATCTCCAAGGCTGAGCCCAGTCACCCTATGAAGGAAGCTCATTTCAGCTACTTATCTTGTTATTTTGGTCATGACCCACAGGGCCGTAGGTGAGAGTGGGAACGTAGATGGACCAGTAAATTGAGAGCGTTGCTTTTCAGCTCAGCTCCCTCTTCACCATGACAGACAGATCAACACGCTCAATACTGAAGACAAAGCCCAGATCCATCGGTCAATCTCCCCTCCATTCTACCATCACACACACACACACACACACACACACACACACACACACACACACACACACACACACACACACACACACACACACACACACACACACACACACACACACACACACGCACGCACACGCACGCACACACACGACCTCCGCAGGAATGAATATCAGCGAAAGTGAAAAACACTAAGCCACTCTGTGTCCACTCAAAGAGTTATTGCTTATTGCACAAGCAGAGCTTTTACAATATTTCACAACAGCTAATGCCCTGATTTCACCACAACAATTGCACAAGAAGTGCTACAGAAAAGTCTATGGTTACAAAATAGTGTCCTGTCTTTAATGTGTGATCCACTAACTGGACCTTTAAAAGCAGCTGAAAGACTAATTTCAGTCAAACTGTGAATAACTACAGCTGAGAAACATCACATTTCAGATCAGCAGAACTCCAATGATGAAGGTGATTTTTTAAAACTTTAAACATCTGACTAATTATTCCTCAGTAGTTTTAGATCATATATTAGGTTCATTAAGTATCGCGTATGAGAGGTTTTACTTTGGTCTGTTGTTGTTTATGACTCTACCCTCGCCTCGCCTTCCTCCGCTTATCCGGGTCCGGGTCGCGGGGGCAGCATTCTAAGTCGGGCAGCCCAGGCCACCTTCTCCCCGGCCAAGTCCACCAGCTCCTCAGCTGGGACGCCCAGGCGTTCCCAGGCCAAACTGAAGATGTATTTCCTCCAGCTTGTCCTGGGTCGACCTGGGGGCCTCCTGCCGGCAGGACATGCCCAGAACACCTCCCGAGGGAGGCGTCCAGGAGGCATCCTTACCAGATGCCCGAACCACCTCAACTGGCTCCTTTCGATATGGAGGAGCAGCGACTCTACTCCGAGTCTCTCCCGGATGTCCGAGCTTCTTACCCTATCCCTAAGGCTGAGCCCGGCCACCCTGCGGAGGAAACTCATTTCAGCCGCTTGTATCCGCGATCTCGTTCTTTCGGTCACTACCCAAAGCTCATGACCATAGGTGAGGATTGGGACGTAGACCGACCGGTAAATCGAGAGCCTTGCTTTCTGGCTCAGCTCTCTCTTTACCACAACAGACCGGTTCAGCGTCCGCATCACTGTAGACGCTGCCCCAATCCGCCTGTCGATCTCCCGCTCCCTCCTTCCCTCACTCGTGAACAAGACCCCGAGATACTTGAACTCCTCCACTTGAGGCAGGACCTCTCTCCCGACCCGGAGTTGGCAATCCACCTTTTTCCGGTCGAGAACCATGGCCTCAGATTTGGAGGTGCTGATCCTCATCCCAGCCGCTTCACACTCGGCTGCGAACCTTCCCAGCAAGAGCTGAAGGTCAGAGCTCGATGAAGCTAGGAGGACCACATCATCTGCAAAAAGCAGAGACGAGATTCTCCTGTCACCAAACCCAACCCCCTCCACACCACGGCTGCGCCTAGAAATCCTGTCCATAAAGGTTATGAACAGGACCGGTGACAAAGGGCAGCCCTGGCGGAGTCCAACCCTCACTGGGA
>SSNR01000021.1:1269092-1283796 GCA_006937965.1 Callopanchax toddi | reverse complement strand
CGTACTCCTGGAGCGCCCCCCACAGGGTGCCCCTGGGGACACGGTCATAAGCCTTCTCCAAATCCACAAAACACATGTGGATTGGTTGGGCAAACTCCCATGACCCCTCCATCACCCTAGCGAGGGTAAAGAGCTGGTCCACAGTTCCACGACCAGGACGAAAACCACATTGCTCCTCTTCGATCTGAGGTTCAACTATCGACCGGAACCTCTTCTCCAGTACCCTGGAGTAGACCTTTCCAGGGAGGCTGAGGAGTGTGATCCCCCTATAGTTGGAACACACCCTCTGGTCCCCCTTCTTAAAAATGGGAACCACCACCCCGGTTTGCCACTCCATAGGAACTGCCCCCGATGACCACGCAATGTTGCAGAGACGTGTCAGCCACGACGGACCTACAACATCCATCGCCTTGAGATACCCAGGTCGGATCTCATCCACCCCTGGGGCTCCGCCGCTGCGTAGTTGTTTGACTACCTCAGCGACTTCTGCCCCAGAGATTGGACAGTCCGTCCCCAGGTCTCCCAGCTCTGGTTCCTCCTCGGAATGCGCGTCGGTGGGATTGAGGAGCTCCTCAAAGTATTCCTTCCACCGTCCGACTATAGCCCCAGTTGACGTCAGCAGCTCCCCGTCCCCACTGTAAACAGTGCGAGCGAGTTGCTGCCTTCCTCCCCTGAGGCGCCGGATGGTTTGCCAGAACCTCTTTGGAGCCGACCGATAGTCTTTTTCCATGGCCTCGCCAAACTCCTCCCACGCCCGAGATTTTGCCTCGGCAACTGCCACTGCTGCACTTCGCTTGGCTCGCCGGTACCTGTCTGCTGCCTCTGGAGACCCACAGACCAGCCACGCCCTGTAGGCCTCCTTCTTCAGCCTGACGGCTCCCCTAACCTCTGGTGTCCACCAGCGGGTACGGGGGTTACCGCCACGACTGGCACCGGCTACCTTGCGACCACAGCTAGCAACAGCCGCCTCAACAATCGCAGAGCGGAACAAGGCCCATTCGGACTCAATGTCCCCCACTGCTCTCGGGACGCGGTCGAAGCTCTGCCGGAGGTGGGAGTTGAAGACCATCTTGACAGGCTCTTCTGCCAGGCGTTCCCAGCAGACCCTCACTATACGTTTGGGTCTACCAGGTCTGCGCGGCATCTTCCCCTGCCATCTGATCCAGCTCACCACCAGGTGGTGATCAGTTGACAGCTCCGCTCCTCTCTTCACCCGAGTGTCCAAAACATACGGTCTCAGGTCAGATGATACAACTATAAAGTCAATCATTGACCTGTAACCTAGGCTGCCCTGGTACCAGGTGTACCGATGGGCATCCTTATGTTCGAACATGGTGTTCGTTATGGCCAAACTGCGACTTGCACAGAAGTCCAATAACAGAACACCACTCGGGTTCAGATTGGGCGGGCCGTTCCTCCCAATCACGCCCCTCCAGGTCACGCTGTCATTGCCCACGTGAGCGTTGAAGTCCCCCAGCAGGACTATGGAGTCCCCAGTAGGAGCGCTATCCAGCACTCGTCCCAGAGACTCCAAAAAGGGTGGGTACTCTGAACTGCTATTTGGTGCATAAGCACAAACAACAGACAGGACCCGTTCCCCAACCCGAAGGCGTAGGGAAGCTGCCCTTTCGTCCCCCGGGGTAAACCCCAACATACAGGCAGAGAGTCTTGGGGCTAACAAAAAGCCCACCCCAGCCCTCCGCCTCTCACCCGGATCAACTCCAGCAAAGAAAAGTGTCCAACCCCTCTCCAGGACTCGGGTTCCAGAGCCAACGCTATGTGTCGAGGTGAGCCCAACTATATCTAGCCGGTATCGCTCAGCCTCTTCCACAAGCTCCAGCTCCTTCCCCGCCAGAGAGGTGACATTCCATGTCCCGATAGCCAGTTTTCCCGTCCGGGGATCGGATCGCCAAAGCTCCCGCCTCGGTCTGCCACCCGATCCACATTGCACCGGACCCTTCACTCTCCTCCTGCAGGTGGTGGGCCCACAGTTGGATGAGCCCATGTCTCCGGTTCGGGCTGGGCCCGGCCGGGCCCCATGGGCGAAAGCCCGGCCACCAGGCGCTCGTCCACGGGCCCCAACCCCAGGCCTGGCTCCAGGGTGAGACCCCGGTAACCCTCCGGGCCGGGTACTCAGACTCTTTGGTTGTGTCTCCATGAAGGGTCTTCTGAACCGTTCTTTGTCTCACCCCTCCCCTAGGACCAATTTGCCATGGGTGACCCTACCAGGGGCACAAGTGCCCCAGACAACATAGCTCCTAGGATCGTTAGGGCACTCAAACTCCTCCTCCACTCTACAATGATTAGAAATATGTTTGACATAAAATAATATGAGAACTGTACCTCTGCAGCTGCTGTCAGTCTTCCTCCTGGTTCCCCTGGTGACCAGCTGTACAGATCTCACTCTCCCTCTGGACTGCAGCGACATCTATCATCAAGACAGCAGCAGATCCAGTGGAGTTTACATCATTTATCCAATCGGAGCCACATCTGCTGTCCAGGTAAACTTGTGCTTATTGGATCAATGATTGACTAGTTAGTAATAATGACTACTCTCATTATTATTCAGTCCAAGCTAACACATTCTGATGATGAACTAAACACAGATCAATAAAAAAAAGCTATTAAAAGATGCTGGTTAGAATCTGAGGATGTAATGAAACTGATTCATAATTGATGGAGGTTGGTTTTGGCCCAGCACATTTTGGCTTCAGGATCCATTAGAAGTTTAGTCAAGCTCTAGTTCTGTTTATCTGGCTCTGGGCCTGCTTAAATTTAAACATATAGTCAAAATTGTAGCAGCAGCAGTGTTGCAGGTTAACAAGCTGCTCCCTATTTGTGTGCCTGCAGGTGTACTGTGACATGACCTCACTGGATGGACAGTGGACGGTGAGTAATAATTTATACTTAAAGCCAGTTTCATGTAGCTATAATGCCATCTTAGAAGTTAAACCAAATTTGGACATGGCTCTAGGTAGTAGGTATGTATGTTGGACTGCTTTTTTTCCCTTTCAATCTATGTGGCTAAATGATGCTGTATCAATTTAGCTGAGATTTATGAACCTTAGAAACCCTATGAATTTTCCATTATAGCAAGAAGCCTGATAAAATATAAAACACCTTGAGAATGTGTAAAGAAGAGTAACCAACTACATTAAATAAAAATAAAATAATAATGATGAATTTGTGTTGCTTTACAATTTCCACGAGCTTTCTGGTAAAATCACTTCATTTCCCAACAGTTACTGTGTAAGGTTAAAAAATAATGACAGACAGATTTTGATAAAAACAAAAACAAAGTAACATGCCATGTAAGCAAACAACACATTACAAATATTAGCTGGTGTTTTACTCACAAATCCGTCGGCTTTCAGATCTTCCGTATAGATGAGATGTGGAAAAAGCAGTTTGGTAAAAAAAGAAGAAGATGCAAATGATGTTTAGAGCCTATTGCTAACAGCATAACAGTCAATGACCTGAAAAGTGGGCCCTTCTTTCCTGGCCCACTTAAAGTCATCTTAATTTTATTTGCAATGCTCGTTTTTTATTAGTGCATACTATCAAACTGCAATAGTATGGAGGACCATACAATAGTGCTAAAATTCGCTAGCTTGCTAATGCGCTAATTTGTATCCAGTTAGCAGCAGACAGTACACCTACATATGAAGTAGTGCCTTAAAGAAACTCTCAACTTACTCTCTTTATCGGCAAGCCAGTTGTGTGTTTACTGTATATTTAACAACGTTTTTTAAATATTCTGTTTACCTCACTGAGCACCTAATGCTAATATAAACAAACAAGTAGCGCCCTCTTGTGGTGGTTGGTGAGCTGAACACGCAAATCTGCTTGAATTTCAATTAACTTTATTAACAATTTCAAATTTGTTTCATAAAGATTTGTTTTTATTTTATTAAAATTTTTCATCCATATTAGATCTGATGTTATTATGACATTTTTTACTTGTATAAAGAAACATATTTATCAACATTTATTTATCATAAACAGCAAACTAACATGCTTATTGAGACAAAAACATATTTTAACATGTTTTAAATAGTAGATTTAATGACACACTAATAAGCTACTTTTATTTTTTTACTGTTTGGAGATTTTATTTAATTTATTATTTGAGCAGATGTGTTTAATTTGAGCCATTCTTCCAGTTTTGACCAAATTAAAAAAAAACACCAGTGGCTGCTTGCTTCCTTTAGATTAAAATTATAACAATTATCAATATATTTATATTTTGTTTTTTTATGCAGCTTGCATCTTTAAGTTATACAATAATGCAATGCAAGAAAACAGCAGCCTTCTGCTTCAGCCACTGCAGAAAAAATGAGATAATTTTAAGGTATCTAACAACAATACTTACTACTTAATAAAAAAAATTCTGTCTGTTCTCAACCAGGAGTTATTCTCATTGGAAGATGTGATCTGGGTTTAATGTTTCTGAAATCTTCAGAGAAACAGTAGCTGTTCAGCAGTTTTGAGCCTAAGCCTAACCCTAAACCCTCAGGTATTCCAGAGGAGGATGGATGGCTCGGTGAACTTCTACCAGCCCTGGAATCAGTACAAGATGGGCTTTGGGAATGCTGCAGGAGAGTACTGGCTCGGTGAGACCTGAACCCAAACCAACAGTCATTAATCTTCATTAAACTGATGGATATTCAGGTGAGGGAAGAAATATTTCAGATCTGATCAGATGCTGTGTTTATGTGTTCTCAGGTCTGGAGAGTCTGTTCCACCTCACTCAGAGGAAAAAGTACGAGCTGCTGATTGACATGGAGGACTTTGAAGGAAACAAGTCATACGTTCGTTACTCCTCATTCTCCATCGGACCAGAATCTGATGGTTACAAATTAGAACTCACTGGATTCATTAATGGAGGGGCAGGTGGGTAAAAACTGATTTGCATCTGCCTTGTGTTGAAGGGATGCTTTGTAAAGTACAGAAATATTGATGTCAGTTTTTGCAAATAACTCAAATGAACTCTGATGTCAATTAAAAAAATATGTTGGTCAGAGGAAAAAATTAGGTTTTGATTTATGATTACGATTTAATTACTGCATTAGTGGAGTAAATTTATATCTAAATAAGAGAGCTAAGAGTAGAGCTACTGCTCCTCCTCATCAAAACAAGTCAGCTGAGGTGGTTCAAGTATCTGATCAGGATGCCTGCAGGAGGTTGCCTTCCTCTGCAGCAGATCCAGAATTCTCTGGAGGGAATACATGTTCTCCCTGGTCTGAGAATGCTTTGGGTTCTCCAAGTAGAACTGGAGTGTCACTGGAAAAAGGGAGGTCTGGTCTTCCCTTCTGGACCTGCTACCTCCGCGACCCAGAAATTATGGAAATTTGATAATGATAATTTTATTAATGTTGTGGTTATTTTCTCTGCAGGAGATTCTATAAGTCACCTCAGTGGACAAAAGTTCTCTACTTTTGACAAAGACCAAGACACCTGGGAGAAGAACTGCGCTCAGTCCTTCATCGGGGCTTTCTGGTATTCTAACTGTCACTCTGCAAACCCTAATGGACTTTACCGCTGGGGGTCTGATGGGTCGCTCTACGCTGTCGGAGTGGAGTGGATCAGCTGGAAGGGCCATGACTACTCCCTGAAGGCCATCAGCATGAAGATCCGCCCTGTCCAGTAAATCTGAAGGACAAACATTTATCCTTTTATTTATTGTTTATTTGTAGAAGGACAAGAGAATGGTATTGAAAAACCGTAAACTATACAATTAGCTTTGGCTAATTTGCAATGCACACCCACAGATGGGCCTTTAGCTACAAAAAGATATTAAACAGCTTTAAAACAAATAAAACACTACATTAATTAGGCAAAAGCATAAAAACTAAATTAAAGCAACAGCACACTGTAACATAATCTAAGTATTGCATGTATTCATGAATACAAAACAAGATTATTTTAAAGAAGTTTCTTCAGTCTGAGTCTAAATGATGCCAATCAGAAATCAGTTTAAAATCTGCCGATAGAGAGATTAACATTTTTATTGACCTATTACTGTTTCCAGAATCAAAGCCTCATACATGATACCCCATCCCTCTCTCTTAACAACCCCTTAATCAGAGATATACCAACCTGATGGTTTTTACTGCGTTCAGAGTTTTGCAAACCCAAGATCACAAAATACTGAAGTGAAAGACAAATTCCTATAGAAACTTTTAAAAAAGTATTTGGTGGCATAAGTTGGACTCTGTATTCTCAAGTTTAGATAAGATAATGATATTTTTTCACTAGATGTTGGCTCTGTTTGTCAGATTCATCTGGACATGAAACACTCAACCTGTGACTGTTGTAAATGAAACAAACTGTGATGTTATTTTGAAGTCAGACTAAGTTTGATCAGGGCTGAGTAAAGTTTGATAGCTGAATTAGATAGTTCTATGCTGGACTTTAAAAATAAACAAAATATAGACAGCTGATTTGATTTTATTTTCTGCTGGTTACTTACTGCCCTCTATTGGTCACAGACTGGGCTTAGTGTATCTGTCTGACCTTCTGCAGCCTTGTGTGCCCTCCAGATCTGTTAGATTGACTAATCAGTTGCTTTTAGTTGTCTCGTGGTCCAGGCCGGTAGCAGAGGTGATCAGATCTTTAGTCGTAGCTTCTAAACTGTGTATCCAACTGTCCGCATATCAGACAGGCTTCAACTTTGCTGCTTTTAAAACTCATAGGATGCATTTGTAGAAATTGGCTTTTAATTCAGGCTGATAGGTAACTTTTCCCATCATTTATTGTTTTCTTAGTTACTTTTATGAATTTGATCAAATTTTGCTTAGTGTATTTAGTCATTTTACTTTATGTACAGCACTTTGGCCAATGACAATCATCTTAATATGTTTGAAACAAACCAATAAATAAACAAACATTCTTTAGAGAATACTGCAATATTGTACAAAATTTTAATTAGTACAATTATTATAGTGGGATACCATTTACCAGGGTTTTTGTGACATATTGTATTATTTGTAACATGAGTTTTGTAATATTTAAATCCTAAGTTTGTTTACTCTTATACTGTCTGCTGCAACTATTGTTACACACGCTTTTCCCCAGGATCAATAAAGTATTTCTGATTACGACTTTGGTTAAAAATCTGTTCAGTGTTATCAATTCCATCTTTGATTTTTCTTTATTTTATGATTTTAAAAAAAGATCCAAGTAACAATTAGCTGAAAATGGCTTCACCCTCATAGATAAAAAAAAAAAAAACTGAGCTAAGTCACATGGAGGAAGCTCAGAGTATAGATGCTTCTCCACATTGAAAGGAATCAGCTGAGGAGGTTCAAACATCTGAAGGATGCCTCCCTGCCACCTCTCTCTGGAGGCTTTCCAGGCACATCTCTCTGAAATTAGGCCCCAGAGTAGACCCAGAACTCCCAGGACCCATATCAGTATATATGGTCTGGGATCTCAGGAAGAGCTGGAGAGTGTTGCCAGGAAGAGGGAGGTCTGGGTTTTCCTTCTGGACCCGTTACCTCCATGACCAATTGAATAAGTGATGGGAATAAAATGGATGGATGAATTTAGATTTTTACTGACATTTTGAGCAACACAAGTCAATAAGACATTTTTTCAGTTTTATTCACTTTGTTTTTATTAAGGACACTCAAAAAAGTTTATTTTAGTTTAACAAGAAACCTCACATATTTATCGCTATTACCGGTAATTAAATAAAAACATAATACTGACTGGAGGTCAAAGTATTTGTGAAACAGGTCCTGGGAGATAAGTCTTCAACTGAAAAGTGACCACATCAAGAAATTCAAGAATCCACAAAGCTCCTGATCTGGACCTGATTAACTCACACTGTCCTTATTTTGGGGCCTATAGAGTTTTCTAGTCATTTGGGGTCAATTTGACCCTCTAAGACAGTGTGAGGGTTAAAGAATACAGAATTTATTTCAAAGATCAACTTTTTGGTGCCATAAATTGCTAATGAACTGAGCTCCCTCTGAAATAATGAGAGGAAAGCAGCTGGTAAACAAATCAAATTCACATCATCATTCATTCCTTCATCACAGCCCTAAAACTTTCTAATAAAACTGCTGCTCAACTGGACTACCTTACACCAGTGTTTGTGTTAGTGATGCAGCATTCTGTGAAGCTGAAGTTGGGTGAACATACATCAGATTGAGCTTCTGGTCTCTGATTCTGTGATGTTAAGAGAATCTGAACCTGTGAACGGATCACTCAAAAGATCCCTCTAGTCTAAGTCTACAAATTTACTGTATCCCAGTAATTTTTATATACAAATTAAAATGGAAAACATTTAAGAATTAAAAAATAAAACATAAAAAAGAGAATGGAAAACAGTTTATCCATCAAATGGCCTCACTGCCTCTATCAGCCTGGATGGATTTCAGTTCCTGCTCCGTGGTGGACTGACTTCCTGATGAAGATGCTACGTTCTGGTCTTTACCCTGATGTTTGCAGAGCAGGGCCTGAGGCAATGCACCCAACAGGGCCTTCCTGAACATGGAGCTAGAGAAGACGTAGACAACAGGGTCCAGAGCTGAGTTCAGGAAGTTCAGACCCAAAGACACGATGGTGAGCTGGGTGAAGGTGTAAAAGGCAGCGCAGTCCCACGGTCGGTACGAGCGGATGACCCACACACCGATAGTGGTCACTGTGGTGGGCAGGAAGCACACTATGAACACAGCAACGATGGCGGCGCACATTCTCATGGCCTTGCGCACCTTCTCAGGTTTTCCCATCTGCCTCTGCTTTAGGAAACAGAAGATCCGGGTGGAGCAGAACAGCAGCATTGCCATGGGCAGGATAAACTCCAGCACTGTCAGGATGCGGTGCATGCCCACCAGGATGATGATGGCACGGGACGCCTCTTTGTAGGAAGTGAAGAAGAAGCACTGGGTCCTGTCACCGCTGCCTTTGATGTGGTTGTAGGCCAGCATGGGGACCCGAGGAGCGATCACCAACAGCCAGACGAGCATGGACACCAACACAGCCTGACGCTTCGTCAGACGGTTGAAGCGATGATGAGGATGGACCACCTGGAGCAAAACAACAGTGATGATTAATTTAGACTATGTTGTTGTCTTTCTGAACAGGCTAATGATCACTTTTGTTCATTCTGGTAACAAAATCAAGGTCTTTCTAATAATTTCCTTCCAGATTCAGGCTAACTAATCCTTTGACACTGATCACCCTCCTCACCTTAAAGTAGCGGTAAATCGCCACCACTGTCATCAGCGCGATGCTGGCCGATCGGTTGGAAAACATCAGGAACAGGTTGATCCTGCACATGCCATCTCCAAATACCCAGTGACCCCTGAGCAAGGCATCAATCCTTAGCGGCAAACTCACAAGAGCCAGAAAGTCAGCGATGACTAGGTTAAAGAGGAACAGGGTGTTGGGGTTCCAGGCCTTCAGCTTGAAGCAGAAGATCCACAGTGCAATCATGTTTCCCAGCAGCCCCAGTATAACATCAATGATGAGAACTGGAGGCATGATCACACCTTCCAGCTGGATGCCCACTGGGGGACATCCGCCACCAGGAACTGGGGCTGTGAGGTTTGAAACTGTAGTAACGTTTTGTTCTGGGAACATTTTTTATTATAATTATAATATCAGAACAAAGCAGAGTGGACAATGAGGAAAGAAGAGTTTTATGTGCTACAATAAAACAGCTGTGGATTTAGTTGGGATGAGGAAATCCTTTGACGACAAACTAAAGAAAGTTTAGAAATTCAGGACGTCTGCAGCTTCCTCTTTTCATGTACTTCCTTTTTTTCTTCTGTTGCAACAAATCTCTGTAAAAACACAAAGTTTCAGATTTAAACATAAAGAACTAGTTTTAACATGCAAAATATGTGAGTTTTATATTGGATATTCAGAACACCTTTAATCTAAAATAAAACTGGAAATGGTTGATAATTATAGATGTTATGAAGTTCATTTGAAGTTTAAAAATTAAATCACACAATAAAGCATTTATCATATTAGTTACAAATGCAGAATATTTAAAAATCCTATAGTTTGACATCCATAAAAAGTTTAAATGTTTATTGTTTTGAACATAAATTATAACCAAGATTGATTTTTTAATTTAAGACAGAATAAATCAGAGCACATTGCATTTTAAAACATAAAAAACAGGTCAACAGTGATTACAGAGAATCTAACAACTTAAATTTAGTCTCTACTCACCAGTCAGAGGAAGTGTTTCATTCATGAACAGATTGAAGAAAAGGAGGAATGAACAACCCTTTTCGTTGTTTTTATAGCTTTTACAGGGGGATGTTCCTTAGTTGTTGCAACACTTGTGATAAAACTCCATGTAAAAAAAAGAAAACGTAAATATTTTGAGAAGCTGTTTACCAAAACTGCAGAGCTGAATGAAAAACAGACCAAAAGAATCTGATGGTGCTCAGATTTTATTCAGATATTACAATAATCACTCTTTCTAAATTAACGTGATATTTGAAGCCTAATAAAAAAACAGGACAAATTGCATTTCTTTGTCTACAGTTTGTCTTAAACCAAATTAAAAATAGATATAATGAAAACCTACTATTTAAACATGGATCTCCAAAATAAGAAAATGATCATAATTCCTATTTTATTGTAAAGGGTTTAAACTGTAGTTTTGGACTTTTCACTGTAAAGTCTAACATTACATTTATAACATTTTGCTGTATTTTTTTGTTGTAATTATTGACTCAAACATCGGAAGTTTAAAGTTTAAACATTTACTCTTTACCAGATTCAGAAATATTTTATTAAACTCAAATGGGAAATTGTCATAGTGCTTCATAAAAAAAGTATTAATCAGAGTAAAATACACAATAAGAGTATTTTAGGGTATACTGTGTGTTATAAGCTCTGTTTGTGTTAATCTGTTTCACATATCAAGCAGGTAAATAAATAATGAAACAGTATTTTTCAGCTCAAGTGATCCTGAGTTAAAGTTTGTCACATTTCCAGCATCGTTCTCAGCTGTAGCGTTACCAAGTACGCTATAACCTCTGACCTTTGACCTCTGGGATCATCACAACAATAACCCATCTTTTTCCCAATAACTTGGAATACAATGACTCTTTTGTTATGTTTTAACCTGAATCAAGATTCCTACAGGTTGTCCAACTGTCCACTTTCAGGTGTCCACTTCCCAGATGACCTCAACTGGACACTAGCTGTGTGATAAAACACTCTTTAAAGATGTCTCTTCTTTAAAACCACAGACTGGTATTCAAACTGTAATCTCTTGTTTACAAAACATTCTCTACACAGTGTCCTATCTTCAGGGTCACTCACACATTCTCTCAAAGTGGTATAATGAGTTCCCCAGTTGCAGGATTATTTTATAAACCTTAAATCATCTGGTTTTCTACATTTCTACCTTGCTAAGGTTAAAAATCAATATTATTTCATATTTACTTATTCAGGAAATATGGTCTTTAAAGATCTGAGTCATGTGACTTGATAGAACCTCCCTGATAGGTCCACCTCACCACTCAGTTCCATCTTAACCTCTCCACTTCCAGAGACACATAGAGTTCTCTATCATTCCTTGAAGAGACAAGACTTCTCAGCTGTTCCAACTCGCTACACAACTGAGCTCCTCATAGAGACGGCCTTGTCTTGTGTGGGTATCAGACGATCTCACATCTGGCTCAAGGGAAGGAAACACGTCGTTTCCTCTCCTAATCCAACATGAGCTTGGCCTTGCTGCCACCATGGATTATGGACTGAAACTCGCTACCGCTGGTACTCTAGGACCGCCTGGTTTGTCCTGCCAGCGAACCACCTCCCCGAGCGGACGTCTCTCCTTGGCTGGGTGCCCCCACCTCGACGAGGTGAGTTCACATCGGTTGAATCCATCGAGACCACCCTGGTACAGTGAGTCACCATAATCTGGTAAATGAAGGCCTCTGTTGCTAAGCTCTACACTCCACATAACTTATCCATCAACACCTCCTCCATTCTAACTAAACTAAATTTAGGTAAACGCCCTAGTCTTAAAACCATCATGAGACTCAGATCGTTAAAACTTTATTTTAAAGATTAAATTTAGAACACAATAACACTGTGTTGACCCAAAAGCTTCAACCTTATTACCTCATGCTATCTGCTTATCTTTTGTACTGTTCGTCCGTCTTTTATAAATAAAACTCCTCAAGTCTAATTCCTGGACTCAGACTTCTATTCGTCAATATTAAAATACATGATCTACTCACTGTGACATCTGAATGAACCTAGAAATGTTCCCGTTCAGATACGAGTGAGTGAAAGTATCAGAGGTAACTCTTTGTGTAAAACTGACAAAACTCAGCTAGTGACCTTACGGAAGATGTATAATAAACCCCAGGTTTTATATCATTACACAGTCGCTGCTTTTGCTGAGTCAGCCATTTGATGAGGTCATGCAGTCCAACCTGCAGTGATTCAAGTGTTGAAATGTCTAATTTTGGAGTGAAATATACAACTCACTGAGGAAGTAATGAAAAAATGAAATGTATGTTGGTTATCTGGATTCAATGAATCAGCAGTTTTGACTTTATAAATTCTTGTTGGAATGTTTTAAAAATTGCATTTTTGCTTCATTTATGGAACTTGTTTGAGTCATCTGGTGGTATTTTGTGTGTCAGACCTTTGACTCAACATAAGAGGAAGGAACATAAAGTTCAGGTCGGTTCAGTTCACTTTATTATCCCCGGCCGTGGGGCAATTTGTTTCACAAGCAGCAGTACACATAAGACAACAACATTCAATCCAAGCACAGACGATCAACAAACTATAAGAAGTCCTCATATGCCTGAATTTACTAGTCTAATCGCGGTGGCAATAAAAGATTTCTTCCCTCTTTCAGTACATAACATCGCCAGGTATCGGCGTCCTGATGGCAGGAGTTGAAATTCTGTCCACAATGGATGCTCAGAATCAGATAACTGTGGCTTTCTTTAGAGATCTAGAAATGTAGCGATCACAGCATTACTGCACTGTTTAACAATGGTCTGTAAACAGTTCTTGTTCCTTAGAGAAAGTGAGCAATGCCAGCAGATAAAAGAAAAAGTAAGAACAGATTCAATATAAAACATGCACTTTCATAAAAACAGGACTAACATTAAAAACACAAAGTTTATAATAATGGTTTAAAGTTTATTATTATTACGTTAAATTACTACAAAATGCACTAATAATTCAAATAATTTGCCAGAAAATTTATTTTAGCTTATTTTTTATTTGGACAAGTGAACTATGACTTTTCGAACTCAAGAAAAGATACAAAAAGTGATGGTGTCTGCAAGTTGGTCCCTGACTGGAAAACGATTGAATGCTCTCTCCAGGTTGGGTCTCTGACTCAGAAGAGTTCAAGAATCTGTTCACTGATAGTAGTATAGAGGAGAGCTGGATTAGGGCCTCACCTGCAGCACTGAGCACATTGCCCCTGTCCACATGGTGACTTGAACATTTCAACCCTCATATGGTCATGAGATCTGGATCATATCCAAAAGAAAAATCCTGGATCCATGTGGCTTAATTACCAGTATTTGAAATATCACATTTTAAACAGCTGTACTCATCATTGTGGCTCAACCCATCTGTGTGTGTGTGGGGAAAAACTGTGTTCTGGAAACAATGGCTCATAAAAGGGATCCATAACGTAGGTGATCTGTTTACAGTTGGTGTGTTTGTATCTTTTTCAGAACTTTTGCATAGTATGACACAAAAAGATAACTTCTGGAAATACCTACAGATTAGAGACTGTATTGTTAAAGACAATCTCACACATAATGACAGTTTGTTACAGAAATGTATGGACTCGTCTAGTATCAAACATAAAGCATCTGCATTTTACAAATGATTTAATGGAATCCAAAGAGATATTTGTAAAAGTCTGAGGGCTGTCTGGCAGAGGGACCTGGGCTGCACTATTAATGATGATGAATGGCTACAGATACTGTCTAATAATGGGAAATATATTAAAGAGGCTAGAGGATAGTTGACTCATTATAAGATAGATTTTATTTTACTCCATCCAGGCTTCATAGAATGGGTTTGCTTATCAATAATTGATGCTGGAAATGTCAAGCAAAACCAGGAACCTTTGTGCATGCGATGTGGGAATGTCAATATTCTCCCATTCTGGAAAACTGTATTGCAACATATAGAAAAATGACCAAACATGGTGATACCTGTATCTCCAAGACTGTGCTTATTGGGAGATCAGTCAGTGATACCTGGTATATCAAAAAAATCAAAGTGTTGCGATGCAGGTGGGGGTGGTTACGGCCGCCAGAGTAATTCTTAGATTATAGAAGTCTGCTTCTGTACCTGGTATTACAAAATGATTGGGACTCATGTCTGAAATTGTGTCATATGATCACATGCTGGCCAAGATAAGTGATGATACAGAAAACTTCAGGAAATTTTTGGACTGTTTTATCTCCTGCAATATTGGAACAATCAGCTGCCATAGATCAGTTCTAGGAGGCTGTAGTGACTCTTTGTTCCTTTTAAGACTGTTAGTTCTAAAAAATAACTACCAGTATGCTGTTTATATTGAGACTGCAATGTTATTTTGCATTATTGCAGGTTCTCCTGCCTATGAAATGGATGAAACAAATCGTGACTGGGTTCCAACGCTGCACCTGGGTCACTCCTTAGTCTCTCCTTCAAAATCAGGCCGTCATGCACAACGACTGCAAGGAATGCAACA
>SSNR01000021.1:1232226-1269082 GCA_006937965.1 Callopanchax toddi | reverse complement strand
CAATACATGTAAATGTAATTAATTGTACTTGTGGTGAATATTTGGCTCACACTGTCATTGTAACTGACAGGCTTCCTGATGGAGCAGCAGAATGTGAAGCTGAGACCCTGCAGAAGTTGGAAGAGCTTCCAGAGATGGAGCTGACAGAAGAACGCCGTACTCACCTCATCATGGAGGCTGTGGGCGATGGGGGTGTTGGACAAGTGGAAGTTGTGGAGGCTCATGTAGAGGATGGAACTCAGACAGACAGAGAAACAGCAGAAAAATGCCAGAAGACAGAATGTGAACAGAGTAGAATTAAAGTGGTTGTTGGAGAACAGAAGGATATGGTCAGAGTTGAAAAGAGGGAGCTGAATGAATACTTAATACTGCTCTTGTTAAATATTTCTGTCCTGTATATAGAGTGCTGTTTTTATTGAAAGATTAAGTGTATTGTCAGATATTTTTGTCACCCTTAAAGACAATTTCTATATAGAAACTGATCTACTTTTATGTACCAGTAAATACTTTTGAATAAAGCAAAAAATATAAATATTTTTAGATTTTTTTATTAAACTTTTGAACTTGTAATTTTACAAACAATCCAGTTATGAATTTACAACAAAATGTCCTAATAGTTAAGTAATATTGAACTATATACAAAGAAACAATGTAAAACATTGACCCACATTACAAAATGAGGGTGCATGCTGAACAGAACTGTGCCTGGAGAAATGTTTCCCTGTTAGTTCTAGAAAGGCACACTATTTAGAAGAACTGTTTTCTTCAGCAGCAACATGAGTGCAGGTCTCAGTGACTCCAGCATACAGGTGACACTCACAATGAGCCACAAATCAATGCTGGTTCATTCAGTCTTTGGGAGAGCAGTACCTGAAACATTAAGGCCAGTTCATTTCACAACCTGAACCTGAATAAGGCCAGGACAACACAAATGTATGAATCTAATTTGACAAAGTAACAGTGGGACTGTTAAAAAAAAATTGGCATTTACACTGAGGGAAGTATTGGGCTAATGTAATGTAAGGATGTCATCACTTTTAGAATAAGCAACAAGTTCTGGTTAAGTTTCCGCTTTAAGTGAGAAGTTATGAAGATCTAATATGGTAAAAAGTAAAAAATAAAGCTAACTCTAATCTTCCACTAAAAAGTCTAAATGTCTGCATTGGTTAATGAAATAATTCAAGTGAATTTTACAGTATTCTAGGTGACTGGACCTTTGCATAGCGTTTGTTTTGGTTCGTTGACTTGGAAAATGGAGTCGGTATCCCATAATGCATTGCGTCATGACTTCGGCTCCTAAAGCCTGTAAAGAATGGCTCAAAAACCAGAAACTGTGAGAAAAACATAACATAAAACAGACTGAGCTTACTGGTACATGACGTATCTTTCTGTACGTACCATTTTTATATTACTTTAATCTGAACCATGAGTGAAAGGTAATCGTTCTCCTACCCCTATAAATACAATCTGGATTCTTTTCAGCTTTCGTGTTGCAGAAGTTAACACATGTACGAAAGGCGGAACGATACAGAGTAGATTAGCAGTGGTCCCTGTCGCAAGGCTGACACGTTTAATCGTGACGCGTTCCCATTTTTAACATCGATAACTTTTATTTATTTATTTTACTTTGAATATTGCCCCTTTGCCCCTTTGCACGTGACGTCACGCCGCTCACAGTACGTGCCCCACACGTACAAACTCATGGGAAGCTAGTCCAAGCGAGCCAGTTTGTTTGTAGCCTTGTTTTATCGCTTTTATTTAGTTGCTTTGAAACTTGGATGGAGACCGGAAACGGACATAAGCTGCAGCGATGCGGACTAGCAGTCCTCAGCAGTGTTCTCGGATTTACAGCGAACACGTTTTACCGGGTAAGATTAAAGTTCATATATATCTGGAGAGCTGACTGTGAAGGACCTGAAATGATAAATGTGATTGTTATATGACTTATTTAGCATTGAAAATCCTTTATTTCACCATACAGAACCCTCTGGATTTCACAGCTACAGGCTGTCAGTTAATACAAATCTTAACAGCGAGCTTTTTCTAGCTCTGCTAATTCTTTTTAGCCAATGTTGTCTCTAAACTTTTCATTTCCTTCCTCTTTAAACTTTAAACTCCGAGCAATGAGCGCTTGTCTGCTGCCCTCTGGTGGAGGACCTACAGTGGAAAGAGCCCATTTTTATTACTGTTACATTCTTATATAGTTATATAAAAAATACATAGGTTATTATAATTATAATATTATTAGTATTATTATAGTATTATTAGATTTTCGATGGTTGATAAAAATCTAATTTCTCAAAACACCTTCTTGACAGAACCTTGAACCTGAACATTGAGGAAGAGCTGGTGAACCTTTCAGACCGATAGATGCTCTTTCCCATGACTCTGTTGGTAATAGACAGCCTTTTTTCTCAAACCCAGTATTAGCAGCACATTCAAAATCGGTATGGAGTGAGGTACACAAGATACCGGTAATTTCCTTTGTGAGGCCAGGCTCAGCCTTAAAGATAAGAAAAGGAGCTCCATCTGTGAGGAGCTCTACTCCTCATCGAAAGTAAGCTCAGATGGTTTGGGCATCTGATTACAATGCCTCCTTCCTCTGGACGTTTGCACTGGGAGGAGATCAAATCTAGTTCCAGCACTGGAGGTGCTGGAACTAGATTTGATCTCTGTAACATCTTACATCTCTTACATCTCTGTAACATCTTACAGGAATAAAATGAATCATTTTGTGTTGTTCATTTGAAGACTAAAGACTATCTCAAGATAAACATTTTACAGAAGTTCTCTGGTCCAATATTCCATTAAAAGTTTTAACAAATGTTTAGAATTACTGAAAATAAACACGATTTTTTTTGGAACAGTATTTTATTTATAAAGAGGTGAAAGAAAAATATGTATTTAACTAAGCAATTTCATGCACATGTTGTAGTTTTTCATTTGACTCCAGATTTGAAGTTGTTTGTAGTTTTTAAACTGCAGGTTTAACCAGATGCACGAATAGACACTAAAATGTCGCAAATCAGCAAAAGCTTCCAAAAATCAGAACCCGTGTTTACGATTTTTCTTTAGTTATAATTGAGTCCATGGTTTGAAGTTTTGCAGCTCCATGTGAAATATGAGAACCTCATGCATCGCGTTTTGAGAAAATTGCATTATTTTTTTTGCTGATTGATCAGGATTAAATCTAATTCATAAATCTGACGACAAAAAAGGGTCAGCCCTTGAATGGCACCAGAACCTCAAAAAGACCTAAAAAACCGAGTGAATCATAATCCAGCAATTAGACGGCACCCTGACAGACATAATGAGCCTGATCTTCGGTGGGAGCTGAGCTCTCATCTTCTCCTCTCTGGGATTTAATCTCATGAACTTCCATCAGGATGACTCACAGCCTGTTTGTGTGTCACACAAAGAAAACCCAGCTGTCTGACTTCACTCTTTAAACACTTTTAAGCTTCGTCTCTCTCAGCTGAAGGAAAACGAAGCTTTTCTTTAAATGTCATCATCTGCACCCTGTGTGTGTGTGTGTGTGTGTGAGCACGTGCTCGTAGTGCGCGCGCCCGTGTGTGTGTGTGACGGACGGGTATCAGGATGGATTAGCGGGTAAAGGTAAGCGCGTGTCTCCCTGTCGGGGCGGATTTCCGTCCCTCTGCGCTCCGCTCGGCTCACCGACCCGGTTTGAACCGTCGCCTCTGTCTCCTCTCATCCGTCTCCTCCTCTCAACCTCCCGGCAGCCTCACGTGTGTGTGTGTGTGAGGGAGTGTATGTGTGTCGGCATTTTTTCTGCGCTCATACACACTGGGGTGCGATGCCATTCCTCCCTCAGGACGCCGAGCGCTTCGATGGGTTGTCTCTGCTTTACTGGTGAGTTATTCCCCGCACCTCCTTCCTCGCCTCCTCCTTCCGCACCTCCTCCTCTCTCCGGGCTTATTCCTAAAGGAACAGGGGGTTCCGGACTCCTCGGGATGTCCCCGGTCTTGTTTTTTGTCCTCCATGTGGGTCACGGAGCTCAGAGGTAGATTTACATCCCGGTTAGCGACAGATGCCTCTGAGTTTAAGTCCACTGCTTGCGCGCGTTCTGGGTCACGCACGTTTTAAAGGACAGCTATGTCCGCATCTATTCTCATCCATCTGCAGGGAATCATTTCTCCCTTTTTAAATGTATCTGTGACTCTGATGGAGTTCTTGATTTATGTGGATTATCAGAAGTGGAACCAAATTATTTGGGCTGTTGATCATTTGAGGCTTTTCCACCTAAAATAAATGCTACAGTTTAGATTTTATTCTTTGTATCGTTCAGTCCGGTCAGAGTAATCTTCAAAAGTCAGAAAACCTTGAAATGGGTCTCTTCTGAAGGTCTGTTTGCTAATCCCACTGTAAGAACTTAGAATGAAAGATCTAAAAAAACTTGAAGCACCTCATAGTTGTTAAATGTTTCTACCAAAAGTTTAAATATGGGTTAGTCCAGCTTAAACAGTTTCATTTAGCACCATCTGACTTTAGTCCAGTTTTTTTTTTTAAGTTTCCTTCAGCTGAATCCATCTTTTAATTCCAATCAAAAGAAGAAACACAATTTAAATGTGTTTGGAGGATAGAAATCTAAAGCCTTTATGGCCTCTCCATATTTTGTATATCCAGCATCCCCGGCCGTTAGGGAAGTCCAGACTTTCTTTACCCTGCACTTCCACCAGCTCATCTGGTGGGACTCCAAGGTGTTGCAGGGCAGCCTATAATACAATCCCTCCAGCTTGTCCTGGGTCAGCCTGGACCTCCTGTCAGCAGGACATGCCTGAAACACCAAGGAGGTGTCCAGATGCTCATGGCTCCTCTCAACATGGAAAAGGTTCTATCCAAGTCCCTCCTGGGTGTCTGGACGTTTCTGGCTGAGCCCAGCGACTGATTCAGAATCCTCATCAATGTAGCTGCATCCATCCATCCATCCATCCATCCATCCATCCATCCATCCATCCATCCATCCATCCATCCATCCATCCATCCATCCATCCATCCATCCATCCATCCATCCGACTCCTTTCTATGAAGAGGAGCAGCAGCTCTACTCTGAGCTCTCCTCAGATGACGGAGCTCCTCTCTTTAGCTCTAAGGCTGAGCGCAGTCACCCTGGAGGAAGATCATTTAAGCTGCTCGGATCCAGGATTTCATTTTTCCAGTCTTTATCCAGATCTCATGACCATAGATGAAGGTTTTGTGGACTCAGAGCTTTGACTTTCAGCTCAGCTCTTTCTTCAACATGACAGACTGGAGCAGCACTCTTATTACTGCAGACAAAACCCAATCCATTGGTCATTCCTTTCTCCTCCATCCTTCCATCAGTCAGGAACAAGACACCAAGATACTAAAACTACTGCTTGAGAGAGAGACTCACCCCTGACCTGGAGGGAACATTCAACCTGTTTCAGTTTTTTAACACACTATCAGCACATTTTGACTTTGGAAAATGTTCTTTCTACGACTTTATCTGTTTTTTTTTTAGTGACATCAGCTTTCATTTCCATGTTTCAGCAGATTAAAAAGGTTCAGAGTTAATTTCACTTAGTTTAAATCCTCATCTGGAACAGGTCAGAAGTTCTGTCTGGGTCTGTATTCACTCAGGATTCAGCACCAGAACTGTCAGGTAAGATCATATTTCACTTTTAGAAAACTCCTTACAAACCATGTGATGATGCAAAAAGTAACAGAGATTCCTGGTTTCTGAAAGCTGTTTTCCTGCAGCTGAGCTGTTTTTAGACCAAGAAGGATCGAAACTCTTAAAGGAAGAAAATCACCTTTTTGAAATTTCTCAAACCTCTGCAGAAGGGCATCATGTTGTTTTACCCTGATTCTGCTTCATCATTTCAATCAGACAAAAAAAAAAACCCAGGGAAACTTAGAAACTTACGAGTGGAGATTAGCTTTGACCTCTGTGACCTCTGATGGTCCGTCAGCGTATGGATCAATCTGCAGGGAGACTCGTGCTTTTTTATTCCTCTTGTCTTGTTTTTTCAACACTTCAACATACGGGCGGCAGCAGCAGACAGGAGGAGATTAAATATGCAAACACCAAACAGTAATCCTCAGAAGACGCAGCTTTCTCCTCTTCCTCCCAAAACACACGTCTCTCCATCGCCTTGCATTTCTGTTTGGGATTTCTCACTTTGACCAAATGAAAGGCAAAAGACTCTGATTTAAAATAGAAGCTTCATCTGATCACTGCTTTCATCACCCGCTTCAATTTTAGTTGATGAAATACCATTTCAACATTGACTTATATGCATCTTAACAGTTTTTCTTGCTGAAAAGCTATTTTTTTTAAAAAGATTTTCTGTTAAAATTCTCACTTCTATACAGATAAAACTCCACAAAATATTCTGCTAATTAGTGAAATTTGATGGTTAGTCACTGGATCCCTTTGGCTCTTTTAGCTCCTCCCACCATTTCACTACATTGATCTGAACTCTGATTACAAGACGACACATTTTATCCACATTACAAATAAATTCTGACAGTACATCAGCTCCAGGTGTCAGCAGGTGTAGTAAACACCTTATCTGGTATTTTTGGGCAATGTTACCTGATTAGGATAAAAGTTTGACCAAACTGATCAGAATGTAGTGAGAGAAATAAAATATTTCTGTGCTGAACTTGGATCACAGAGCAGGACGCTTAACCCCATTTATAATCCTTAGTTTGGATTTCAAACTTACAGATCGGAGTAATAAAATCTGATAAAAATTGAATATAATACATAAATAAAATTAAAAATGTAGTTTTTTCTTCTGCAATGTTCTTATTTAGTATATATTAAACATTATTTTCTTATTGGGCTTCAGTTTGAATAAAGACACTTTAGGATTTTTTTTTGTTCTCGTGGATTTTAGAAACCAACCTGATGATGTCGATTGTTGTGAGTCTGTTGTGTTGCAGCGTGTCGCTCTGGCACTCGGCCGGTGTGTGATGTTAATGATTTGCGGCAGGTAATGCAGATTATCAGGAATTAAGTGATCAGTTTAATTGCTACTTCACGTTCCAGCAGCTGGTTTTGGAACTCGATAGAAACTGTTCTTTGTAATTTGTTGGTTCAGAAAAAATGATTCTGTTTTAACAAATAAAATCATGTTTAATTCAAACTGAGAAAAACAAAAAATCACTTTTGATCTGGAGCCAAAAAACACCCAGCAGGTCAAACAGGACTCTACAAATAGATCAGAGGGTTCTGTCCTCATGGGCCCGCTTAAATCCAAGACCAGTTCTGATCCATTTAATCAGGTCTAGACTATTTAAATCCGGTACAGCTGTCCTGTGATTTTATTTATTTGTGCTTTAACTGACTCTGATGCATTCAGAAAAACGTTTTAATGTTGACAGTTATTGTTGTAAATTTATCAGTAACTTTTAAAAAATCTGACCCCAAACTGAAACTTTTTGTTCCTAAAATGAACGAGTGATGACCTGAAACTGAAGCCAAACATTCAGTTTTACACAGATTGAACCCTAACCCATCAGCTCATTCATTCACAAACTACCGTTAATAACAACAAATCACACTTTTAGAGAAGATCACTCAAAGTAATGAAACTTTCAGAATAACAAACATTTAATTATCAGTTTACAGGAAGTGTGTGTTGATCGATGAGCGGGTTCTGGTTCTGGTTGCGGTTCTGGTTCTGATGCATGCAAGAACACCCCTGCTGTAAATGTGGTTGGTGGTTGCTCCTTAAGATGGATAATGTTATTATTCCTAATTAAGCCTCTTCAGAGAGATCAAAGTGACCTCGACTTCACTTCCCATAATCCCTTTCATAACACACAGTGTGTGCAGACTGGTTCTGGCTCAGATAGCAGCTTCTCTCTGGTGTGGACTCTGCTTCATAGCGCTGAAACTCTGAAACTTGTCAGAGCTTCAAATTTACAGGATAAAAGAATCCCAACCCTTTTAGAAAAACATTTTTCTAACCTAAATATTTCAGTTTTTAATCCTCCAGTTATTAGGTTCTTTGATGATTTTTGGATGTTTTTGAAGCATTTAACAGATTTTTTGAGCAATAAAGAGCAGGGAAACGTGTTCATAAACCGCAGAGATAATTTGGTCCAAACTAAGAGAAAACAACTAAGTTACAACGATCAAGATGATAATTTTTTTCTGCATCAGCTGGATGTTATTCCAGTGCGATGTGGAACCAACAGCAGTGTGAAGGTTAGCGACAAGATTTGGTCTTTACTTGGACTAGCCGTTAGCTCATCAGTCCTGATGGACGTAAACTCAGTTTCTCTAACCGGAGGCCATTCACTAAGCTCTCTTCAACAGGTAAAGACATGAATTATTTATAACTTAACACAAAAACATTTCAGCATTAATAAGATCTAGATGTGACTAAACAGGTGAGCTGCTTCTGTGATGAAACAGACAAGTCTTCTGTACTGACAGGTGTTGCGTTCTGAGATCTGAACTCTGAGTTTAAAGCCCCTGGATCTAGTCATGCAGTCAAGTCAGATTCTGCTGTCACACAAACAAGAGTCAGAGGAAAGCGTATGAATGACACGCTGCTGGTTCTGCTGCGACGCTGATCTGAGCCTCAGGTCGGGACAAGAGGACAGCAGCATCACGTTAAACACTTCTGAGGAGCCTCTGCAGCTTTAATCTGAACCTTCTCACTCTCACACTCACTGCCGGAGCAGCTGAGGAGATTTAGCTCCTTTGGTTTTATTGAGTCTCTATTTGAGTCTGCTGGAGCCTCCTAACATCCAGGTCACTTGTGGTTCAGCCGCTGTGTCGTTTGGGAGGAGACTGATATTATTGGTTGCATGCGGCTGGCTGGAGGAGGGAGGGGGGGGACAATAACAAAATCCTGTGATGATTTGATTATTTTGTGCAGCAGAGCTCTGAGGGCAGAGAGGCTTTGCCTGAGGCACGATGTTGATATGTTTTTGAAGCTTCTGTGTTTGTGTTTGTCTCCAGGACGATTATGGGCCCTCACGGCATCAGCCGAGCCGTCCAGAGGCTGGAGTTCTCCGACTGCAAGAAGGGACTTGGTGAGCATCTGACCCTCGACCTTTATGACCTGTTCATGACTCGCTGCTGCTCAGTTTGTGTCGGCCGAGATGTTTGACTTTAGGTGTTGTTTGGATGTTTTTTTAACCAATGGTGCTCCCCCAGGTGTGAAGGTGATCGGAGGTTACAGAGAGCTGACAGGTGAAGACTTTGGAATCTACATCAAGCGGGTGATCGCGGGCGGCTTGGCGGCTCTGGATGGTAATGTTCTCTTTGGGTGTTGGTTTGGTTTGAGGAAATATATCATAAACCCCCTCACCTGTCCGTCTGTGTGTTCCAGGTCGGCTTAAGTCCGGTGACCTGATTCTGGATGTCAATAACATCAGTCTGATCGGGGTGACCAATGAGAGGTGAGTTTAGCTCAGTGTGATGCTCTTATGTGTGAGCAGAAAGCATAATGAGCTCTTTTTTTTTCAAAGTAAAGTTAAAGAAAACTGAAACAAACAAAAAGGTTTGGCTAATTTATCTTGCAATTCGTCTTGTATTTAAGGTGCTTTTATGTTCTTCTTTTAAAGCTGTAATAACTGAACGTTTTTTAGGCTTTCAGCTAGGTTTTAGGGTGCTGCAGACAGATTAGCTGTTCCAACAGAGATGTGCTGCTGTCGTACTGCAGAATGTAGTTTGTGCTGTTTAAAGAAGCTGAGAGAGATTTAAATTGACTGGAAGTTGCTCTAAAACCTGTAGTTTGGTTCAGTGCTGGTCAAATTTAACAGATGTTATGAATGTGCACTGATGCATCTTTGGAACTGGTTTTGACCTGATAAGCAGCTAGATTCAAAACGTTCTTCTACGTGGAGGTCAGACGAGCATCTGTCCCTTCAAAACTCCAACATCCTGGTCTGCATCCATGGTAACTTTTCTCATGCAGGTCCAGATAGGTAACACAGATGCTGTCTAGAACACCCTGTCTCACCTTTAGTTTGTAGAATCAAATGTTCAATCATCTCAGCCGAAGCAGCTGAAACGTGTCCATTGAAGACGTCCAACTGAGACACATTTTACACTTTTGACTTTCACCAGTAATCTGCTGATGTGAGAATTTTCCAGAAACTTGGGAAACTCTATAAACATTTCTATCTTTTCTTTTGACTCTCATCACTTTTTAAGTGTTACTGCATCAAAATGTGCATGGATTGTTTTCTAGTGGCCAAAAAAGTAAATCAGGAAATAATCATCTTAATTTATTTGTCAGTGTTTTTCTTTGACAATACATTATGTTCACACTTCAGGTCTTAATGCTCTGTTCTGTATTTTTACTCAGATCTGAGGTTGTGGTGAGTTTGTTCTGATAAAATAATTGCCCCTCTATCAGACTCCAGTCTAAGCAGTCTACAACCCTAAAGTGAGACATGGCGTCACACGCAGCAAGCTGAGCTTACGGAATAGATTTGTTTACATTAGACCTTATTGCTTTCTGCCTCCTCCAGAGATTGTGACGTCTGTCACACTTTAATGACGTACAGGTCAGATGAAAAGTGACTTTTCAGACTGAAAACACCAGATACTGTATGGATCTGATTTAGCAGCACGTCGTGAACTTGGATTTTTAAAAAGAGGATTTCAAAGTCGTTCCAGCAGCACAAAGAGATGCCTTTCAGCTTCTAGGTTTCATCATCAATGGACTTCAAGTCTAATTAGTAAATCAGATGTTTTTGGTCCTGAGTTTATTTTTAATGCTGAAGTTTAAATGTTGTATGATGACCTTAATGAAGGTCACAAGTTGAAACTCGTTGGTCAGTTAATTAAGTAGGATGCCCTCAAATTGTTTCAAAACAGGAAGTCAGCATCCTTACATGAACCAATCAGTGACTGAGCTGTAACCCCAGTCAGTCAGAGACTAAAGTCAACTGTTTTTATGTTTTCATTCCTGCTCTGACTTCACCTGCTGGATCCACAAATGTTCAGACTTATTACTGAAAAAATGTTCTTTCATGTGCTCAAATTAACACCAGAGCTGCAGAAGATGCGTGGAAATAAATGATTCCTATAAAAAAGTTATTGTTTTACTATAGGCAGCATCCTTTTGCATAAACACTCCCACTAAATTTTTGATATATGAAAGTCTGTTGTTAGTGATTAGCAGGTTTTTTCCATGTGCAGTTTGTTTAAAGCAGACGTCAGTGTTTACATCTCTGGGTTTCCTTCCAGGGCTGTGGAGATCCTGAGGACGGCGTCGCTCTCTAATCACATGTCTCTGCTGATCGCCAGAGACGATGAATCCAGGTAAACAGGTTGTAATTAAAAACATTTTCAGAGATAAGGTTAGCTTTTAGTGTTCAGACCTTCGAAACATTTCTGAGTAAAGATGATGAGCAGATATTTAAAGTCACAGGAAGTTACCAACTTTCTTTGATTAAAACTGAAAAAAAAAAATCAAAATCTTACACTCAAAAAGTCATCCTGATGCATTAGAATTCTATATTACCTGTTTGAAACCCTGTACAGTTTTGCATGAGACCATTTGTTGCAACCAAACAACACCCACATTGCTAAACTACTGTACGTGCCACTGCAGCAGCATAAACATCATGAATCAAACCAACTAGACTGTAGAGTGAAATAATTCAATCCGAGGTAGAAATGTTGTTGTACAGAGAGTTTGGACTGGTGCTGTTCTGAAGCTGTCAAAGTTCAGCTGTGTTGGTAATAAGGAAAAAAAAAATCAAACACTTAAAGCCTCCATCTTTAGTGTTTCATTACTCACTGTGTTTCTATTTGACCATAATATTTATAAAGTCTGTAAATGTTTGGATAGTTTCTTAATAAAATCACCTTGTTGGCCTGCAGCAGCTGCCTGGATCCAAGTCCAGCTGCAGGTTTGTTTGGGTTTGAATGAGAAATGTTTGGCTGCTGATGGAAGGATTTCTCCCTCAGTTTAACTCATAGGTTCCCGATGTGTTTTAGAGATGATTTGAACTAACTTTAACGTTTAAAACTGCAGCAGGAAGGCTTACAGGATTTCACTCTCTTCTTTGAGATTTGTTCACTTGAGAATCCTTAAAAGAAGCCTTTAAGCTTCTTATAACCTTATTTTCTGAGCATTGAGGACAGAGCCTCCTGTTCCTCCTGGTGGGATGTTTACCGACACCAGCTGATGTTTCACAGCACAGACAGCTCCCGTTTCCGCCGGAGAAACATCCCCGGTGTTAACTCTGGGGGGGTGGACTGACCTGACCCTCTGCTGGCCCTCGTCCTCCTCCGTGTCAGCCTGCAGTGTCGACTCAAACGCAGCCTGACACAATAAGGACGCCTCACTGTCTGTTCACGGGGTTTGTGCAGAGCAGTGCAGGAATCAGCAGAAACACCAACAGGCATGATGCTCTGCAGGCTGATGGCTTTTCTGTTGGACGAATCAGAAATCTGCAGCAGCTGATCAGAAATGGGTTTACTCTCTGCAGGGTTAAATAGTTGTTTCTGTGATGAGTTTTGGTGGTGATTTAAATCTTTGTGGTGCATTCAGCTGTAAAATCAAAGCTGGATAATCTTTCTTATTGATTCCAAACCAACAGCAGCACTTTAGAACGAAGCAGATCTGTGTGCTGTTCAGGTTTGTCCTCAGTGGGGTCACGCTCCGCGCAGGAACAGATGGAGCTGAATAAAAACAGTTCAGTAGCTTAGAGCAGCTGATGGGAAGTGACGTGTTGTGACTGAAGGTCGACTCACCTTCGTCCCTTCATTTTCACCCTTATTGTTACGAAAGCAGAGCGTGGAAGCAGCTTTGTGCCGACACGTCACATCAGAGCTCGACCTCCATTGTTGCAGCGATTTGTTTCACACTTTAGACCAAATTATGATGATTATCTGCAGCTGGAACAGTAGGTCGCAGTGAGGATGCAGAGATGCAATCATGCAGTGGGGATTTGGCTCCGAGCCCTCGCTGCTTCAGGGGAAGTCTGTTTCAGGTTTAAAAGTTTCTATTTAACGTTAAAATGAAACATCACAATGAACTGGATCACAAACTGTTTAGAAATCTCAAAATTCTCTTTTACTTTTCAAAATTTGTTTTCAGATAAGTTAGATTTGGTCATATTTAGATGTTTCTTCATGACTTAAGTGTTGAGACATAAAGAACTTCACTATTCCTTTATTATAAATGGGCTCCGTAAGGAAAGTTTACACAGGTTAAATACTTTTTTATGTAATTATTTTCATGCAAGAGGCTGAACTTAATTAAAGGTAATTTTTAGAACATGATGGTTAAACAAAGCATCAGTATTGGCTGATAAAGGTTTTCTAATGAGATTTTGGTGAATAACTACTGGCATGCAGAAGAGGATGAATTTGTTCTTTAGATTTAAAATATTTTGGGCCTTTAAATGACATGGGTCACTTTGGAGAACCAGGTTGAGTCGAGTTCTGTTAAAAATTCTTCACATTTCATTTTCCTTTCTCCAGAACTTTCAGTGCAGCTCTGAATCTGATCCATAGACAGTTAGAAATGAGACAATGGGATTGTGCCTCATTCTCAAGAAAGTCAAGAACAAAAGTCACCCAGAACATCTAAAGCCCTGCAGGCCTCACCTGGTGAAAGTTAAGGTCAAAGGTCATGATTCAGCAATAAGAAAGAGATGAGAAAAAAAATGGCCTCCATGAGAGAGTTTCAAAGTCAAAACCTCCTCTGTCCAAAAACAACACAAAAACATTTTGGTGCTTCCCAAAGACTTATGGGACAATTTATGGTCAATGGATGACAGATGAAAAATTTTCAGTTGATCTGGAACAAGATCAGTTCAGGGAACACATTTAGTTTTCATTTGTAAGAATTTAGAGAAAAACTAAAATATGAACAAACTCTTTGTGACAAAACCTTATGAAAAAATTAAAAACGAGAGTTCAGAGATGTTGGTGTGTATTTTCATTTATCCATGGTGATCCCTAAGTTTAGAGGCGTGAGAGGAATCAGTGTGTGACCTCTAACCTCTGAGTGTTTTCCATCTGCCTGCAGATAAGAGGCATTACCACCCAGTCCGATCAGATTGATGGTTACTGGTGTGAGGAAGGCTGGCCTCCATGTGAGGGAGACAAACCCTCACAGATCTGCCTCAAAAACCTCAAACAGCACAGAAACAGATCAGCTGCAGCTCCAGTTTCACAGATTTCAATGTTTCCAGATCAGTTTAAACTCAAAGAAACTTACAAAAGGAACAAAATGATCTTTGCTTTAAATATTCTGTATTTCACTTTTTTTTTTTTAACTCTTAGAATTCCTTTGAAACCTTAGCCCAAATGACTCAATATTTCAAAGAGTCACTGAGACAATAATAAAAAGAAACATCAGGAAAAAATTCATGCAAAATGAAGATTCTGCATGTGTTTAGAATAGATCAGAACAAGTAATTTAACAGTTTGATCAAAAATATTCTAATTAATACCAAAGGCAGGAATCCTGAAGTGATGTGTTCTCATGTCTCGTGTCCTTCAGGAGGGAGTTTGCAGAGCTGATGGAGAAGTACGGCTCCAACAACGTCACGGCTTCAGGACGGATCTCTCCAACTCAGCTGTCGACAGGTAAAACACAAATATTTACATGTTTCTGATGAAACTCACAGATAAAACGGATGCTGTTGTGATGTGAAGAAACGTGCACCAAAAGCTTTCCCTCCTAAAATATTTTGACTTCCAGGGTGTTTCATTTTTTCAGTGGATGTTTTATCCCAGCTGTGAGAAGAGATCGCTTTCACAAAACTTTTCAAAAACACTTTATTCCCAAAACTGTTGCAGTATTTCCAAAAATGTTCCGACTTCCTGTTCTTGGAGTCTTTTTATAAAGTCAGTTTTTATTTATGCATCACCATTTACATTTATATGTTCCTGAAGTCAATAAAAATATCTCAGAATTCCTTTACTTGTGCAGGTTCTCAAAATAAACCGTTTAAATAAAGTTATATATATATATATATATATATATATATATATATATATATATATATATATATATATATATATATATATATATATATATATAATCTACTTCTATTTTATTTATTTTTCTGCAAAAAAAACCCAATGTCAGCACTTTTTGAAAAATACAGAGTAAAACTTAACTTCCTGAAAGCTCATGAGGACCATAATTATAATAGTTTATCAAATTTAATTCTGATCAAATTAGACCTATTATTATTTGCAGAGACCTGGCTTTAATTTGAAATGTTTTAATTTGACTTTACAGATTTCACTAATTATTTTTTACTTTTAAACTATTAGCTGTTTAAAAACTGTATTCTTTTTAGTTTATGAGTTCTTACGAATACCAAATATTTAGGAAAATCTTCTAAAAAGTGCCAAACAAAAGCTCAAGGCTCAGGAGATTTATTTTGCACTTTAACTTTTTTCATAATGTAAAAATGTTGGCAGTTGTTTTATGGCATATTATAAAATGTAATATGTTTTCTGCTTAACTTTTCATAGATGAATGTCCTTAAAGTCAGAAATCTTCCCTCTCTCTGAAAATTGACGGATTTTTAAAAATGACTCACATTAAAGAATAATCAGTTTTTGAAAACAGCTGTTTTTGATTTTATTCTCCTCTTAGTGTTTTTTCACATTCTTTACAAATTTCTTATTATACTTTTTATTTTCTTATCGGCACTTTTTTCAGTTTCTAAAACCCAAAACAAATGTATTAAATAAATAAATAAATAAATAAAAATTTCACATAATTTACCAGTATTAAAAAATATTTTTTTTTGCTCTAGTTTCTCTACCTTCACCTCTTTTTCCTCATTTCTTTCTTCTGATGTTGTTTCTGCTCAGGAAAGCTGACGGACACGGCCTCCTCCTCCTCCTCCTCACGATCGGGGAGCCCCCAGCTCCTCAGTCCCAAAGAGGGGGGAGGCACCGCCTACACCCATGCGTCACACTACACCACCAACCCCGCCTACACTGTGCACACGCCAGTGCACGCCTTCAGGTAGGAAGCACCAGGTTTCAAACGACTGATGCGATGCCTTCACTATCCTGTAAATCCAAATATAAATAAACCACTCAGGTTCTCTCAGTTTAAAGTCGATTAGAATACAGAGGACTGCTGTTCTTAACAGTCATAGAGTCTCTTTCATAATCTGAAGAGTTAAACAAACCAGTCACATTTTAGTTTACAAAGATTAAAAACAGTTATTGTAGTCAACGTCTACTTGTATCTAATATTTAATAAATTAACTCCAGCTGTACTGAAGGAAATATCTCTATTTGCTCCAGTTAAATTAAAAATGCACAAAAGAACAATTTCAGTGCGTGTGAAAGTTAAAGGTTTGGTTGGTATTTACTTATTTTCAGCCTCCCTGTAAAGTTAAATTTAATTTTTAAAAATCTAACTGGTTTCTATCAGAAACGCTCAGATTCTCTCTGTCGTTCATCCTGCTTCATTCAGTTGGTTCAGAAAGTTTCCTCCAGACGTTTCTGACTGTTACATAAATGTTAGACTGTGAATCTGCTGCATGGAAACACCAGCAAAAACTAAAAATAGTGAAAGGCGTCTTCAGCAGTTTTAAAGCAGGCGAGGAGGAGGAGGAGGGTCAGAGATTATGTTGTTCTGCTGCTGACTGTGACTGTGGGTTTTCATCGCTGTCATCCTCCTGTCTCTTCTCTTTTTCCTCAGTGACAGTGTAATTCAGTTGATATGTGTTGCCAAGGGAACGGGCCTGGGGCTCGTCGTTAAGGGAGGAGCCAACCGAGCCGAAGGACCAATGGTTTTCATTCAGGAAATTGTTCCTGGAGGAGACTGTCAGAAGGTTTTAACACAAATATCACACAAAACACCAGAGTTTAGTTCAGTTTATAGAAGATAAAACTTGATGGGTTTTTTTTAACTTGTAGGTAAATTTTCAGATTTGACCTGTGGTACACCTGCAGCTCTGATGACCCTGACAGTTGTGTGGTTCTGTTTCAGGATGGCCGACTGCAGGTGGGGGACCAGCTAGTGTCCATCAACAAAGAGTCTCTGATCGGAGTGACGTACGAGGAGGCCAGGAGCATCCTGACGCGCACCAAGCTCAGGTTCAACACACCTGGAGCAGAAATTGTTCACGACACACTGAAGGAATAAAAACAAACTGATGGAGAATAAATATAAATAAAGGGCGTGAAACATCTCTGTGTGACAGGAATATAAACACGTTTTAAACTCATCCTTGTGTTACAGACCAGACCCCACCGTGGAAATCGCCTTCATCAGGAGGAGATCATCATCCAGCTCCAGCAGCGGCTCTCACAGCCCCGTCTGCCTGCAGGGGGGTGGAGGCGGGCCCCAGACGAGGGCCCCCGGCTCCGGGATTCAGCAGCCAACCATTGTCACCAAAATCACATCGAGTCGAAACCCGACATGTGAGACGCTGCCGCCAGTCAACATTACCCAGGTCTGAGAGAAGATGTAAAAATAGGGGATGCTTTTAGACCTCCCATTTCAGCTTGTTTATTCAGGGTGTTACAGTCACAGAGCTTCTTTAAAAAGTTTATCTGGATTACTAAAGCTCATATGTTATAGTTGTCAGAATGTTTCAATGAGAATAAACCAACTTTTAAACATAAACTCACAAATCATCTGAGCTAAATGTTTAAAACGCCGAGAGAAAAAACTGAAACAAATTCTCTAAGACTACTTCAGTTCAGACCACATGACTATCAATCAGGAGGCCCACAGTGTTAATGTGTTAATGTGTGCAGGTCCGAGTGTCTGCTGCCAGAACAGAAACAATGTGTGTGTCCTCTGCTCCTCAGAGTGACAACAGCTGTGATACAAACCCAGGTGAGTCTGATTTATAAACCACCTCCTCTCTGACCTGTGATTATTAAACCACTTCCTGCTTCTTATTAGAATTTTATTCTTTGATTGACGATTTTCTGGTTTCTATCTGAACGTGACGACTGTGGTTACAGACACGAGTCAAACTGTGAGTTTACAATCAGAGCCAAGCAGATGGCGAGTGGTTGGCTGTCAGTTGATAGAGGAAGTGATGCTTGCAGGAGGTCTGTCCTCTGATTGGCTGTTGAGGTGTGAAGCTTTGTCACATCTCTGTGTGTGAGGAATCCTGAGGTCCTTCTCCATATGTCAGATTATTGCAGGTTTTCATGTTTGACGTCACATTTTGGGACTGAAACATGAAGGATGGAGGCTTTACAGGGAAATCCGTTTACCAGTCTGAATAAAACAAGTGAAACAGTTTAAACTTAAAGCTGACAAGCCAACATCTCATATGAGGTTCCTGTTTTAACTCCAAACTGCTACTTTTTTTGCACATTGCAACTCAGTGTGTGAACAGCTGAGCTCTTTGTGAGCTGAAACAGGAAACAACCTGTTGTTTTTAATACTGAACTTTTCTTGACATTCTGCTGGAACTCTCAGTTGAGCGTTGAGTTCAGATAATGAAAATGTTGCTGAATCTTTGTGTTTGTGTGTTTTCAGAATCAACAAGCAGTCAGCCCCCTCAGAGAAAATGTTCTCTCAGTGCCGGCTGTCGATTCAAACTGGAGAGACTTGAGCAGGTCCTTTTTTTTTTTCCAGAAAATATAAATGAAAACCAAAGCTACCAACATAAAGAGATTTGCTGTTTCTGAGAGCATCTACAGTTACATAAAGAGCAAAAGTGTTGAAGAAATAAGAGGAAATTTTGTTCTGATTCTTTATTGATTACATCTAATTGTGGTCAGAGATCAAAGGTCATCTGAGTTTTTCTTTAGATTTTGGCTGAATTTGACTCATTTTCAGTCCAGTTTTGGGTGAAGAAAACTGAGTGATCAGAACTTTTATACTTGGATTGCATTAAAGTAGAAGAATCACAACAAGCATTTGAAGAATCAGTTTGTATTTATGTAGCTGTTTGTCGATGTGTCACACACACCCCACCCTGGGAGTGTGTGTATTGATCAGTTTGTGTGTGTGTGTGTGTATTGATCCGTGTGTGTGTGTGTATGTTTCCAGGCTCTGGACCTGATAGGTCTGAAGCCCACAGAGACTCAGCGACAGGCGCTCAGGTCCAGACTACGAGCCGATCCGAGCGGGACGGTGGCCTTCGCAGGTACGACAACAACACACACACCGTTAACTCACTGAGACAAGGAGGAGGAGGAAGTGTGTTCAGATTATAGAAAGTTCTGTAACTTCAGAGTAAATGTTCTGGGTTTTTGCTGTTGGAACCAAATTTTCTGTTTAAATGAAGTCTGGCAGTTTTCTGACAGCTTTGTTTTAAATGTGACATTACCGGTATTAGAAAATGAAGCTTTCTGATAAACCTGCTCAGATCAGGGCTGCATGGTGGCGCAGTTGGTTAGCACTGTTGCCTCGCAGCAAGGAGGTCGTGGGTTCGCGTCCCAGCTCTGCGGCCTCTCTGCGTGGAGCTTGCATGTTCTCCCTGTGCGTGCGTGGGTTTCCTCCGGGTACTCCGGTTTCCTCCCACAGTCCAAAGACATGACTGTCAGGCTAATTGGGCTGGTAAATTGTCCTTAGGTGTGAGTGGGTGTGTGGTTGTTTGTCTCGTTCGTCTCTGTGTGGCCCTGCGATGGACTGGCGACCCGTCCAGGGTGTCCCCCTCCTCTCACCCCTTGACCGCTGGAGATAGGCACCAGCTGCCCCGCGACCCTCTGTGGAGGATTAAGCGGCTACAGAAAATGGATGGATGGATGGATGCTCAGATCAGATCAGACTGGTTCTGACCCAATCAGCTGCAGCTGGAGTGTTAACATCAGTTTATTCATAAACAACAACAACCCTAAAGTGATGCACATTAAAATAACAGCAGCTAGACAATTACATAAAACATAAGAACGTCCAGCTGGTGGAATCAGATGATGGTTTGTGGTCTAAAAACATCCTGAATCTGGTTAAACAAGTGTGTGTGTGTGTGTGTGTGTGTGTAGACTTTGAGAGCCTGATCCGGGAGCTGTTCAAGCCTCAGCTGGACGAGCTTTTCGGCACCCAGTCTGGGTCCAGTTTCACCTCTGTTGACCTCTGCAGCCTGCTGGAGTCTCCAACCAACCCACCGGTACGAACCAGAACTCTGACAAACAACACCTTCATTGTTCATCTCAAACACTCAGCTCAGATCCAACATGAGGTGTTCAGTCATCATTCAGTTTATAGAGAATTAAATCCGGAGCAGATCTGTCTCATCAAAATACTCCAGACGATCAAAATAAAGACAAATAAGAACCAAAGTCATGTAGGATAACTGAATCCAGTTCAGGAGAAGAAATCACAACAAAGAGCTGGAAAAATACATCACAGTTTCTTTACTTTCACTCTTTAGACTAAAATAGAAAAAAGGTCTTAAAGACAAAAACTTTTTTGCTAATCTTGCCAATGAAAAATATTCTTCTTTTACAAATTTAATATTTAGTTTTCCCTCAATGCAGTATCTACTCTAAGACTTCTGAACAAGATAGGGTTGGTCAGACTATTCAGACTGGGAACAGAATCTGAGCAGATTTAACCAGTAAATAATTTATTAAAATAAAAAAAGTGTCCCTGGGTTTCTGAGACCTTCTGGTTCCTCTCAGGTTTCACTTGAGGAGGTTCTAAAGCATCCTAATGTTGAATCATTCATTACCTCAGAATCATAACAAAGTGAATCAGCTGAGCAGCTTGATGGGAGCTACAGCGTGATGGGAGCTACAGCGTGATGGGAGCTACAGCTTGATGGGAGCTACAGCTTGATAGGAGCTACAGCTTGATAGGAGCTACAGCGTGATGGGAGCTACAGCGTGATGGGAGCTACAGCTTGATGGGAGCTACAGCTTGATAGGAGCTACAGCGTGATGGGAGCTACAGCGTGATGGGAGCCACAGCATGATGGGAGCTACAGCTTGATGGGAGCTACAGCTTGATGGGAGCTACAGCTTGATGGGAGCTACAGCTTGATAGGAGCTACAGCTTGATGGGAGCCACAGCATGATGGGAGCTACAGCTTGATGGGAGCTACAGCTTGATGGGAGCTACAGCTTGATAGAAGCTACAGCTTGATAGGAGCTACAGCGTGATGGGAGCTACAGCGTGATGGGAGCTACAGCGTGATGGGAGCTACAGCGTGATGGGAGCCACAGCGTGATGGGAGCTACAGCGTGATGGGAGCTACAGCTTGATGGGAGTCACAGTGTGATGGGAGCTACAGCTTGATGAGAGCTACAGCTTGATAGGAGCTACAGCGTGATGGGAGCTACAGCTTGATGGGAGCTACAGCTTGATGGGAGCTACAGCTTGATGGGAGCCACAGCTTGATGGGAGCCACAGCGTGATGGGAGCTACAGCTTGATGGGAGCCACAGCATGATGGGAGCTACAGCTTGATGGGAGCCACAGCGTGATGGGAGCTACAGCTTGATGGGAGCTAGAGCTCTGAGAGTGTATCAATATGATTCATTGACCTGTTGATGCTCTGAGTGGAAGAATCCTCCAATTAGCAGGATGTAAAGATTTTTGACTTCACAGGGTCGTGAAGCATTTGATCAACAATCACTCACATCGAACTGGAGTGACTCTCAAACATAAACGTAGGACAACTTGTTAGAAATAAACACAGCAATCAAACCTGTTTGTTAGGATTTAGATTATTTTCCAGAGTTGTAGTTATTTAAAAAAATATTTCTGACCACTCTGAGAATCCAAATCTGTTCTATTGTGAAAGAGAAGCAAGAAATCTTAAAACAGTCAGATGTTTTCTCTGTATTATAATTATTTAGTAAATGTTGTCATGGTCTAAGCTGATGTGTGTTTTTGTGCAGCCGTCGCTGTCGGACTCCGAGGACCTGGAGGAGATGGAGCGTCTGAGGAAGGAGCACATTGAGGCTCTGAGGGAAATCAAGAGGCTGCAGGTAAAATCACCTCCACCTTTAATTAAACAGGTGGAGGTTTAACTTCCTGTTCATTCTTGTTTCTGCAGGAGCAGCTGGTCGAGTCTCAAAAGGTTCACCAGGATCTGGAGGAGGAGTTCAGCAAAGTCAAACAGGTGAGTCAGATGAGCAGGTGAGTTTCACCTGCTGCACTAAACTGGTAGAAACTTGAACCTGGACAACAGCATGGACCTGGTGATGTCGTCGCTGATGTATTGCCAAGTTTCATTTAATAAAATTCATGCTTTAACCAGAGTTTTGATCAGAAATCAGGCGTTTTAATTTTGCTCAAATGAATGTTAGAACTCAAAATAGCTGAACTTGATGTTTGGTCAAATCCAAGTTAAAACATGTGAAGTCAAGAGAACATGTAAAAACAGTAGCTGTTCTTTACAAAAACAGTAAAACGTATAAAAACATAAAACTAAATAAAGATTTGTATGTTTCGAAGATGCTGCAGAAACCTTTGAGATAAATGTAGACTTTTTATCAGTTTGGTGTGTTTCTGTAAAAATAGATCAGCAGGTGGAGCCCTCTACACACACACACACACACACACACACGCACGCACGCACGCACGCACACACACACACACACACGTGTTAGAGGTTAATGTGAACCCACACTGCAGCACCAGGCCTCCTGCAGTAGGAGGACTTTGAGGCTGTTTCAGTCTCTAAAATAGTTTCTGTCTCTGTTGGTTCTTTGTGATTCACTGCTGAGGGTCTCGGCCTCTTGCTTCCCTCTGCTGCCTCTCAGCTTCTGTATCGTTGCATAAACTGATCGATATCTACATTTAGAAGCAACTAAGAGTCGCACCGTAACAGCTTAGCAGACCAGGACATTTCTGTTTTGTTAGTTGGGCTCCTGGAGCAGAGACATTGCTGTAGATGAATTCTGTATTTTACATGTTTTACAGTGTTTTCAGTTTCACTTTGATACTAAAAGATTTTATTTAACTTTATAATTACAATGGTCAGGATGGAATAATTTAGTAGTTTAAAAAAACTGTAGGACACATTTACGAGTGCAAAACTAAAAGAGTTAAACAAAAATATCAAAATGACAATTGAATTGACAATGATGAAAAACAACTTGAATTCTCTTAAAGTAGAACAGTTTTGTTGTTTTAGAAAGATGTTTTTCTTGTTGTTTTCCAGCAGGTTTAATAAAGAAGCATTCATTCTGGTTTTGAGGGCCGAAACCGATTTCTGATTTTTGCGCAGCTCTGACCTGCTGATTTATTTCAAATAACAGAATACCTTTTTTTTTTTCTTCATTTTCCAATTTACCTAAAAGTTATGATTCTGGAATTAAAAACTTCCACATGGAAGATAGTTATTGTTAATGTGAATTAGTGCTTCACAATGGGGAGTTCTCCAATCACCAAATAAACCAACATTTTGTCCGATTCCCATCACCAGCTGGTTTGTTTGGTGCATTTCTGTCTCAACTTTCTGGACCATCATACGTTTAAAGTGTTTCAGGACTCAGAACATGTTCTAACAGAACCCTAAACCAGGTGGAAAACTTTTACAAGTCATTCAGTCTCAAACAACCCTCCCACCTCTGAGATCCTGCAGACAGGTGAACTACACGCAGTGTGCTTTTCCTAGAACAGCGACTTGCAGCGTTTTAGAGAGACCTGCAGCCCTCCTGGGAGCACTAAAGCTGACAGATGGAGAACATTCCCTCCCTGTTCGTGTGCTTCAGTGTTTTATTAAAAAACAACATATTTCACTGTTTCCTGTCAGCGTTCAGTGCATATGACAGCCCTGCAGGAGGAGACTCAAAGCTGCCAAGTTAATTGCTGCATGCATCCTCATTTCTTTCAGACGGGTGTGTTTCCTACTAAAAACATGTAAAAACACTTAAAAACTTCAGCTGAGCTGCAGTTTTATTTACATTATCAACAGTTTTCACTGGTTTTCAGTGGTTTGATAAAATGTTGAAGGTCAGAGATTCACAACATTAAGTTTGATGATTCTGATTCATATAAATATATTTCTAAAAACCTGCTGAGAAATAACAACAATAATAATAATTCTGTATCTCTATAAACATCAGTTTTGATTATTTAGCATCATTTTTATTGGAGATTTGCTTCTGCTCTGTTTGACTCTGTCCTTCTATGCAGACACTTTAGTTCCTCTTTTACAAAATATATATATTTACATACTGTAAATGATGGGATGTTTTCATCCAACCAAACAAATTCTGCTTGGTTAAAAAAACTAAGTTTAACACACAAAGTCTGGTTCTGGTGAAACTTCTTGTTCCTGTTGCTCCAGATCAGTTTTTCAGCCAACAGCATCCACATCTCCAAAACCTGACCTGGAACCTAGCACCTCTTGCAAGAGACTCTTTTTCTACGTTTTAACCTGCAGAGGGCGCTCAGTGGCTCCTCATGATGTTTCCTCCTGTGTTTACATGTGATCAGATATCAGAAGGGTTTGTCTCATCTGTTGCTCTAACAGGTTACAATCGGTGTTTCCAGGATTGAGTTGCACAAACGTCACATCTGTAAATCTTCAGCAGATCGCGTAACAGTGTGATGAGCAGCTCACAGACACAGTTAAAGGTTCCAGTTTCCAGCTGAACAGGTTTTCACAGAACTGGGAGAGGCTGCTTCCACTTCAGAAGGTCTAATTCTCACAGGTTTTTGTTTCACCACCACACAGAGTTACACCACTTCCTGTCAGAAGGTGGACAACAAACACACAGAGGCGCTGATGCATACCCCTTCATATTTGATGCTTTAAATCTGGATTTCATAATCATCATAATCATTCAACATGTTAGAGATGCAGGAAAATAAAATTGTCAGGCCTCCTAAATCACCTAAAGTAATTAATAAAAACCTAAAAGTGTTGCTAAAGGTGCAGTGGACATCTGTCATGAGCCTGACAGCCTCTATGAAGATGCTGTTCCTAGGCTCTGTTTTCTGGGCTTTGAGTTTGCTCAATTTTCTGCCTGAAGAAAGGAAGGTGAACAGGTGGATGAGTAGGGACCATCAGCATGTTGTTTGTTCTGCTTCTGCTTCTGCTGGAGTAAATGTCTCCTGGAGAAGGTGTTCAGCTGTTGGTCATTTTTTGAGTAGATAAGATAAATAACAGTTTTTCACAGCAGAAAGACATGTTTTTTCTCATTTTGTATTATTTCTGCTTGTAAGAAGTCAAGTTGCCTTAATCAGAGAGGATGATGGTGGGGAAGGTGATGTTTTCTGAAGATGATGTGACCTAAAATCTGTTACAGTAGATTCAATTCTTGTGTACAATCATTGAATCCTGTCTTTGTAAATCCAAACTCTGCGATACAGCTTTCATTCTGGTGAAACATCTTCGGTTCACACTGTGAAGCTGCTTTATAAACATGGATAACCTTTTCAAACTCAGAGAAATGCTGCACAGTGACAGGAGCCCAACAACCTGCTGATTCTGAGAAACATTCCTGAACTTCAAAAAGCCTCGTCACGCTAACCCAGAGACACCCACATCCAGCATTTATGAGCTGAGCGAGCCCTAAATGCATGACTCCTCACCTGAAAACCTGCTCTTCATCTTCTCCTTTTTGCAGGAGGCAAAAGTTGGAGTGGAGGAGAGTCGGTCTCTAAGGACTCGGATCCAGCTGGCTGAGGAGGCCCAGAAACAGGCCAGGGGGATGGAGATGGACTATGAAGAGGTCATCCACCTGCTGGAGGCCGAGATTGCTGAGCTGAAGACTCAGAGTCTGGACCACCCGGCGCCGAAGAAGGTAACCTGGTGACCTCCAGCTGAAGCAGCTTAGATTTGGTTTTAATGTAAAACAGAGTTTGAATCCTGTTTATTGTCTGTTTTAATGGAGGAAATGTGAACTTTTACACATCAGCAGGTCTTTGAAAGCAGATCGTACAGAGCGATTCTGACAATTAACCTCCCCAAAGTCAAGCAAATGAGTTTAATATTTAATGAATTTAGCTTCATTACTCTCAAAGTTCTGATAAATTTAATCTAATAATCAGAGCATCTTGGTAAAAACCTTAAAGAGCATATATTAAGTTCTTTTTTTTTTTAAATTCTGATAAAACTCTGTCCAAAAATACTATTTGAAATGTTTATTGAGGGTATTTTGTTTTACAATACATTTTTTTAAACCATTTTTCTAGTCCAAAGTGCCCCTTTTTGCAAAGCTTCTAAAAACGCTTTTTTTTTCATATGTGGACCTGTGACGTCAGCTAAGGGAGCTCCTAGCTAGGTGGCGCTGCTTACAGTGTTGTCAGATGTAGATAAATAAAGTATTTGTAGGGTAATTTAACACTCTGTACGATCAATAATCCCATAAATATGATCAATTGAGCCCTTTGTTGTGTGGAGTTTGTGTAACAGATGCTTGTTTTAATCATTGTGTTAGATTTTTTAAAGCTAAACTACTTTAACATCTCAGACTGGCACCGCTCTAGTCTGCCAGCTGCCTGCTCGCTGTCGGCGATGAGTTGTTAGTTTTAGGTTAGAGCACTCTTTAATCAAGTCGGTGTGAATTCATTTTAATAAAAAATGCTAAATTATTATGTTTATGAATGCCAATCGCCAGTCTGTCAGGACACTGAGTCAACAACGGGACGGCTTCCTTACCGGTACGGTGACTTCTGTTTGGAGACGAAAAACTCCGGTGGTCCTGGTCTAGTCCAGGACTGGATGTGATGGAGTCCCACATACCGACAGAAAAACATTCAGTGTGACTCTAAACAGGCGCCGTTACTTCGATCCATTCACCGGAACTGCTGTTAGCACACAGCAGCTAACAAGAGCTAACCGCTGTTAGTATGCAGCAGCTAACAGGAGCTAACCGCTGTTAGTATGCAGCAGCTAACAGGAGCTAACGGGGAGACTTGAGTCTCGTTTCCATGCCAGGTTTGGTACGGTTCGTGGTGGGTCGTAGTTCGGTACCGATCAGCGATTTCATGAGAGCATTTCCTTCAGGTGTCTGACCCTCACCTGGCTGGCGGGGTACAGTAAATCCATGCCGTGAGGCTCTCCAGAGGGGCTTCCCGTTCGCTCCCAAGAGGGGATTCCCAGCGGGGTTTCCAGCCTGACCCGACACTGATTCGGTCAGCCTCGAACCGTTTAGCTGCATCCTGTGAAACTTTTTATAAACTCTTTCATTTCTTAACAATCCACCTGAACGCAGCTCAATGTTTGGAGCTCTGATGATCAAAACCTGGTGCTAAACGCTGGTATTTTACCCAGACCCAAGTGAGGAGGTGGGTCACGGTCTACAGCTGGACCGACAGGGTACAGCCTTACAGGACTGATTGTTTTTATCCTTTTTTTTTTTTTTATCTTAATAAAATAACTTCTCACTATAGTAATAAAGTAATAAAATAACGGCACTCTGGGGGTTTGTTTTGCTCGTCACAAGTAGTGATAAGTGGATCAGTTTTCTATATAGAGAACGAACGGTCTCCCTGAACTGTCGTCACTTCCGGTTTGGTGAAAAAATAGACAATTCTCACAAAAACGAATCCAAGAGCCTAAATAAGCTGAATTTGTGTAAATTTTTATTCAGAAAAAGTTTCTATTATATTTCTCTAAACATTTGTTTAAGGGAGTGTCTAACTTAAAATATGCTCTTTAAGTGAGACGGAGCTGAAGATTTTTGTTCCTTTTTCTCATCTTTTGTTATCACATGTGTTTTCATCTTATTGTAATCAGAGCTACTGTGCTTGTATTTCTTCAGGTTTTGCCCTAGACTTTACAAACATCCCATAAAATTAACTCTGCTTTGAAAAAAAAAAAGTATTATTCTTTTGTTTTTTAGGCCTAATCTATGTGTTGTTATTGTTGTTTACTCCAGGGGGAGACGGAGGACATGAAGAAGAGGATGGCTATTCTAGAGTGTCAACTACGGAAGAGCGAAGCAGCCAGAAAGAGTTTTGAGATGTCAACAGGAAAGCTGCTGAGTTTTGTGGAGGTAAACAATGAAACCAAACAATACATCAGAACTTTTATTGCTTCTTTACGAGTTTGATCTAAACTGGTTCTGATCGGCTCGACTTGCAGCTCTGAAATAAAATCTGATCTCTCTCTGATCCAAACAGGAAGTTAGTCCCAAAAATGTGCAGCAGAATTAGTTTGTTCAGTAAAAGTGGAATTTAGGAGAAAAAGATCCTGAGTTCTGTGTGTTTTCTGGTTGTTTCTGCAGAACGTTCAGGAGTTTCTGTTGGAAAGTCACGGACCCACAAAAAGCTTCAGGTAGAACAAATGGCTCTGTGAGGACTGAAGGCTGTGCACATGTTTACGCATGTGTGTGTGTGTGTGTGTGTCATAATGAGAAGGAATTGATTGGCAGCTGGCTGTTTGTTAGCGACACAGCAGCTCAACTAACGAGTCTGATTCCTCTGACAGAGGTGTTGCCGTAGAAACCAGCAGCCTTCATGTCCTCATTTTTGTTTTAATGTTTGTGAATTTCCATCAGTCTGTGTGTTTGTATGTTTGTGTGTGTGTGTGTGTGCGTGCGCTTGTGTGTGTGTGTGTGTGTGTGTGTGTGTGTGTGCATTGAGCCTGTTTTTGGTTTTTATTAACTGATAGAGTAACTTAAATGTGTCTAATTTATTAATTATAAGGAAATATTATTGGCAAAATCAATTTTCCAAACTAGTGAAACAGAAAAATGTTGGTTATTTTGTAAGTTTTTTCTTTTTATTTGAGTGTGAGTGTGTGTCTACACTAATCCATATTTATATTACTTGTGTTTCGAGGACAGGAAGTTGATCAGATTCTGAGGATTTTCCTTCATTTGGGGAAAAACTAAATCCTGAGAAGTGCTTTGTTTTTTTATACTTTTTGACAGATTTAGACCAGAAAACTGTGAAGGTTAAAAAAAAAATAGTTGGACGGTGAGTTTTCAGGAAGTGGATTAAAGTGTAAGTGATGGAAATTCTGCTGTGTGTAACACAGTCATGTAATGATGTCTCCAGCAGAGAGCCCATTAGTCCAGGCTTCACACGCACTCAGTGGTCCAGCTTGGCCCACTTCAGCTCAGGTAGGACAGCAGTTGGCTCCTGTTAATGGGCACCTGCAGCGAGCAGCAGCGAGGCAGAGGTGGCGTTACGAAACGTCTCGACCTGCAGGAGACTGAGAGTTCACTGCTTATTCTCCTACATCCAATTATTGTTGTTGTTGTTGTTTCGTTTATAAGGAAGCAAAGGTTTACTGCAAAATTCATCTCTGGGAGCTTTACAGAAAAATGTAAACAGGTTTTATAAAATTTTAAAAATAATCCAGATCCATTCTGCCAGATTTAGTCAACTTGTATTAATAAAGTGCTAATTATAGATTTTCTGTCTGAGAAACTTCAGCGTGGATCAAATCTTCACCTCAGCATGTCAATAAAGAGACACAGCAAATCAACAAAGTTAATGGCAGCAATAACATGAAGAGTAGAGAGAGTGATCATCTGATGGAGACATCTGGAACAAGATGATCTCTAATAGAAGATGGAGCCTGAACTTTGATGGATTTAAAAGTTAGAAATCAAAATTTAAAATTCGATCAGAGTCTTGCAGCATTTTGAATCATCTGGAGGCTCTAAGAGAATGTTTTGAACATCCTGATAATAGAGAGTTGCAGTAATTAAGTCTGGAACTAATGAAAGCGTGGACAAGTTAGTCTGCATCGCTTTGGGTCAGGAGAGAAATCCTGCTTCATGCACGGATCCAAATAAAATGGTTTCTCACATCAGAGCTGGAAGTCAAAGAAAAGCTGAGTGAGGAGAAGTTTGGTTTCTTTTGGTTTGATATAATATTGATTGATATAAAATCAATAAAAGTACTTCCTTCATCGTATTCCAACTTTATGTCCTCAAAAAAAGGGAAAAATTATTTACTTATGCCTTCACTGAAAAGCACCGGAGGAAGTTCTTTTATTATCATCATCACTACCACACCCCAGAAGCACTCCACCTTGCTGTTTGTTTATGTCCTTTCTGACTTCTGTCCTTTTCTTAGTTTGGATTTTATTTTAAATTCTTCTATCCTCTACCTGTCAGCAAATAATGATTTGGCATTTATTTCTTTCATTTATAGTTACTTTCATTTCTCTTTCCCACTCTTTTACTCATTTATATTTTCTTTTTCTTCTTTATTTGTTCTCTTTTTTGTTCTTTATTGGTTCTTTTCCTCTATTTTTTGTTTTCATATCTTATCTTTCTTTCCTTCCGTCTGTCGTCCTGATCATAGCTCCCTCTTTCTTCTTCGTGTTTAATCCCAGTTTATCAGCTCCGTCTGGTGGGTTGTGTAAGCTTGACTCTGGAAATCCGGTCACTTGGTCATGTTGTTAAGTCATCCATCCAACCATCACACCTCCTGCCAGCTTCTTTTTGTTTCACTGCAGGTCAGTGGAACACTTCAGCTTTCATAACTGCTGGACCCCCACCCCCCCACCGGACCCCCCCAGGTCCTGCTTTTTATTTTTACTCACCTGTTTGTCTGTTTCTGGGTCACTCGTCAGATGAAACGTCCAGCTGAACCGTCGCATCGTTAAAGGAGGAACATGGGAAGCGTTGTTCGTATTGTCCAAAATAAATGTTCTATTCTCGCTGATTTAATGAGTTTTTGGTTCCTGAATAACATTAAAGCTGATCTTCACTTTTTTTGTTCTGAGCTGAAACAGAAAGAAAATAAAACAGGAAATATTAAAGTCAGCCTCCGAGAGAAGCAGATAGATCATCGGTCGATCAGTGAGACTTCGTGAGATGTTGGTTTCAAGCAGAACTCCTAACAGATGTTCAGATGAACAAGTGACGTTTGCTTTTGTGTGTTTATGTTTGTGTGTCTGTGTGTGTGTGTCCTGCAGTTTTAAGATGTTCTGATGATGGAGTCAGACCAAACTCCATCAAATGGCTCAGCTTATGATTAGTTGTGTTATTTAGTTTTTGTTCATGTTGTCTTTGCCCAGTCTGTTTATCTGTGGCTGTTTTGATTTTAGACTTTTTTTGTTTTTTGTAATTCTGTGACTTTTGATTTTTTTTGTTTGAGAACAAAACATCAAGAGGAAACTATTTAAATGAACCAAACTGAATTATTTTCTAAACTATGATCACAGAAGAAAAAAAAAGTTTGTGTGTCTGTTTGGTTTTTGTGTGTGTATTGTTTAGTTTGAGTTTGTTGCTTTTTATTCTTTGTTTTTTATCACTTTGTTTAGATTTTAGTTTTTTTGTTTGTTTTGTTGTTTTCATTTCATTTTGATCATTAATTTATTTATTTAAACAGCTGTTAAAGACAATCTGAGGGCTTGGGGTCAGAGGTCAGTCTGTATTATTTCTGCTCGTTCTGAAGGTCTCAGACAATCAGACGGATTATCCTCTACGTTTGTTCTGATCCTTTTGGTCCTCCTGTTGGTGATTCCTGTTTTTCTCAGTTGACTCATCTTCTCTCTGTTTGCAGCTCTGGAGATGTTAAAGTCGGCTCTTCCTCTCATGGACTTCCTCCTCGCTATAAGAAGAGTCTGGGGACGGCGGCCTCGCTCGCACATGAGGCGAAAGAGCTGACGCGATCCGTCAGAGCCATCCTGGAGGTCGACTGTAAGTGAGAGGCCTGCCTGTCTTCCTCCTACTCCTCCTACTTCTCCACCTGCATGCAACTCCCTCCACATGAAGCAGAAACCTGCCAATGTGAGTTGACTGTCCTCCCCGTTTCAGTGCTGACCTTCTAGACGAACCCCCCATGGGAGACCAAAGTCAGCGAGGCATCAGCCGGACGTCAGCCTCCTCTTCCTCCTCCAAGCATCAGCACTTTCCTCCCTGCTGCTCCTCATCGCTTCACCTCCTGCTAATGGACTGAACCTGCATGAAACGTTTCTGAATGTCTTCTCGACTCAGACTGCAGCTGGAAGTTTGAACCTGCAACTAGATAGCAACGCTCTGAATGTTTTCAGCAATAAAGCAGAACTCTGATGGTTCTGCTGGCGGTTCGGATGGTGATGTGCAGGTTTTATCTGCAGGCTAATGCAATGAAAGACAAAACTGTTGGACAACGTGAATGTTTCCAAGTTTGGCCCACTGAGCTACTAATCTTCAATTATGTGTTCAGAGCAACGGCACCAAATCAAGCAGGCCTTCCTGCTCAGTAATATGCCAAATGTTTTCAAAAAATACAATTTATATTTCAAATAATCTTTTTTCTTATTGTAATGTTTGTTTTTCTATCAATATCAAATACAATCTGAAAGATTTACTTTGTTTAAAATACTACAATTTTTTTCTTAATATTTTTATTTCAATTCAGTTTGATTCACTTTTTTATTCTTATTTTTTTAAATGATTTTAATATTCTGTTTAAACTCCAGTCCAGAACTCCTGATCTAGTCCAGAACTCCTGACCCAGTCCTGTTTAACTGATCCAGTCCAGAACTACTGATCCAGTCCAGAACTTCTGACCCAGTCCTGTTTAACTGATCCAGTCCAGAACTACTGATCCAGTCCTGTTTAACCCCTAATCCAGTCCAGAACTTCTGATCTAGTCCAGAACTCCTGACCCAGTCCTGTTTAACCCCTAATCCAGTCCAGAACTCCTGATCCAGTCCAGAACTTTTGATCTAGTCCAGAACTTCTGACCCAGTCCTGTTTAACCCCTAATCCAGTCCAGAACTACTGATCCAGTCCTGTTTAACTCCTAATCCAGTCCAGAACTCCTGATCCAGTCCAGAACTTCTGATCTAGTCCAGAACTCCTGACCCAGTCCTGTTTAACCCCTAATCCAGTCCAGAACTACTGATCCAGTCCTGTTTAACTCCTAATCCAGAACTACTGATCCAGTCCTGTTTAACTCCTAATCTAGTCCAGAACTACTGATCCAGTCCTGTTTAACTCCTAATCCAGTCCAGAACTACTGATCCAGTCCTGTTTAACTCCTAATCTAGTCCAGAACTACTGATCTAGTCCTGTTTAACTCCTGATCCAGTCCAGAACTCCTGACCCAGTCCTGTTTAACTGATCCAGTCCAGAACTACTGATCCAGTCCTGTTTAACTCCTGATCCAGTCCAGTACTGATCCAGTCCTGATTTCTTCAGATTTTCCTTCCCAGCAGCCAGACTTTCCTATAATATGTTAAATTGTCCTGATTTGTTTCCAGACTTTCTGAAGGTCTGAGTTTTTTTTCCACTTTGGCTGATTTCACACTCTGTTTCAGTATTTGTACCTGAACATTTCTAAAGTGTATTTTTTAAGGCTCTCCATTCTGAGCTGGATCATTCAGTCAGAAAGCATCACCTAACCCAAGGGATGAGCCTGAGCTGTGACAACACATGACAGACAACTTAGTAACAATTTAAAATGAGATATTTAGGTTTTTTGATACCAGTAGCTTGTCACAGAGGCACAATCCCCCCCCATTTCTTTAATTGAATCTGTGAAAACACCAAAGATAAAAGCGTTTACTGAAAACAGGATTCAAACTCCCAAACAGCTGTTAGCTGATTAGCATATTTTTTCTGCAGCAATAAAGATAACCCTAAAGCACTTTACAGAGAAAGTAGTTTACCTTGTTTATATGATGCAAGCACATTTGAACTTACTTTAGTTTTAATGATCGATGGCTGAAGCTGCAGGTTTGGTGTGGTCCTCTAACTTTACCCTTCCTCCGTCTCTGTATCAATTCATCCCACATCCATTACAGATCAATATAAGGCTTCAGTATAAGGTTCTGTAGTTAGTTCTCCATCACACAATAAGAACTCAACTTCCTGTAGCTTTCTGTCACTGTTTCCTGCTCCGTGTTAGCTTGGTGTTTTAGAGGCTGAACGCTCGTGTTTGTTCAGTAGATTAGCTGAAATAACAAAGCATCATGGGACAGCGAGGGAAGAGAAGTCCAGCACCGACACTGGGACAGATGAAGGCAGGCTCCGGCAAAGTTTAAGAACTGGGTTCTGATAAATCCACCTGCCTGGACACCTGAGAGGCTTCCATCCTGTTTGGAGTTTTCTGCTGTTTCAGAGGAAATGTTCTGATTCTGATCATGAGCTGTTCTTTGTGACCTGGATCAGCTTTATGATGCTGCTGTAAAATAAGGTCATAGTTTCTCTGTTTGACCAGCTGGGCTGTGACTGACACGATGAAATAAAATATTTTGATGTTAAAGACTCGTGCTGAAGCTCCAGGTGTTGAATTGGTCCGGTTTGGGGTAAATTAATCTCCTCTAGTTTGAGTTTTTTCTTTTATCTGAGTGCCTGTGTTTATGGGACTTAAAGTCTCCAGAGTCTCATTTAAAGACACAATAACATATAGAGATTTTGGGGGTTGATTCACAGCTTCCCAAACATCAGACGATGAGTTTCCCATTCCAAAGTAAACCAGGTTTTACAAACTGGGTAGATAATACTTGATCCTGTTGGAAATTGTTCCAGCACATAATCTGAGCCATTCAGAATAAGAAATTAGACAGAGACTTTCCATGATCAAAGTGATTCCAGACCTGGTATGCTGTGTTTAAAGGACTGTGTAGATTCATCATTATATCTAGAAAACAAAGTAGATCATAAAATCTTTACCATCAATAGAAAAGAGTTTCCTTCTGTTGACCAACATCAAGAAAATCAGCACATTATAGAGATGTTCTAAACAAAAACAGATCTAAAGTCTGTAAGAAGAGAAACAGATTGTTACCATCACACATCAGTTAGAATTTCAGCCTGTTATTATCAGGATGAGTGAGAGTTTCCTTAATGAGACAAAACATGAAATATTTTAGTTTCATACTGTTTTATAAATGAAAGAATTGAATTAGGGCCAGTCTCCTTAGATCTCTTATTATCTGAATGTTAAACTTTTGGTTCTGTTATTGTTTCAGGCTGTTGATTTAGTTTTTTTATCATCTCTTTGTCTACTTGTTTGTGTATTTTTAAGAAAACCAGTGAGATTTAAACACTTTGAAGCCTGTTTGTTCAGCTGAGGAGAAAACATGATGATGAGCTTTAAGTTTGAAATGATTCCTGCCTGGTCTTGTTTTTGTATACATTCAAAGCCCTTTCCAGTTTTTAGAATAACATAGCTGTTATTAATTTGTGTTGTATCTGTTTTTGGATCAGTTTGTACTTACCTGCTTCGGTCTCTGAGACGACGTGGGCGTTGTTACATAATTACCTGCTGTTGTCTCGGTCACAGAGACATCCTTCATCAGATAATCAGGAGAGGAAGTAAACAGCACGATTCAGACAGAAAGTGGGTCAGGTTTTTACGCTTCATTTTCACACACTGACACATTTTAGTTAATGATTCACTTCACAGTTACACTCATTCAGACATGTTTTATAGACCCTCTTATTGTTAGTCAGAACTGTAATGTTCTGATCCAAGTGGGCCCGTTGAACTGGATCACAGCTGCTGTACAGCACAACATGATGCCAGTGACGACAAAACCAACACAGCATCAGAATCAACAGGAACATCGGGAGGAAACAGATCTCACTACTGTGTTTGACTCCGATCAGGTCAAAGGTCAGAGAGCCTGCAAGCCTCATCTTCATCACTTCATCACCTTGTTTTAATGAACAGTTACAGGTCAAACAACAGATACAGTAAAAAGCTGTTTTCTACTGTGTTCAAAACCCAACCAACCTACATCCAACCAACCTACACCCAATCAACCTACATCCAACTCCAACCAACCTACACACAACCAACGTACATCCAACTCCAACCAACCTACACACAACCAACCTACATCCAACTCCAACCAACCTACATCCACCTCCAATCAACCTACATCCAACTCCAACCAACCTACACACAACCAACCTACATCCAACTCCAACCAATCTACATCCAACCAAACTACACCAACCAACCTACATCCAACCAACCTACACCCAACCAACCTACACACAACCAACCTACATCCAACTCCAACCAACCTACACACAGCAACCTACATCCAAATCCAACCAGCCTACACACAATCAACCTACACACAACCAACCTACATCCAACTCCAACCAACCTACACACAACCAACCTACATCCAACCAACCTACACCCAACCAACCTACATCCAACTCCAACCAACCTACACACAATCAACCTACACACAACCAACCTACATCCAACCAACCTACATCCAACTCCAACCAACCTACACACAGCAACCTACATCCAACCAACCTACACCCAACCAACCTACATCCAACTCCAACCAACCTACACACAATCAACCTACACACAACCAACCTACATCCAACTCCAACCAACCTACACACAGCAACCTACATCCAACCAACCTACATCCAACTCCAACCAACCTACACACAATCAACCTACACACAACCAACCTACATCCAACTCCAACCAACCTACACACAACCAACCTACATCCAACTCCAACCAATCTACATCCAACCAACCTACACCAACCAACCTATATCCAACCAACCTACACCCAACCAACCTACACACAACCAACCTACATCCAACTCCAACCAACCTACACACAGCAACCTACATCCAACCAACCTACACACAACCAACCTACATCCAACTCCAACCAACCTACACACAGCAACCTACATCCAACCAACCTACATCCAACTCCAACCAACCTACACACAACCAACCTACATCCAACCAACCTACACCCAACCAACCTACATCCAACTCCAACCAACCTACACACAACCAACCTACACACAACCAACCTACATCCAACTCCAACCAACCTACACACAACAACCTACACACAACCAACCTACATCCAACCAACCTACATCCAACTCCAACCAACCTACACACAACCAAACTACATCCAACTCCAACCAATCTACATCCAACCAACCTACACCAACCAACCTATATCCAACCAACCTACACCCAACCAACCTACACACAACCAACCTACATCCAACTCCAACCAACCTACACACAACCAACCTACACACAACCAACCTACATCCAACTCCAACCAACCTACACACAGCAACCTACATCCAACCAACCTACATCCAACTCCAACCAACCTAC
>SSNR01000021.1:1200397-1220097 GCA_006937965.1 Callopanchax toddi | reverse complement strand
GAGGTTGAGATCGGGGTTCTGTGATAGTACAGGTTTAGATCAGGGTTCTGTGATGGTACAGGTTTAGATCAGGGTTCTGTGATGGTACAGGTTTAGATCAGGGTTCTGTAATAGTACAGGTTTAGATCAGGGTTCTGTGATGGTACAGGTTTAGATCAGGGTTCTGTGATGGTACAGGTTTAGATCAGGTTTCTGTGATGGTACAGGTTTAGATCAGGGTTCTGTAATAGTACAGGTTTAGATCAGGTTTCTGTGATGGTACAGGTTTAGATCAGGGTTCTGTGATGGTACAGGTTTAGATCAGGGTTCTGTGATGGTACAGGTTTAGATCAGGGTTCTGTGATGGTACAGGTTTAGATCAGGGTTCTGTGATGGTTTGGCTCTAAGAGATTGTTTTGAACATTAATTATCAAGCCTTGAAGTAATAAGTGATATTTTTCTGTTCAAAGAATCATTCAGAGATGATTTTGACATGTTCAGCTCCCACAACATGACTTAGTTTGTACATATGTTGTTGTCATTGTTGGACTACAAGTGTTATGTCACACAAACAAATCAATAAACGTCTTTCATGACTCCTGTTCCTGTTACTAACACAATAAAAGTCTCTAATAATTAAATTATTCCAGCGTTTAGCTTCAGGTGAAAGGTCACAGATGGAATCATATGTTTTTGTCATTTCTGGACTGTGTGTGTCGGTGTGTGAAGTGAGTGTATTTATAGTGTGTGCGCGAGGGATGGAGGTGGACAGGCCGAGGCCATTTTCTCATGCCTGCAGCTCCAAATATTGATTTTACTTCATGTTCACAAGTGCAGCTATAAATATTGGGCTCTGTCGGAAACACCAATAACACAAACAGCTGAACACAAACCGGCTTTGTTCAGAATGCAGTTAGTTTGGACTGAAACGAACAGTAAGGACCAGAAACAGAGGGAGGGAGCAGAGCCTGTTGAAGACAGGCAGATCCTCTGCTGACCTTCAGTTTGAAACTATATTCTCATGTTGAGAAGTTATTTAATATTTCATGCAACATCACACATCACACATTCAGTTATCACAGATTATACTAACCCAGTAAAGCTTTCTGTCAATTAATGCAAACTTTGATTTCACGAGGAAAAGCCTTGTTGAGATAAAACATCTGTTTTGTGTCCTGAACAAAGCAGGCAGCAAAACAAGTTCCCTGACCGGGAATTAAATCCTGGCTGCAAGAGAGAGGGCCTGAATCCTAGACCTCTAGACCACCAAGGATGTAACTTCAGAGTGAGGATTTTCATCCTCCAGCAGGCTGGTAATGCAGATAGATACTTACTAATATAAGACCTGGCAAAAAAGCTGATAAATTATTATGAATTTCAAATGTTAAGTCCAATACAAATAAGTCTTTAATTAACCAGGGTTTTTTTTTTTACATTTAAATTTCCTGGTAAATAGAACCACAAACCTTCACTACATTTTACTAAACAGCAGACTTATGAGCTCTATTAATAAAACGTGATTAAATCCAGCAGTATTACTGAAGTATGACTCAGATCCTGTTCTTGTTGATGATGGATGAAAAATTGTTTTCAAGACCAAGGAACTAGAAAACAATCAACCATCAAATCCAGGGTATCTAAAGCTTTTTTTTATTTATTTTTTTTATTAAGGCAATTCCTACAAAGATTTAGAGATACAAAAAACATCAGATGTTGCCCTAGAGATGAATCAGAATTTATTAGCTAATGTTAATTAACTGTGGTTGCCATCTTGACTGAGGTTGAGCAATTGTAGATTTTTATCCACTGATTATAATTCTGATTGACCCCCATGGATTTCAAAATAATTTCCTAGCAAACTTGCACTATAGGTTAAAAAAAAAAACATATTGCAGGAAATAGTGACTTATTTATTGAACATTTCAGCAGCAGCTCCACTAATTTCCTGTTAATGTTTAACAGACTCTGTTTTTATTTTAGGTGTAAACACTTGCAACCAAATTTATGAAGTTATTCAACTTTAAAGGCCTCTTTTCCTCGACTCAACCAGGAGAATTTAAAGTTCAAGAACAACTCAGGTCAGAAAGATCAATCCGAATGCATCAAAACTTCAGTGATGGATCTAAAATAATGATGACGAGGAGTCAAAGGAGACTGACTCAGTGTTTAAGTTCATTATGCAAACTGGTCTGATTAAGAGTTCTGATCTACGATCTGAGCTCCATCATGCTGAGTCTTAAGAGAAGGCCTGTGCTCTGACTGAGCTCATTCAGGCCAGCTTTGGTTGTGTAACTCCTAATTTCAAGCGATCTGTGGTAAAAGAGCATGTCTCTGAGTGAGATTACATGATTATGTTGTTGTTTATGGTGCACTATTAAAAACTGACCCACAAAACAAGAACGGCTGTGTAACCGAGCTCCTGCAGGATCAAGTCTCTGAATTAACTCCTCAGCATGGATCAGGCTGCACACATATTCTGTTTCTACAAAGAGCAAAATCCAATTTCCTCATCAGAAAAGTGAGCAAATTAAATCTGGGAATCAGTTATGATTGCAGAAAACTGCAGGATGTCCACTGAGAAAAGCTATTTTAGGCTTAACAGACCTTTAAGGGTTTAGTTTGAGTTTGGTTTTCCTAACTTTGAATAAAGGCAGGAGAGAGATGTAAACATGAGAGGAAATGATGACAGTGACAGAAACACATGACCATTGCTGCACGGACAGGTGATGCAGATGGTTTTGTATCGTGTTGTAAGATGCAGAAATCAAGCTACCTGCCTGCAGACACTTCAGGTATCACATACAGTAATGGTGTCACAGGATCTTAAGATGAGGTCTTGCAGATCAAATGTTTGCAGCTGCAAAACATCCACAATGTAAATCAGAGCATTACCGCAGATAATTTATTCCCACGGCTGCAAGGCGGTACAACTCCACAGTTTAGTTTCTTCTTTTATTACATTAACCTGAAAGGAGAGTTTATGCAATGGTCACGAGTCGATACATTTCTGTACAACTTTGTAAAAACACTTTTTTAAATGTCCATGTGTAACTTCATCTTTATTCTTTTGTGTATGCTGTTGTGACGAGTGAATTTCCTCACTGAAGGATCAATAAAGTACTTAAATTCTATTCAGCACTTTTTAGGTTAAATTGAGATATTTAATACATTTCTATCTCCTTAATAAGAAAAATGAATTAGTTTGTGTCTGATGGACTATGATGAGGTGTTAGGGCCTGTGGGAAGAAAAAAATGACGAAGAGGCGAGAATAAAGTTGAGAAAACGGTTAAAATATTTCCAGAAAAAATGGCAAAAATTGGCTATTTCTCTAACAGCTGGAGGAAGTGAACCTTGTTGAGCTCCAGAACGGACTATTTGCAGCTGTGGCTAAAAGTGTAGCTAACTACCATCAGCGTGTGAATGTGAATGTGTGTTTAATGTAGTGTGAAGTGCTTTGGGAGTTTTAGGACTTAGAAAGCGCTATACATGTACAAGCCATTTACCATATTATTATTATTACTATTATTATTATTATCATTATTATTATTAATCTGAGGATTCTGGGTGTGGTCTAACTGAGTAAACAAAACTATATGTTTGAGACTGAAGGGCATGTTTTGCGTACCGTTGTGGACGTTACTAAAGCCAAAACACTGAACCTGGTATTAAAGAAAATTTCTTTTTTTTGTTTACGCAGTAGAAACACACTCAGAAATCCTTTGTTGTGTTTTGTTTGTTTATTTTTTGTTGTTTTTAAAGCTCAAATGTGTAGAAATGTTCAGTGTTTGGTTTTTGAACCAAACTGTATGGATCAGCGTCAGCTGATTGGTGACTGATCAGACAAATCAGCTGATGTAAATGAGGATTCAGTCTGCAGCCTCAGAAACCTGCAGCTCTCTGCAGGTGACAGAGAAGATGAGTCAGAGTTTGGCCCATTCGCCGCTGTCCTACTTTCTCTCACAAAGGTCGTCACAACATCGCAGCTGCTGCTGTTGCTAAGGAGGTTTAATGGGAGCGAGGCTGATGGGCCTTCATCAGGGACTCCTTTTCGCCACTTCAGGAAACTGGTTTTATTTTATCTAAAGAAAACAAATTAAATCGTTTGCTTCCTGGATGTGTCACACGTGCACTCTAGCTATTTTAGGTATTGGCAAGATAAGGGATTTTATTATTATTTGTTTATACTGACATAATATTTTATATGATTTGTTAATAGGATGTATAAAATAATAAGTGACAATGTGATAACAAATACTGACTAAATGAGCTCTTTTTTCTGTTTTATATGTTTTTGATGCAAACCCACATTAAAGCAGAGTGTCAGTCTGATCCTGGTTCAGTTATTTACAAAGATTTTGAACACGATTCTCTTACAGTCAGGAAAAGAAAACAGCTCAGGTGAAGTGAGAGGGATTATTACGTTTTATTATTATTAATACATTGAACTTTATCAACTTTCCTCTCTCTAGCCAGGGGAGTAGATAGACTCAGTGCAGATGTTATAATTAACCAGTTAGGACCTAGCGCGCGCGTGTGTGTGTGTGTGTGTGTGTGTGTGTGTGTGTGTGTGTGTGTGTGTGCGTGCATGTGTGTGCGTGTGCCTGTGTGTGTGTCTCAAAAAGTTTCAGAATCAGATTTTCTTCTTTCTGCTTCTCTTTATTTCTTCTTTTTTTCATCTCACTTTTCCTCGTTAATCTTTTTTTCTGTTCTTTATTTTTAGTATTTTCCATTTTCTGCCTGATTTTTCTCATTTTTGATTTATTTGTTTCCTCTTGATCATTTTCCTCTTTTCTTGTTATTGTTTTTTGTTCTTTTATAAGCCAATCTATCATTTCTCTTCCAATTTTCTTGTTTAGTTATCATTTTTCTTTCCCCTCCAGTTTTTTCCATCTTTCCTTAAATTTTATTTTGTTCCTTACAGATTTATTTATTATAAACTTTTTTTCCTTTTTTCTTCTAACCTTTCATTAACTTTGTTTTGTGCCTTTCTTTTCCCTCTCTTCCTTCCTTCCTTCCGGATTTGTTTTTGTTACTGTACCAGAGCACATGAGATTCAATGTGACTGGGCTGTATAGGGAGGAGAGGAGGGTGAGGATGGGGGTGAAGAGGAGGAGATGGAGGACTCTGATTGGATGAAAGTAGGTCAATCCAACCCACTCATGTGACCCAGCATTCCTCTGTGCAGCCTCAGACTGATGAACAGAAATAAAGAAAAACATCATGAATGAAGCTAAAAACTTCATCGTGTGAAACAGAACTTTCAGCTCGATGCTGACAGTTGTTATCATCCCTCTGTTCCACAAACATCACAACTCTGAATCTGTTTTACAAAAACGGTCAGCCATAACATTATGACCACCAACAGGTGAATACTTTTATTTTTATTTTTTTTCGGGGGGGGGGGGGGTCATTTTCAATTTTATTTTAGTATCAAAATCTAAAGAGGAAATGCTCCTGACAGTCTGAATCCAGAAGGTGGTGAAACAGAGACTGGATTTGAATTAGGGTCACCACAGATAGACCAGGGTGTCCATCCTAATCTCCAGTGGACGAACCAGAACTGGACCACAAAACAATGGAGGGACGAAGGTGGTCTGATGGGCCACGTTTGGTCTGTGTGCATCTGAGGAAGACTCCTGTCATCTGCAGAAATATTCAGATGACTCTGCAGTTGTTGGATGTGTCAGAGATGGACAAGAGACAGAGGACTGGTGGACTTTTGTGGAATGATATAACAATCATCTTATTTTTAAAATAAACAAACAAAGGAGATGGTTGTGGATTTTAGGAGAAGCAAGAATACATCCAACATTTTTTCCAGACTGGACTTCTGGAGGAAGCTGAGAGACTTCAATGTTTGCATCCAGATGAGGCAGATGTTCTGTAATTCTGTTGTGGAGACTGAAATCACATCTACGATCATCGCAACAGGGCCAAAGATCAGACAGAAATTCAACAACAAAGTGAGATGCTCCTTCAGATCTGCTACAGCAGAAGATCATTCCTGTCTACAGAACCCGGTAGAATGATTCGTAGAAAAACTTAAATTACCTTTGAGGTTATTAAAGTATCATTGACTGACATACTGACTGATTGATTAATTGATTGCACTTTCAATTTAGCCTAAATCAACTTTTACAAAAACATTTTAAAAAGTTTTAAAAAGTCAGATAAACAAGTATTTTCTATAATTAAAACTTGCACTGCAAATATAAAAAAGTTATGATTTGAAAAAAACTTCATCTTTCAAATGTTGTTCACTGAATTACTTAAGTTAGAAGTGTTATTTGGGGCTAAAAGGAACGTTATGTTGTTTTATTTTCTAATTCAATATTTTTTATTTTATTTTATTTTACCTATTAATTTAGCTTTTTAAAATGTGTGTACTAATTAAACTTATCTTTATACATTTTAAAGCTTTTTGTAAAAGCTTCAGGCTTAGGTTGCAAATCTAAATTTAAAGCTATCAACGTGGCCACCTGTCTGGGTTAAACAGCTGTAGAATATACTTTTAATCCATAAATTTTAATAACACTTTCATATGAGAGAGAGAGAGAGAGAGAGAGAGAGAGAGAGAGAGAGAGAGAGAGAGAGAGAGAGAGAGAGAGGCGGGTTCCTGGCTCGGTGTGACGTCAGCAGTCCGTTCTCACGCCTGGGTTCAGGACTCGGTCCGTCAGGCTCCGCCGCACGCGCCCGCAGCTCGTTCCTCTCCGCTTCTCCCTCTGAGATTTCTGACTTTTAATTTTGAGTCGTAGCTTTACCGGACCTCCTCCGAACCACCGCGGCTTTGCCCTCTGCTCTGCCCGCCGGCGCTTCTTCCCTCCGGGGCTGATTTCTCCGCTCGGACCGCGGATCCTGATGCAAGGCGGCTTGATGGAGAAGATGTCCCGACACCCCATCCCGCTGAACCCCACCTTCCTGCACCCGACCCCCCACGGAGTGCTCAAGTCCCTCCTGGAGAACCCGATGAAGCTGCCTCTCCATCATGAAGGTGAAGAATCTCATCCTTTCTTCTTTCTGTCTCCTGGTGAAACAGGAATCTCTCTTTTCTGTTTTCCTGCACTTTTAGAGCCGCAGCTGGAACAAACTTTACAGGAACATCAGTTTATTTCTGCAGCTACTATGAGACTAACTTATTCCCTCTGCCTTCAGCTCTGTGAGCAGAAAAACTGTTTATTTTGATGTTTTCCATTTTTGGAAATGATAAAGTTTCACATTCCAATCAAACCCGTGCCCTATTGGACATTTTGATTTTATTATTATGAAAATCTTATAATCTGATAGAGCATTTTAAAAATCTTCCACTTTCTGCAAGTAAATCACATTTTCAGGGACCAAAGTGATGCCTTCAAGGTCTAATTTTGTCCAGCCATCATTAGACTGTATATTTATAAATACATTTAAAATTTGAACTAAGTCATTAATATCTTCTTAATTTAATTGTCCCTGAAACAACAGGAAAATGTGATTTTATGGCTCCTCAGTTTGAGAGTCTAGCTAATAAAATGAGACTTTTGAAAATATGCCACACTCATGCTAATAATTCTAACTATGGTGTGCTGTCATTTTATGTTTTAAAGATTTTCTCTTATATGTTGATATTTTAGCTGAGTGAAGTGAAATCTGAGCAGGGATGTAATGATAAAAACATTTTGAGATTCATGATTAACTCTGATTGATTTAGTTTGATTTTCTGATTTGAGGAAAGACTCACTTTTTTTTAATCAGCATCACTAGTAAACAGTATTGATTCTAGTAACAAAGACATGTCGGATGTGTCTTCATGAAGGTGATAATGCTCTGTTGTGGTTGAGGTTCAGTTGACTCTGCAGGTTGTTGATTAAAAGTTGTCACACCTTTTCTTGTGATGTTCTCACTTTTCTTCTTTGAGACTTGGTAGCTTATCTTTGCATGACTCAAAGTTCATACGAGTTCTGATTTCTCCTGTGTTGGCCCTAAACCACATGACCCCCTTCTGTTTGAAACACATTGCTGTCTCTTTAAAGCTTTTCTGTCTTCTGATGTCATCTGGATGCTCCTGTGAGGAATCTCTCAACTTCTGAGTTAAACTATGTTTGAAAAAAAATTCTGTTTTAGACATAAAAAGGGTACAGTGGCACTGGCATAGAAAACAATTTTGTGATAGGTTGACTCTGACCCACCCCTCAACACCACCCCCAATAAATCCAATCACCTTTCACATTTTTTATCATGTGTTCCAAAGAAAAATGTCACACATTACTATGATAAACAAGTGGAATAAAGTTCAAACTAAATATCAAATATATGACTAAAATAAAATAAATAAAAACTGTATAATAGCGCTTTAGTTTCATTCAGTGGCAAATGTATACAAATTGAAATGAATGCAACCTGAAGTTTGGAACAACTGAGGTCCAGGTGCCAGATTACAAGCAGCAAAAACAAGATGAAAACAATCCGTCAGTATAAAACGGATTAGTGCAAAATTTTTAGTGCAAACATGGGAAGTAAAAATGAAAAGTGTTGATTATTATTAAAATTTAGATTATTCATTTTAAAGCCTAAAATATGAGAAAAAAATACAAGTTTAGTTTTTTTAATGGAACTATTATTATATAATGATTTGTCAAAACTTGTTGTATTATAATAAGTAATTAAATAAAAATAATAAAATGGGTGCTTTCCACCTGTTGCTCCTCCACTAGAGGGCGTCAGACAGGACTGGATCTAGCAGAGTTTTGATGAAATTATCTGGTTGATTTAGGGCCAATGGTGGTTGATGTAAATTTGCGACAGTAATCTACAGGGAGTTAAAGTACTAAAACTTTTTAATGATTGCCCTCATTGAGCTTTGAAAATGTCCAAATCAGGACAAGCTCACAAGTAGCTTCTGATCCTCCATTTTAATTTTGTTCTGATTTGTTCTGTTTCTTCTTCATCTTCATCTGCAGCATTTAGCAAGGAGCAGGAGAAAGAGAAGAACCTGGAAGAGGAGCGCAGTGCCCCACAGTCAGCGTTCCTGGGTCCCACACTTTGGGACAAAACCCTTCCCTACGATGGAGACACCTTTCAGCTCGAGTACATGGACCTGGAGGAGTTCCTGTCAGAGAACGGCATCCCGTCCAGCCCCTCTCAGCACCATGTCGACCAGCACCAGACGCACACCCCGCCCCGCCAACCGCCCATCATGCCCCCAGCCCCGCCTACACAAGTACGGACTGTGATGGACCTCAGTAACCACGCCTCCACCTCAATTCACACGACAGTCGTCTCTCCAAACTGCCTGCACAGCAGCCCAGCAAGGGCAGGTAATGTCCAGTCTGTCAGCAAGTCAGACAGTTATCTCCCATCTCCTACTTTCTGGTTTTCATAAACATTTTTATTTTTGCAAACACATAATTTCTTCAGAAAGAAAATAGTCAAAAACAAGACCAAGTTTATTTTTCAAGTCCTGCAAGAACTGAGTGGCATTAATAGTCCTGCAGGTAAAGAACTGCAGGTATAAAACAAGAGATAAAGAACAGCAGGTAAAGAATTGTATCTAAAATAGTGCAGATTAATACTGTTTAATTTGCATTTAGTTTTAGAAACTCAAAGTCATTTTAGATCTAAATCCATCACATCAGTGTTAAGTTATAAAAGCAGAAAAATCTGTTTGATTTTAATGGTTTCTTCATAAATTTTTAAAATCAGCGTGGTTCATGATTATGCAGGTTATTGGCCCCTGCAGCTGATCGGCTGTTTACTCTAATCAACAAAAAGCTCAAAGTTCAGACCCTCTGAGAGCTGCAGTGTAGGTGGGCGGTGACAGGTGATAATAGTGTGTGCGTGTGTGGTGTGTGTGTGTGTGTGTGAGGGTGTGTGTGCTCAGAGTAGAAGTGAGGCAGACTCAGGTGTGTCTGGTGAGGAACTTGGACCTCACAGATGAGAAACTGCACAGATGTCCCTCAGCTCTCTGTCTGTGTGTGTGTATGTGTGTGTGGGCTTGCGTGCTTTGGCCACATGTACACACTAATTTGCTGCAGCTGTGTGTGTGTGCGTGCACTCTCATGTGTGTGCTATTACTTGTTTTTCAATAAACACGTGTAAAGGCGAGAACTAACTCTTTGACTCGTCTAGTTTCTGAGAAAGCAAGCTGTGCTGAGAGCATGAAGAGACATGTGACCCACTGTGTGTGTGTGAGAGAGAGAGAGAAAGAGAGCGAGAGAGAGAGACAGATTGTGTGTGTGTGTGTGTGTGGGGGGGGGGTTAAATGTGAGTGTGACTGCCCTCCCTGCATGAGATCGGTGTTTTAAGAACATAGTGTTCTCTGTAGAAGTAGGCCAGGGGGCGGCAGCTCTCACGTCCACGTTATGTTTACATTTAACTAGTAACACACACACACACACACACACACACACACACACACACACACACACACACACACACACACACACACACACACACACACACACACACACACACACACACACACACACACACACACACACACACACACACACATCAGTGAGATGGGGGACTGGACTTGACCCAGCTCAGTCCGGTTTATTTGGTTCTAAAGCTGATTTGTTAAAGATCAAGTGTTTTTTGGTCTCTTTTTGATTAAACTAAAGAGTCTTTTGTTTTAAAAAGTCACCAAATTCACTGGAAACTCTCAGGTGTTGAGAGCAAAGAAACATCAGGAATATAGAAGATTTTTTTTTACAAAATTTTACTAAGTTCTGCATTTGCTTTAATTAAAGTAAGAAAACTATTATTCTTATTTTGTAACTTATTAAAAAAACATAAAATGTTCAGCAATAGTTTAGTTGATTTTAACCATAACCGGACTCATCAGTCTGTGATGTCTCCAGCTGTGAGCAGAGATCTCTTGCTGAGACTCTCCTGCTGTGGAAAGTGTGAGAACATCAGCTGCTGTTGAGTGAAAACAGCAAAAGTACTCTTTTGATTACATTGGTAGAAAAACTAATCAAAGGTTTTCCAAACTTCATCTTCTGATGCCAGAACTGATCTCCTGTTGTTTCATATATAATTGTTTCAGAGCTGAGTATTCCAGAATTATTTCAATATAAACCAGAACACAATTCATGCACAGATGATGTAGTGACATCTAGTGGCATAGTTAGAAACTGCAGCCACTTAGTCTAAATTAGTTCACATCATCACCTGTAACCATGGTAACTTTGGGTAAAATGATAGGAAGGATTCTCACAAAAAATATAAAACATCTAAAATGTAGTAAAAGATTTAGACGTGGAAACAAAATAGAGTAAAAACCAGGTGTCAGAACTAACTGATCAGACCTGACAGTGACCCAAATCATTTTTCCATCAGGAGTTTCAGAACAGCAGGTCCAAACGAGCAGAAACCAGCAATAATCTGCTGCTCTGGCGTCTAAATATAGAAACGTAATCTACAGCCTAATCTGGCATATTTGTCTTTCCACTCCATGAGCGATCAGCTGATCAGGAAGCAGGAACAGGTAGTAACTCAGAGGAGGAGAAACATCCAGCTGGAGGAGGTTTGCCCTCCTCCTATTCCTCAGTCAGATCCAGAACACTGTCTCTCCTCTGATTCCTTCATTTTGTTTCCCAACTGTATCTCCTTATTTATCCATTTTAGTTTGATGTTTGACTCTTAAACAGCAAAGTTAACAAAACAACCAAGGAAGTCAGAGAAAGAAAACCTCAAAGAAAATCTGTTTCTTCACCTGTTATTGTGATAAAACTCTGAAATATTAAATAACTGAATGCTCAATTTGTTTCAACATGAAGAAAAGGGATCATTTATTTAATCCCTCACCACTTAACTCTATAACTAACATTAGTTTTCATCAACATCCCCCAAAACAGTTTTACTGTTAAAGCTAAATGATTCCGTTTCACAGATCAAACATTAACTTTAGGTTTTCAAGCAGACATTAAGTCAACAATCAGAATAACATTTTTTAATGATGATTTAAAGTAAGATTATATGATTTTCAAAATGATGAAACTAATCTCTAACTTTTAAATGAGGAAATATTAAGTTTAGTTTCCTCTCAACGTTCACGGATTCGTTTTAATTTGATGAATTCATTTTGTCGTCATGGGATTAAATACTCCCCTTTCAGCAGACCAGAATCTCATCAGCACCGTCTCCAGTTTCAGTCGAAACATCAGGAACTTTTACCCGGCTCACGCGGGTAAAAGCTGCTCACGTTACACTCCAGCACACACGTGTCCTGTTGTCTGTCAGTGCCACGATTTAGGCAGCGGGACGCGTCAAGCTGCACCTGCTCCTCCACCTGCAACCCAAACCAGCATCGATCTCCGTCACAGAACCAGAACTTCCTGTCACACCCGCCTCATCCCGTAAACCCTCACAGACCCATCACTCGTGTCGTTCTGATTCGTTTAAACCACCGCAGGGCGTCCTGATGCGTCCTGGTTCTGATACAGACCCAGAAATGTTTGGTTCTGAGTTCTGCAGAACCAGATGACCAAAGTGAAGAGGCTGAACATGTGAGACAGAGATCAGTGTCTGGTTCTTAAACCTGGCTTTGTTCTCACACACACACACACACACACACACACACACACACACACACACACACACACACACACACACACACACACACACACACACACACACACACACACACACACACACACACACACACACACCAGCTGGAGAGGAAAAACAAACAACCCCTTCCAGGAACTGCTCCTCCTCCTCTTCATCACCTTTGTCCTGCCTCCATCTCCATCTTGGTGCTTCGTCTCGTCGTCACGTTTCAGGATCCTCGTGTCTGAAAAAAAAGTCAGATTTTTGTTAGTTTGCATTTTAACAGCAGCTGATTCATTAAATCTGTTTTAGAAACATCTTGATTAAAAGTTCCTGCGTTTAATCATTAAAACTGGAGTTTCTAATAACAAAACGCCAAATAGCTTCCTGCTCATATTCACAAGCTACAAACATTAGAAACAATAAAGTTCATCAAATGTTCAGGCCGGGATGTGACGCAGCAACACAAACAGCTTTTGGTTTTGTAATTAGTTTTTTTAATATTAACAATGGGGAAATTGTTTATTTTAGCAAACATGAGTTTTATTTCTTTTATTTTCTTTTAACGTTTTTATTGAAATATCTCAAATCTAAAAGCAAAAACAGAGAAAAGAATGAGTGAAGAAACAATAAAACCAGCTGTAACTCTCCTCTCCGTCCTCCTGCAGGCCTTCCTAATTCCAGGAACACTCCCAGCCCCATCGATCCAGACACCATCCAGGTTCCGGTCAGCTACGATCCCGACCCAGCGGACCTGGCTTTGTCCAGCGTGCCGGGTCAGGAGATTTTTGATCCACGCAAACACAAGTTCTCTGCTGAGGAGCTGAAGCCCCAACCGATGATCAAGAAAGCTCGGAAGGTCTTCATCCCTGAAGATCTGAAGGTAATTTGGAGCTGGTCTTTGGGTCTCTTCTTTAAAACGAACTGAGAGGTCAGGGTTTGATTTTGTTCTGGCAGGGATCGTGTTTCTGTCAGAACATCTAAGCATTAAGGGGTTTTAATGTAAAATGTAAAGTTTGTGCTGTTCTCTTCTGCTTCTGTCTTTGGATTTTGGAACATCTCTGGTTGGTCCCATCTGGATTATGGTCCTGAAAAACCAGATCCTTTTTATTATAAATCAGAAACAAAATTTTTCACTCATCTGGAGCTCAGCTCATTAAAAAGAGGCAAATGATGCAGCTTTCTGATCACATGTGCTTATTTCTATCAAAAGACAAACTGAGCATTTAAAGGATATTTCTACTAAAATTTGAGTGTAGGAGAAGAACATCTGCAAGTCAGACTCGTCTCGTTTCCATCCAGATGTTCATCTCACTGATTTAAAGTCTCATCCATCAGAGCTGATTATAGTCTCAGCATCATGGCAGGCTGTCAGCAGCCCCTCTTCTCCTATTGGCTGACTGCAGCTCAAGGGGTGGGACCTGCCGATTAAGAGGCTTACCTGAGAGTGAAGGAGGCAGCAGCGATCCTGGTGATCCCTCCATCTGCCTCCCTGTGTGGTCAGCTTTTATTTCTTTAAGTAAAACGAGCTGCTGAACAGCTGCAGACAGATCAACACAGTTTTATTTCACTGAAGGAAAAGTTATCCTAGTTCTGCGCTTTAACTCACATGTTAAAAATTTTAATATAATTGTTTTATAACATGTGATTTATTTCAAATCTAAGTGGTTTAGTAACATCTTTAAAATGTGCTTCATAATATTCATGGGAGTGAAAACAGAAGTGATCCTAATCAGACGCCATGTGGTGCATCTCAGACTTCACTTTTTAAACGTTTTGAAGTAATCCTCCTTCTTTTGTAAATGTTTTCTCTTGAGCAGGATGACAAGTACTGGGCCCGGCGCAGGAAGAACAACTTGGCAGCCAAGCGGTCCCGCGACGCTCGCCGGCTGAAGGAGAACCAGATCGCCATCCGGGCCGCCTTCCTGGAGAAGGAGAACACAGCTCTGAGGCTGGAAGTGTCCGACCTGAGGAAAGAGCTCGGACGCACCAAGAACATCCTCTCCAAGTACGAGTCACAGCACGGGCCGCTGTGAGGAAGACCAAGCATCTTCACACACACACACACACACACACACACTCACATACACACCAGCAGCAACCCTGATTTCACCTGAGACCTGGTCCAAACAGCTTGACTCTCAGCAGGTATGAGAATAAATTGACAGTCTGACCAGCAGTAACACAAACAAAGAATTACTACAAGTTGTTTTTTTTTTGTTTAGGCGTCACGTGACTTCCTGTTCTAAAAGCAGGGCATCCTAGCTTTAATCTATAGCCTGTTTCCATGGTAACAGTGGTGTTTACCTGCTGTGAGTTGAGTTTATGAACACACACACACACATTGTGTGTCCCATTGGTCCTGACTCTTCACACGGACTTCTCAGTTTTCATCCTCTTACCCCGCCTCATCATCATCATCATCATCATCATCATCATCAACGTGTCCCAGCACTTCAGTACAATCAGCATCTCAGTCTCTGTCACAGACTCCGCCCCAGCAGGTGTTCTCCCATGGTGCACCTGTTTACATGTAGATGCCTGCTTCTGTACATGATTGTGCCCCTGCCTTCTTTTCTATTTTCTGTCAACGGCTTTTAGCCTTTTTTCAAGTCCTCATCAGTGTTTGATGTTTGTGGAAAGTTAAAATTTTATGAAGGACAAAAGTTCACAAACTGATATTAAGTGCCCTGATCCACCAAAATGGTTTTTATACTCACCTAAAGGTGTTTGTTTAAAATGCCTCCAAATGTAGAAAACATGCAGATCAGCTTTAAATCCATCAGCTGTGTGTCTTTAAATCTTTAAAGATTACAGCATTTAATGAGGAACTCAACTTATTTGATTCTAAATAAAAAAGAAATCACACACCATCAGGGTGAATGACCTATCAGATTGTCTCACACACACACCACACACACCACACACACACACACACACACACACACACATTCAGAGAGAATGTACAGGAACAGTTCCTGACTCAGCAGACTCCTCACCGAGGTGCATTCAGACTGCAGGTCTGGTTGATTTGTTTCTTCAGTATCTTTATTGATTTACTGAATCTCCCCCAGTTCTGAAGGGCTCCTCTGTTGTGTGTCTGTGTGTGTAACACAGAGTGTATGTCTGTGTGTGTTTTAAGAAGTTCTAAAACAAATGCTTCATTAAATGTGGAGAAACTAGTTTAATAAAAAGGTTTGAGAAACTAAAATCTTGAAAAACCTTAAGATAATGAGAACTCTTATAATCAAAATGGTCTGCACATGAACATGGAGTACATTTTGAAGCATTGTGGATTTAAAAATATGTTTCTGTTTCATTTATTAAATGAATGTCTTGTTCAGGTTCTGTGAACAGGAAGCAGAAACTCTGCCTGGAAGGACGGCGTTGTTAAAGACCTCTGGATTAATGTTTTATTAATCATAAACACAAATAATTCACTTGTTAAAATTCATTTAAAAACTGTTCTGTAATATGATGTTTGAAGAGCAGGAGGCAGCGTTTCACCCTTTCTCAGGATTTAACCTTTAACCTTTCCACCTGTTACACAGTGTCTTGTTTTGACAGGTAATCCTGGTGCTCAGGTTGTCACCATGTTGTGTACGTTTTCAGGACTTCCAGCTGAGTTTCTGTTTTCTTCAGATTTTAATCTGAACTCAATCAGCTGCCAGAACAGAAACCTTTACTTTACAGACAAATCTGTCACATGGTCTCATGTTTATGGTCATGTGACATCAGTGTGCCTCAGGTGTAACAGAGAAATGGATGAGCTGAATTTTCCCTTGTTGTTGAATCAAATTAAGAAATCTGATGCTGCATGAGCAGGAATCTGAACCAAATACTGACTGATGCTGTTAGCGTTAAATACTAAGTTAACTGTGAGTTAGTTATTTAGCATTAGCTCGCTAGCCATGAGTGGCCCACCGGTTCTGCAGACCGGACCTCTAAACCAAAATCAAATAAGTTCTGAAGAACTTTAAACCAATAAGTAAGAACCAGAGGGTCAAAATCTCATTCATATCTCCTGTAACATCTGATTCTGTTTCACAAACTATGACAGACATAAAACAACTCAACAGCTGAATATTTCAAACTACAAAAGGTTTAGGTTCTGTTCACAGTGCAATAGAACAACAAGGTTCTGGAGGGTTCTGACATGAACTGTGTAGCTTAGAGCAGAGTTCGCCCCCTGCTGGCTGGATGAATGTAGAGTTAAAACAACCTGTGGAATCACCTCAGAACTCTTTAGACCAAAACAACACAGAGGATATATTAATATATGAAAGTTTTAATGTTTTTACAGAGTTATTCTGGCTTTTTGTACAGTCTGTTTTCCTACATAGATACTTCTGTGTATTTTGGAAATGCTTTCATAAATAGAAGTATTATATATATAAACATAAATCACACATTTACAGTAATAATATATTGTTAAGGCAGCGCGCTCGTCCATGGGCGATGCACGGGCATTATGGAGATCCTCCGGGGTTCAACTCACGTTTCCTTTTCTCCCGGTGTAGTTGAAATACCTCAAGTTCTGTCTCCACCACACCTGTACAGGTGGCATGTCAGCTGGTTGCCATGACAGCAGGTGCTCCTTCTCTTTCAGTGAGGCCTCAGTCGCCTCCATGTAGATGTTTGTACAGTTTGTTTGAGTTCAGAGGAATGTATCCCCCAACGTAAAGCACTTAGTTTGGTTTTCCTTTTTGTTGGTTTGATGTGATTTCTGTTTCGCTCCTGCATCCTGGACTTCAGTTCTCTGTGAGATTCTGTAATTATTAATAACTTTCTCTTCTTTTTGTCTGAATTCTGTTTCTCCTGATTAAAATATAAAACCTGATCTACAATTTTCCTCTGTTATTTTTCTTTATTTTCAGTTCCAAACCACCTCAAAGCTTCAGGGTTCTTCAGAGGATGTGGAGAGAAAAAATATATATTTGTGAAATTTTTGTTTACTTCACTAAGAGGTTTAGGAGCATGCTTTACAGTAAAACAAGCAATGTGAAGCATGCTGTTGGTGCAACAAACCTTAAAGGTCTGCTGGAAAGAGGTCTGTAAGGTTTTATGTGTTTAGAAAAGTGAAGTTGCCAAAAATCCTGGACATACTTGAAACAACATGAAAATAACTTTTATTAGAGTGATTTAGCAAACCTTTGGAATATTGAAATATTCTCAGATCACATCCAGCTGTTTTACAGCTTAGTTTATCCAGGTGTGATAAAGTTGTTTGATATAAAATAATAATCAACAAGATATAAATAATTGTCATGTATCTAAATAGAATTGTGCTGGAGCTGCTGATGTGTGCAGCAATGAGGATGCTGGATGGAGCTGTCAGTGATATCCATCCATCAGTCTATCCATCCATCTTTTCCCAGTTAACAAAGACGAGTGACATGTTTTCGGAGTCTCTTCCCAGTGGGATGTACCTGGAGGTGACCAGGAGGCATCCTAGTCAGATGCACCTCAGCTGACTCCTTTCAATGGGAAGGACCAGCAGCTCTACTCTGAGCTGCCCCTGGATTATGGATCCCCTCATCTAAGACTGAGCCTAACCACTCTATGGAGGATCTCATTTCAGCCACTTGTATCCAGGATGGATCTCATTGTTTTAGTTATGATCCACTCTCATGACTAGGTGAGGATGGGAAAATACACATATTCCCACAGGTGCTGGGCCCACGTGAGGTGGCCTGTGTGTTTTCAGAGCCTATTCCAGGGGCCAAGAGTCGACCACCAGGTGCTCCCCAACAAGCTCCCCTCCAGGCCTGGCTCTAGCCTAGGGTGCCTCAGTCTCTCACTTCAGGTGATGTTTCCTTCCTAATGTGGTCGTCCTCCATCAAGGTCTTTGAATATAATCAGTAACAATCAGATTGTTTCAAATGTCAAATACAGCTCATGCATCAAAATAACTACATGTTTTCCTGTTCTGGATTTATGCAGAATTTGTGAAGATCAACATAAAATGTTTTGGTTGATTTTACCAAACAGATCTCTTCACTCTTATGTTCACATAACCTCACTCTCATATGCAAACGTTTCATCCATAACAGTTAAAGTTTTCACTCTTTAGTTCTAACTCTTTAATTAAAAGCAAATCACTTCCAATCGTAAACTTTAAAATATTTTCAAATAGTTTAGCAGGTAGCAAGTTTTCGTTCAAATTTTACAATCCTTTTTTTGCTCACACGTTTAATGAAAAGATATGAGCTGTCATTTCTCTTTTTGTCCACCAGGTGTCGCCAGAGCTCTACCTCAATCATCTGACTTCGTTTTTCTCTGCTCACCTGTATGACGTCAGCTTTAAAAGAATCGGTCAGGTCAAAAATAGATGCACAATAGTATCATACAGCTAATTTGTTTTGGCATTTTTGCAAACAGTCAATATTTTTTTTAATGAGGCAAAGAAACAAAAACAGAAAAAGAAATGTCAGCAATTTTAATAAAATGTAAATGTATTAAAGTGACTAGAGCAGTGCATTGTCAGTCTGTGTGTTACTAGTCAGGTCCCAAGGCTTTGAGAAGGACAGAGGGGGCTGTTGATGAGTCCGGCAGGAAAACTGTCTCTTGAGGTTTTGGTCCTGATGGACCTCAACGTCCTGCCAGTGCCAGAAGGTAAATGTAAAACAGAGCTAAACCTGAATGTGTTGGAGCAGGCCGGGAAAGAACTGGACCTGTAGTTCCTCTGATTCCTTGAGCAGGTCAGGGATGTCAGAATGTAGCTCCTCTGATTTCTGTTGGAGGGCATTGAGGTGAGAACTGGACCTGTGGCTCCTCTGATTCCTGTTGGGAGGTGAGAACTGGACCTGTAGCTCCTCTGATTCCTGTTGGGAGGTGAGAACTGGACCTATAGTTCCTCTGATTCCTGTTGGGAGGTGAGAACTGGACCTGTAGCTCCTCTGATTCATGTTGGGAGGTGAGAACTGGACCTGTAGCTCCTCTGATTCCTGTTGGGAGGTGAGAACTGGACCTGTAGCTCCTCTGATTCCTGTTGGGAGGTGAGAACTGGACCTGTGGCTCCTCTGATTACTGTTGGGAGGTGAGAACTGGACCTGTAGTTCCTCTGATTCCTGTTGGGAGGTGAGAACTGGACCTGTAGTTCCTCTGATTCCTGTTGGGAGGTGAGAACTGGACCTGTAGCTCCTCTGATTCCTGTTGGGAGGTGAGAACTGGACCTGTGGCTCCTCTGATT
>SSNR01000021.1:1132766-1199552 GCA_006937965.1 Callopanchax toddi | reverse complement strand
TCCTCTGATTCCTGTTGGGAGGTGAGAACTGGACCTGTAGCTCCTCTGATTCCTGTTGGGAGGTGAGAACTGGACCTGTAGTTCCTCTGATTCCTGTTGGGAGGTGAGAACTGGACCTATAGTTCCTCTGATTCCTGTTGGGAGGTGAGAACTGGACCTATAGTTCCTCTGATTCCTGTTGGGAGGTGAGAACTGGACCTGTAGTTCCTCTGATTCCTGTTGGGAGGTGAGAACTGGACCTGTGGCTCCTCTGATTCCTGTTGGGAGGTGAGAACTGGACCTGTAGCTCCTCTGATTCCTGTTGGGAGGTGAGAACTGGACCTGTAGTTCCTCTGATTCCTGTTGGGAGGTGAGAACTGGACCTGTAGCTCCTCTGATTCCTGTTGGGAGGTGAGAACTGGACCTGTGGCTCCTCTGATTCCTGTTGAAGCAGGTCAAGGAGGTCAGAACTGGACTTGTTCTCTGATCTCTGAGTTATTTTGTCATCGTGTTATCATTACATAACAGCACTTTGTCAAAGTGAAAAGCAGCAGATCAGGTTGTTTCTCTAATCCCACTGATTCAGACTAGGTTCTGCTGCTTTACAGCTGGGTTCTCAGGTTTTGACATGTTTCTTGGTTCTGTTCGGTGTAGAAGACACACTTTTATTCAAACCAGAACTTCCACTGCAGTTAAACTCTTTGGGTTTATGACCAAATGTTTCTGAATAATGTACCAAAGCGTGCTGTTGAAGTTCTGTTTGAAAAATGAAGTGTTTACAGCTCGTTATCTTTCAATCAGATCTGTTTATTTACAGAACTGAGCCTCAAATGGACCCAAGGTAAAAAAAAATTTTTTTTAAAGAGAGAGAGAGAGAGAGAGAGAGAGAGAGAGAGAGAGAGAGAGAGAGAGAGAGAACTGAATGGATGATACAAACTGCATCTGAAGGCTAAAATTCTTAATCTTTATTTGATTCTGTTATTCAGAGAGTTTATGGAGCAGGTCAGGCGATGCAGCAAAAGCTTCTGTAATGTCATTAAATATTCACAAGAGACATGAAGATGTGAACAGTTCAGAATTTATCTCAAATAAAGTCTCACACGTAAAAACTTCAATTCTTCTTTAAAACTCTGGTTTCTTTACTGTCATGAAATACAAACATGTTCAATCTTGGATAAAACAGCAGCTGATTTGATCTTTAAAATAACTTTAAAAGGCAAAATTGATAAAAACACAGAAAATCAAACCTATTTGAACAGTTTGATGATGCTAAAATAAAAACTGGAGTAAACATGACTGAAATCACCTGACCTTGGATTTATTTTGTGACCTATGATTAGAAAAACTAACCCTGCTGCCTCCAAGCTCATTCATCTGTTCATGATGCAAAAACACAAACAAATCCTCCAAATCAAAAACCAACATGTCATCAAATAAAAATTAAAAACACAACCAGTGTTTAAAAACCCTGTATTTTAAGATCCAGTTTGCTTAACTAAACAACAAAATATCATTAAAGTTGTTTAGATTCACCAGATTCATGCACATCAACCCAAATCTTTTAAAAATTATCTAATTTGGGGGTTTTGGCATCAAAATATTAACTCCGCTCAAGAGAAATAAAATGACTTCATCTTTGTGTCTGAATGTCGTAAATGATTGAAAATAAAACTGCAGATTTAAGTTTAAACTTCTGTATATATACTTATAATTTTTATAACATATATTTTTTTTAGTTGTGTGTTACAAATTTACTAAGAGAAACTGTTATATTTATTTTTCTAACATGGCTCTGGTGCTCTTTGACTCAAGTAATGTATTTTAACCCCAACAGAAAAACACAAAATAAAAAAAAATATCTGCAATGATAGTGAATAATGTCAAAGAATAATCTGTAACACACACATTTTACTGTATATTCAAATTAATATTTCATAACAGATAAAGATTCATGAGATTTATTTTATTTTACAGCCTGTGTAATTAGTTTTATGTCCTAACAAGGCACCCGTAGCTCTGCAGGATGACTGGTTGTCAGTTTAACATGGTAGTTTTATGATCTCTGGTTTAACATCTCAGTGTTTTAGACCCTAAAACGTAATCGGCATCAATGTGTTGGTTAAATTCTGATCAAATCTGCAGAAATTTGAAGAGCTGCAGGTTTTTCTCAGTTAAAATAAATGAGTTTTTGTTTGAACTCTCAGCACCGCCACAGCAAATCGATTCTGAGCAACACGGCAAGTTTCGATGAGCCAGAAAACAACAAAATCTCTGAAAACCTGAAGCTTACATAACCTCCCAACCCCCCTGGACAGAACCAAACGGCACAGCAGCACAAACATAAAGTCCTAATGCTCTCTGCTGGTCTGGTTATAATCCCCAAACATGAAATATGAAGGGGATGGGGCATTGGTGCCTCGCTCACTTGGCTGTGCTGTTGTATTTTTTTTTACGTAAGAGGATTTGTCCCAGTATCAGCGTCAGTGGCACGAGCTCTAAAGACTTGGGGTTGGGTCTATCGTCAGGGCCAGAGAGAAGGAGGAGTCGGCCTACCTGGAGAGGAATGGGCCTAACTGAGGGAGGCAAAAGCCTTTGTGGTCAAGGAAGACCAGGAAGGATGTTTTCAGAGGTTTGTATCCAGCTTATATCTGGTTCTGGTCTGTTTATTGTAATCATGAAAGACGTCTGACATTAAAGGTTCTAAACATGTTGATCCAGATTTTTAGATAACAGAACCAGTACATCTGGTTTGCTTTGAGCTAATATTCAAAAATGGAAAACAAATGATTGAATCCAGAAAAGCAACTTCAATCTTAGAATGTGTTTCAAGTGATTTGAAGTTATAGAAACTTGATCTCACCAACAGGTAACCTGCCTGAAGAGCTTTATGTTCAAAATAAATAAAAACACCTTTGAGACGAATCCTCTGGAGCAGAATGAAAACTTATTTGAGGATTTGTTCTGATATTTTACTGCATTCAAGCACAAAATGTCTCATCTTCTTGTCAGCTGAAATCAAAGAGGCATCATGTTTTCTCAACATCTTCATATAAATAAAAAATATTAAAATATTCCTGCAAGGAGACTCTGCTGTTTGGAGTTTATGAAGAAAATGACAAATTTTGAGAATTTCTAAAATCAACGTATATTTTTCTGAAAGATTCAGCTGTTTCCGAGTGTCGATTTGTTCTGATTCCTGGAATGTCTCCTGGTTTCTGGAGTTATTTGATAGAAACCATGTTGAGTTTTATGTCTTCTATTTCCATATCAAACATAAAGCTCCCTCAGTCTCTCAGGTTTGATGCTTTTCTGCAAGTCAGCAGATGTTCACCAAACATCTCTGTTCCGTTTCTCTGCAGTAAAACTCACTTCCTGTTTATGATCTGACAGAGGAAAAGATGATGATGATGATGATGATGAATATGTTCCTGATAAGTTCAATCCAAAGTCTGGGGTTTCCAGGGTTGTTGAGTCCTCGCTGCTGCAGGAGGGATGGGAATTGCCTCCACCGGCACCACTGGCAAAAGAATTCTGGGAAAACCTTGAAGAAACATGGAAAAGACTTCAGTCATTTATGTGTTCTGAGGTTTCCAATTCCCTTCACTCCTACCCTCTGATATAAACCATATTAATGGTTTTTTTTATTATTATATCACAAAACACATTTAATAAATGTATTTAAAACCTTCAAATCTGAAGTTCCAAAAAACATTTTAGGTAACTCATGAAACCTGAACTAGAAAATCAAACAAAACAAACCATGCCAGATCATGCAGAGGGAAATGATTATTTCATGTAATTTCTAGCTTCATATTTTGGCACAGATTTGTCATGTAGTGCTGTTGCTGTTATTGCTGCCATTAACTTTGTTCTCTCTGGTCCAGTCTGTCTGTGTTTGTCTCTTTCCTGTCCTCAGTCTCCAGTGGGACGAGGCAGATGGCTCCGCCCACTCTGAGCCTGGTTCTGCTGGAAGGATCTTCTTGGTCAAAGAGAATTTGCCTTCCCACTGTCACCCTCATACTGTGCTGCTAAGAATGGGGAATGTCACTGAAGAAACAAGTCAACACAATTTGCTGGTTCTTTTATATTGGGCAAATTGGACTAAGTGGCTTCTTATAATTAATCTAATTTTATTATAACTGAATTAGTTTTACTGCAATCAGCTGTCCTGAATCTGGACCTGAGATTATTTGGATTTGTTGCTTTGTTCAGCGCTTTGAGGTGACGTGTTGTGAGCAGGAGCTTTAGCAATAAACTGAACTTAATTGAATTGTACTGAGTATCATATCGTATTGAGTATTGTATTGGGTTTAGCATTTTGTTGTATTGAGTGTCATATCCTCCATGGACCATTAAATAATCTTCTAGAGTTTTCATTTAATAAATAATGGATCAGATTTTTCACTGGAAAAGTTTCTTGTTTTCATCCCATCAGATGAAGGCTGTTTTACTGATGCACTCATATGGCGCATGCATGAGTATCAATAAGGATCATAGATCTTTACATCCCCAGTTCAGGTTATATAAATCTGTAAAAAATCACCACACAATGTGCGTAATTTTTCTTCAACCTTTCATCGACATATTAAGAAGTGAGTCATTATTGGTGAAGTTCTGAAACGTGTTCTTCAGTAAAAGAAAGACTGATGTTTCTGCCCTCAACTTGAGGATTTCCCTCCAAACATCAGTAGCTGAATTCTTTGTTTCATCTACCTCTTTCATCATCATCCAACCACTCTGCTAACTCCAACATCTGCTGCCAACTACATCTGTAAACTTTAACCCCCAAACACGAGCCTCAGAGGGTAAGTCCAGCATACGTCAAAGGGATGAGTGACGATTTCGAGCTGTCCATCCATTCATCGTTTCCCTGTCCTCTGAGGGTTTATGTTGTCAGCGGGGTGATGGAGGGGGTTGGGGCGATCAGGGGATTACAGGCTGTTCATGCAGCAGAAACAAAAGCTTAGAGCCTCCAACGTCATGGTTTGATGCTGCTGATGTTTGTTCTGACCTCTAGCAGAATTCTGTACATTCACAAAAACACACAAAAGATCTTCAGATGGACACCTCAGTTCCTACAGTCCATATCACTACATCACTTCAAATGTTCCCTTTCAACACTAGAATGTTATAGTTCAGATTCTTAATGACTATTAGTACTAATATGCACCCTAAAAATGTATGGCAATGCTAGCACACATAAAAAAATAATTAACTCAAGCTGTTAATTAAAATTAACCCCAAAGAGTCAAAGAGTTTGATGTTACCTAAAGAATCAGTCAAAATCTGCACCAACTTAACAACTAGTTCTGTGTTAATATTATTTTTTCTATATTAAAAATTGGACACCATCTAAAAAGGAATCAGGGTTTGATTTGATGTTTATCTGCTTAAAAAGACCAAACAGTGATTGGCTTTTTTGCATTGGTAAGAATTGATTTCTATACATTTGCTGATGTGTGATGGATGAGGTTGTATCTGCTATGTGTGTAGGATGAACAGACATCTCTGATCCTTTGTGAACCATAGAATCTGAACACATGTAGATAATCGAACACAGCCAGAAATCAATTTTCTATGCAACGTTTTTACTTCTAAGTACGTTACAATTTTCACAAAAAAAATGTCTTGTTGATCATTTCCCCCACATAATTATATTGAATTAATTGTCCAACTATGAATGTTTTATGTTTTAAGCCTTTGACTTATGATTAGATTTGACACTGAATTGAACCAGTCACACTTTGTCCTCATAGGGCCACAAAAGACCCAACAATGCAGGTAAGATGTCTGGGTCCCCACTTTGGTGGGTAAACAAGAATTGGCTTGATGTTATGGTGAAAACATTGATTAATCTATATTTAATATCAAGAACAAAATCAGGGTTTTTGAAGGTATTTGATTTTTGATGGATCACGTTTATTAACCCTTCACACTCTGCTAACATGCGATTTTAACTTTGAATGAACAAATAATATAAATAAAAAAGATGTTTAAGTTCTTATATTGTGATTTTTTTAATAAAAACATAATTACTTAAAGACCCACACTTTGTTTATGTCTAATCAACTATTCCTACTTTGTGTTCTAGTTTGATTAAACTATTATTTTTCTTTGATAAGTGATTACCAGAACTAGCAAATAGTCAGTTTTCACAAGTATATTTAGTCTATTAGGAAGAAAGTTGATAGTTTTGACTGGTTCAAGTTTGTCAATTTTCAGCATTCCCTGCTTTTATTCACAGTTCTTTAATTCAATAAAGATTGTAACCAAGTTTAAAGTATTTTTTCCTCTTTAAAACCCCAAAAACATTTTATTATAGAATGGCCTGTATAGCGCATTCTAGAGTTCTACACTCCCCAAAACATTTTATAACACATCATTCATTCACCCATTCACACACTGGTTGTGGTAAGCTACATTATAGCCGCAGCTGCCCTGGGGCACCTGACAGAGGCAAAGATGCCACGACACCTGCCAGGTTCCTCCAACCACCACCAGTAGGCAAGGTGGGTGAAGCGTCTTGCCCAAGGACCCAACGACAAAGTAACCCACCCTGGGACTGAGCTGTAGCCAAACCAGCCACTCTACATATTGAGCTACACACTGCCCCAATATGTAAATAATAAAACAATTTTACTGAATACAATAAATCATGTAAGGTTAAAAATTATTCTGTTTACATTTGAGGATAAACATTTACTCATCTGTCAGGTAAATTGCAGTTTCTAGTTTCCCTCATTTTAGTGTACAGTTTTTCTTGCTTTTATGTTCAGCTTTAAACAGCTAGACTGAATGAAGTTCTAATAAATATTGAGCTGCTCACCTCTTTATGACTTCACAGCAGGTCATTAACACATCCAGAGACTTTAAATTAAAACTGAGTCAAGAATAAAAACAGTACAAAGTGATACAGCAGCACTTCGTGGTTGCCCCTTCTCTCTTCCTCAGACCAGAGTACTCCTCTTCTCCCTCTCTGCTCTATCCCGGCTCAGGTCCGGTGTCGGCGGCTCAGCTTGCCCCGATGTGTTGTTGGGCTCACAGCGGCCCGAGGCGGGTGAGTTCTGCATGACTACCAGGCGTATGGGTGACTGACTGGGCGGTGCCGGCGCGCTGTCGGGGACGTACTCCTTGGTGGGGTCTTTGCCTCGACAGTCATACAGGATGCAGGAGATGAGAAAGACCAGGAGAAGGATGACATAGCTGGCCACCAGGATGATGAGGTTCAGAGTGACGGGGTCAATCTCCAGGTAGAACTCCATAAAACCCATGGTGACGCTTCATATCCCTGATCCTAACCTGGATCCAGGGTGAATAAACAAGAGAGGGATGTTGGAGTAGGATGCAAAGAAGAGACCGTGATGAATGACGGTAGATAGACAACTGGCCTGAAAGAGAGAGAAAAGGCAAAAGACAGCTGAGGACGGCATCAGATGATGAAATGAGATGGATCAGCTGAGCGTGAGGGAGGGGGGGGGGCAGCGCCAGCAGGCCGAGTGGATATGAGGCTTTGTGTTTTAAAGGACATTAATCCTCGCTGCTTCTCCAACCTTGAATTTCAGCAGCCAATGATTAAAGCTGCTCACTTTTAATAACTTAAGCCACCATTTTGATTTTGCCAACTACCGAGCAAGGACAAAATTATTCTGAGCAAAATGGAAGGCACAGACACACACCTGTCAGCCTGCCATGAGCGTCGCTGTGGGGATTTGAGGAGTCATGTAATATGTATTAAACAACTGATTTATTATGTCACTCACAGAGATTATTTGACATTTGAATTTGATTACATTAAAAGCAAAAACAGACCCAAAAACTGAATGACGTCTGGCTCAAAACATGCAATTTTCAAAGTACCGCAGTCACCAGGCTAGTGCATTTTGTTAATGGACCTTTTTTCTGATTTATCAGGATAAAAAACCATCATCTAAAATTACATAGTGTTCAAAACACATCCATTTATACTAATGTCAAAAAGAAAGTATGCCCTCTTTTAATCCTTTTATGTATCAGGACAAAATGGAAAAAAAATCCTCCAATCCTTGACTAAAATGTCAGTGATGTCACTGCTTCAGCACAGAATCTGAGAGAAAAACTGAGTCTGTCCTGCTGCTTCCAGAGGGTTTATGTGTCAAACAGGAGCTGCTGATCACATGTGTTGATGAGCTCCTCTATAAAAAGGTCTCAGGTGAATCCTGCCCCTATTTATTTATGCAACACCAAACTGAAAACTTTGTGCAAAAGTATGATACATGCTTCATTAAAGTGGTGTTTGAAATGCAAAGCACAGGGCTGCTCCCCTACAGGAGACAAACACATCAAATCAAATGTGAACCTTTAGATCCATCCAGCTCTATGCTGACCTGAGAACTGCAGCAAGAAGAGGCTGATTTGCTGTAATTAGTCTTATTAAAGAATCCTGGAGCCAATCAGAGGCCGGACGAGACGGAGACACTCAGTAGAAATTGGACCAACATGCAAACATCCTGCAGGAAAGACTCTATGTGGTCGAGTTTAGACAGTCAAACATAAACAGTCAGCAAGGAAGATATTTAGAACCTGACAGCTGAGAAGATCTAGATTTAACCCTTCAACTCTTCTGATTCAAGAGTTCCTAAAAAGGAAAACTACGAAACAGATGAAGTGTCTCTATTGGTTTGTTCCTGAGAAAGTGTTTGGTGAACAGAAAAGGTCCAAACTTTAAGAACTTTTAACCTCATTTGAATTTTACAAAAGCTTTAGAGTCTGCATCTCATTCACACCAACGTTCATAAGGATTTGTCTCTTTCATAAATAGTTTACGTTCACATTAGGGTCATAGCACCAACTTCCTCCTGCTATCTGAGCTCAGCAGGGAGGTTTAATCCCTCCAGAGAGTTCTGGGTCGACGCTGCAGCTCGTCCAGCTGGTTGTGTCCAATAAACCAACCATATGAGAATGTTTAGACCATTTCAGGGTCATTTACAGTCTACTCTAAAAGCTCAGGTCTCAGTAAGGACCACACACAACGGTGACATCACTCAAAATGAGCGACGTCTCTAGAAACAGGAAGTAGTATATAAACTCATATAGTCACATTAGAAGCAACGCTGCTGCAGATCAGTGACAAATTAGTGTCCAGTCCCCATTATCTGATTAAACTCCTGATAATAAATAAAGTCATTCTGATAGGATGCTGTACTACCTGATGTCAACCTCTACAATTTTGCATTAGCCTGTTTATGATGTTTGTTTCAACAAAGTCCAAATTACTATGCTTCTGTAAGTGTTCCTGCAGCAGCATTAACACCATAAGCTCAACAAATGGTCTCGTGCTAAATTGTTGAGATTTACAAACAGGTAATATGACATTCTAATGCATCAGGATACCTTTGTGGGAAAATTTTCCTGATCTGGTTAGCCGTTGCTCCAGTCAGAGGACAACTTCCTGTTTCTAGAGACTGCATTCACCTTGAGTGATGTCACTGGGTGTGGTCCTTTGATAGAATGCTGCTTCAAAATGACCCAAACATGAAACATTAACAGCAAAGTTAACTAATCATTCTTTTCTTTACTTTATAGGTTCATGTCAATATTCTGTGTTTAATCCTGGTTTGTAAAGAGGCCAAAAACCCAACACTGCAGCCTGTAAGGACTCAAAAACAGTTTGACTGCAGGACAATCAGAGACACAGAAGGTTTAACAAGTGAATCTATTTTATTCTTTTATTAATTCTCAGCCTGCAGGCCAGAAGACAAACATATCATAAATGTCAGATTCACAGTAAACAAACTGTAGAAACCTCTCAGCTCGTCTCTAAATAAAATACAAACATCAGAAGAGGATGTTCAGTCTCCTCAAAAAACATAAAATAACAGAACCCGGAAACACCTCTCAGAGCAGAGACACCTATAAACTCCTGACCGTCCTTGGCAGCAGATGGTGAGCTCCAGGGGAAACGAGGGCAGGGTAAAAACAACAGAGCTGAAAATACAGCAGAGTGGTTATTAGATTCAGAGAGAGGACACCAAAATAATCAGCAACAGTCTGTTATTAGAAACAGATGCTGACAAACTGTTGAGAGGAGGATGCTTCTGCAGGAGGATCAGTCCTTCCAGCACCTCATCCACCTCATTTTATCTAAATATTCACCCAAAGTTTGTTGCAAAAATAATTCCTATGTTCAGTTGTTACAATATCAGTAGATTTGGGTGTTAAAAAAAATCACTGCGGGCACAAAAAGTGCATTAAACGATAGAAGTAGAAAAAGTAAGAGGTTTTTGTTGTAAATGGGACTGTTTCCATATCCCTGATCTCCTAAAGCAGCATCATTTTAAAACCTTTGTTTCAGTTTAAAGCTAAAAACCTGACACTTTTTAAAATGTGGGTCAGTTTGAGTCCGTGTGTGTGTGTGTGAGTTCAGATGTGACGGATAAAATCCTGTCAGAAATCAGGCTAATTTCTTCAGCGCTTGTGGCCGTCCTCCATCTGTAAAGGATTTTTTTCCCTACTGGATGGATGGAAGAAAAACAGACGGCAGATGGGCCAAAAGCTGGAAAAAAGGAAAAAGTTGCAGATCAGCTGAGAGAAGATAAATTGGGACAAAGTGCTTAAAATTAAAAAACATATAACAAAGGTTATATGCTGGTGAAGGTTCTCAGTCATCCAGGTCATGATAATCCAAAAAAGGGTTTTAAATAAAGGCAACTGGACTTATTTGGTTCTTTGAAGTGAAGCAGCGAAACGTCTTCAAAGAACCAAATAAGTCCAGTTGCCTTTATTTAAAACCCTTTTTTGGATTATAAAAAAGGTTGTTATTTATAAGGGAGGTTATTTAATGAACCCTGTTTTTAAATTTTATTCTGCCTCACATTCATCGTTGTGATCCGATCTGTTCTGTAGATACAATCAGGTATTGATCAGCTGATCAGAACATTAGACTGATCATGGATTATAATTTTTTACTAACATCAGGTTTTTACAAATTGCGCCCCAGGCATCCAAATTGGCAGCCCCTGTTTAATGGAAAATTCAAATGTGACTAAATTAAGTTTATAAACAGGTATAAATGAGAAACACCTGTCGCCTTCGTGATGTGAATTCATCTTTTATTTAAAACTCTTACAGCAAAATAAAGTCATGTGGTGAAAACTCTTGAGAAGATTCTAAACATCTGAATCAGTCTGTCAGACGTTTCATCAGTCCTTGTTAGAGATGCTGGTCTGCATCAGCTTTCAGAAGTTTCCTTTGGTCCTCTTATCTCTCTTATCTGGACCTTTTCAGACCCGCCTCTGAGTCTGAGCTGGACAACGACAGCGACCACAATGGGAATCAAACCGAGCTGCCATTCTGTTCCAACACAATGTTGACTTCCTGCACTGAGGCGGCTCAGCTGAGCAGTCGCCTCTTATCTGTCACAGCAACCTCTGAGAACAATGATCCTAACACGTCTCTAATCCCCTCAGCACGTCAGAAACTAACAGAACCACACACTGAGACAAGTAGATGAAGGGAGGAGGGATTTTTGACGGATGAGGGGAAGTGCCGCTCCCCTGTTAATGGGTCTGTTTGGGGCCTCTGGGCCATTGTTGTCCGTCTGGTTCTTTAGAGACTGAAACCAGCTTCAAGACTTTTCCCACCAGCCCATCCTCAGATGTTTCACTAAAACAAAACCTGTTTCTGCTTAAGGGCTGAAATCTTTAACTCAGTTCATCTTTGAGAACATTATTTGACTTTTTATGCAGCTTTTACAGATTTACAGTGCCCATTCACCCATTCTCTTCTGCTTACTCAAGATCAGGCAGGTCATGGAGGAAACAGATCCAGTAAAGAAACCCAGACCTCCATCACCCCAGCATCATTCTCCAGCTCCTCCTGGTGGATCGCAAAAAGGATGTACAATCCCTCCAGCAGTTCTGGTGTTTCCCCAGAGTCTCTGCCTGGAAAGTTTCACCTTAATGTCAAAACTAGTTTTTCTCAGTAACATTTTAATTGTTATTTTAAGCACTGATTTGTCTAAATTCACTTTGTGAAGCTAGAATGTTATGGGCTCCTGTTTCGCGGAGCTCCACCTGCTGCAGGATAAGGAAAAGCCTCTGATGATCTCTCAGACTGACAGCTCCACCCACTTCCTGCCTCATTAGGGATCCAGCAGCATCAGCAGCATGTGGGTGTGAGGGGAGCTCAGGTTGAACCATCGAGTTTCACGTCACTTCATCTTATCTGCTGCTGTCTTATTATAGAGACACAATTTTCACACTGCAGGCCCAAAACCAACTTTTTTACCCACATCAGATTTTTCTTCGTGCCTGAACAGAACACTTTTTTCTATTTATACCCAGATTAGTTTGTGGTCCAAGTTTTCAAACTTTATTCATTTCAGAATCTTTCTGAACTTCATGTCTCCCTCTGACATCTTTATTTACCAGAAAACCTGAATAAATTTTAATAATAGACTTAAACTTAATAAAAAGTGATTTCTTTATCCCTTCAGCTGACCCCCCTCACCCCCACCCGGGGGAGTCACTTCAGCGTTCTGGGTGTGTTTGAGCAGAAAGTCCTTCCTGTTGGCCTGCCGATTCCTTTAATGTTGCCGATTCGCCGTCTCATTGCGTGACAGGCCCTTTCCGGCTCAGAGCTGGGGGTGAGTTTAACGGGGGAGGAAGCGAAGGGTGAGTCTGCCACTTTGTTACACCTCTGGTGGCTTCAGCTGGTCACCGTGTCACAGGAAGGGAGGCTTAGGATGAACCTCCTCACAGCCTCAGATCAGACAAAGATGGGAATAAAATGAAAGTTAAAGTTCAGGTCAACGCCCTGAAGGGGTTTGAGGATCTGAAAACATTCATTCATCAGTTACAGAACGTTCAAACTATTCATGTGATTTATTGATTTGTTTTATGTCTGAATGTTATCTTTAGAGTTGATTTCACTTTTTCAGCAGAAACAACAAATCAGAGTCTGATGAGTAAATTTTTCAACTGTTAAGCTTAAAGATTTATAAACCAAAAAAACAGAACTCTTCTCAAAGATGTCAGTGTTTTAGTTAAACATGCAAAAAAATAAATAAAAAATAGGGCCGATAGTCTATTAATGATCTTCTCTAAACCTCACAGAAAAATGGACTGAAGAAAAAACTCAGTGAAGGTAAAACTTCAGATTTTTTCATCAAATCAAATTGTTTAACCAACTTGAAGGAGAAGCTTTGGAGCAAGATAAACTACTGAACTAACAGTCAAACTAAAAAACTACTTATGACTTCATGCTGCTTGAATGAATTAGTTTATTTAATGTTATAGAAAATATGGACATATTTGTCTTTAAACATGATGTTTCAAAGGCTTTTATTCCTATCAGCTGATTGGACAAACGTGTTGTCCATCATTTATCACTTATCAAGAACACAGAGAACAACAGAATCACAGAGAAGCAAACGGAGGTCACCAATGAGACACGTTACAAAACAACGTTATCGTTTTAATAATAAAGTACCATTTAACTGTTATATAGCTTATTATTGACATAAAGCTGAGACAACATCATAAATCAGACTGTAGAGTCAAAACATTCATCAGCCTGGACGCCTGCTGTCACATGACTTCTGTCCTCCAATAAGAGCAGCCTTCAGACACCTTCATCACACCTCATGATCAGCTGATTCACACATTTATGATCTGTTATGAATTATGATCTGTATAATTAAAGTTAATTAAAGTTCCCAGAACAGTTTTTTGTTCAAACTTTCAAACTGTCCAGAACAAGAAGAGTCCAGTCAGAGAAAAAAGGCAGATCTAAGAAGTTAAAGTTCTGGTTCAGATGACCTTCAGAACGTCTCGGTTCTGTGACGCATCCAGACACAACCGGACTGAATTTTAAAGGATATTAAAGTGATGTTCTATCAGTTATTTATCTACAGTAAGGACCACACCTACCAGTGACATCACTCAAAGCAGGTGGAGTCTCTAGGAACAGGAAGTAGTCCTTTGTCTGGAGCAGTTGCATAGTAATTCTTTCTGACATTGTTCGGTTGAAACAAACACGTTAAATGGTCTCGTGCAAAAGTGCAGAGGTTAAAAAACAGGTGCAATAGCTTTCTAAAGTATCAGAATGAGTTTATTCAGCAAGAGTTATTTAAAAAAACCCAACTATCAGGTCAGAGGACTACATCCTGTTTCTAGAGACTCTGCCTAATTTGGGTGTGGTCCTCATTGTAGATAAATAACTTATAAAACACCAAGCATCCATGTAAAGTCACCACTACAGCATCTCCTGCATCAGAGGAGAATCGACTCGGTTCAGGTTTCTGCAGAGTGGATCTCAAACTCTTATGGAACAAGAGTCTGAAGATGAAGGTCCATTTCTCTGGGGGTCCTGTTACCTGTCGGTGCAGTGAGTTCTGACAATGAGGAATGTCCAATCATTGAGATGTTCTTCTGTGTGATGTCATCAGGCCACGCAGTATCCCTGACTCACCATGAGGGCGGTCTGACTCTCCCTCCGTTTGTCCTTCTTCTTTTTCAGTCGAACCCTCCAGCAGACGGCGCTGGACCCCAGCAGGCCCAGTCCAACAGACAGCAGTACCAGTCCCAGCACCGAGATGGTGGACCCATGTGAGTTAAAGGTGTACGCCACCACCGTCACCACGATACCAGCAATGAGGACGACCACGCCAAACGGAACTGTGCAGCGGTTACAGGACATCTCTGTGCCGCCGGTTGCTGCTGTCAGCTGGACCTCGTTGACATGTGGGACACGGGTTGTCATGACAACGACGTGGTCCTTCTTGGTTTTGTCTCGACTCAGCTTCTCTGCAGAGATGGACGTTGGAATCCTGGGAACGCTCCTCGGGATCCTGGCCCCCCCTTTGACATAGAGGTCATCCGGCATAGTGATCTTACTGGCGAGGAATAAGTGAGCCATGTTTGTGATGTCAGCGCTCAGCCAATCAGAGCACGGCAAGCTGCAAACAGAGAAGAAGTTAAACATCATTGACATTTTCTGTTTCATTTCCTAAAATAAACTCTGAAAGATCTTCTTTTCTGTTTCATTCTGTAAATGAAACTTTAATGTTAGACAAATGGAGGGAGTGTCAATTTACTTTATTATCATCAGCTGCTAATCAGGAAATCACTTCCTATAAAGCTCATTATCATAAAGCCTCTACAGACTACGCCTTGCGTAAAAAACAAGATTGTTCTTGTTTCACATCTTTAATCATCATTCCTAAAGCTCTGACTTGCTTTGAGGTATCTCCCTTTTATTGGTAAATTAAACATCAAAACATTTTCCTCTGTAAACTAACAGTAAGCTTTAATGGGACGCTGAGTATTCACAGGATGTTTTATAAAACTATTAACATTATTAATTATAATAGTATTTTTGCAGGCTTGTTTGACTGAGCCTCATCTGGCATGAGATACAAATATATTTTGCAGATCTGAGTGTAGATCATTTTTGTGCTGCCTGACAGACAAAACTCAGGGTGAAACAACCGACAAATTTTCTTCTGAGGTCATCTCAGCCTGCATCTGTATTTACACTTCATGCAGTTTTTTTTTTCTTAATATGTAATAAACTTTTGACGCATGTTTAAAGGAATTTTTTTAAAAATCCTAACCATTTTACTGACAGGTCATCCATAAAATTACAATAGTAAAGAAATTCTAAAAAAAAAAAAAAAAAACGGAATTTTTTAACAAAAAGTTAAACATTATTACATGCCATAATTATCATCATATTATTATTATTATTAATTCACATTGAATTAAACCCTTACTGCCCCAAATAAACAAAAATAGTAAAAACATTGTGTTTTTATTGTTTGTTTGTTTTTTGGTGTGGAAGTTAAAGGGCGAAAAAGTAAAAAGAATGATTTAAATAAATGTTTTTGGACATCTGAAAAGATTATCCGATGATTTCTTGAAAATGTAAATCCTTCTAGTAAAATTTTTTTAATCAGCTTCTATAGACATTTTAATAGCTTAATCTATTAGCTTTTATTTTATACTTTTCTCTCTGATTTGCTTTTTATTCTGGTTAAATGTTGGTTAAAAAATACATTTGTTGCATCTAAACTGACCTAAAAACTTATCTTTGGTTTGTGTGTTATTATTATTGTCAATGATAAGTCCATCCATCCATTTTATGAAGCCCCTTCATCCTCCACAGAGGGTCACGGGGAGCTGGTGCCTATAACTCCAGCAGTCAAGGGGCGAGAGGTGGGGGACACCCTGGACAGGTCGCCAGTCCATCGCAGGGCCACATAGAGATGAACAAGACAAGCAATACACCCACTCACACCTAGGGACAATTTACAGTCACCAATTAACCTAACAGTCATGTTTTTGGTCTGTGGGAGAAAGCCGGAGCTTGCAAACTCTAAGCAGAGAGGCCGCCCAACCGGGGAAGCAAACCCACAACCTCCCTGTTGAGAGGCAACAGAGCTAACAACTGCGCCACCATGCAGCCCTCAATGATAAGCTGTAAAATAAATAAATTGTTTTGTAAATTAACATCCTGGACTGGCAGACCAGATGCTTCCTTCTCAAAGTGCAGAGCAGACTATTTGAAATCTTCTATCAGTCTGAGGTGGCAGGTGGTGTTTAGGGGGAGCAGAATCACGGTCAGAGTAGTCAAAAAACTCGTTAATAAGCCAAAAATCATTGGACCACCCTTCTACCCCCACAGGACATCCTACAGAGACAGAGGAGCTCTTTGACCAACAGGTTCATTCAGCTCCACCGTCATAAGGAACGCTTCAGGAAAACATTCAAACTACCAGTATTCTTCATTTCACTGCAAAACATCAGCTTCATTTAAAATCACCTCTGGTCCATAAAAGTCTCTGTTCAACTCATTTAACTATGAATATATTAATAGTAATTTATTAATTACACTCACTGGTCACTTTGTTAGGTACACCTGTTTGTTTTCTGAAATCTCCAATAGCCAATCACACGGCAGCAACTCTGCATGTGGGCATCTGTGGTAAAGATGACCTGCTGAAGTTCAAACTGAGCATCAGAATGGGGATTTAAGGAACCTCAAACATAGCATGGTTGTTGGTGTCTGATGGACTGGTCTAAATAATTAAGAACCTGTTGATCTATTGGGGTATAAACCCAGAACCATCTTTAGTGTTTAATAATAATAATAATAATAATAAATGTAACTTATATTGCACTTTATATTTCGCAATCTCAAAGTGCTACAGAGGAGAAGGTTAAAATAGCTGGGTCAACGTTCATAAAACAAGTTAGAAAATAAAAGGAATAAAACTAACAAAAAGCTTTTCTAAAAAGGTAGGTTTTTAGGTTCTGTTTGAAAGCATCCACAGTTTGTGGAGACCTTAAGTGGACAGGGAGGGAGTTCCACAACCTTGGGGCAGCAGAGGAAAAGGCCCGATCTCCCATGCTGCAGAGCTTGAGAATGGTCTGAAGAAAAAGAAATATCCACTGAGCAGCAAGATGAAAATGTCTTCTTGAGGTCAGAGGCGAATGAGCAGACTGGTTGGAGAGATTAAAAGGCAACAGTAGCTCAGATAATCACCAGTTACAACTAGAAGACCATCTCTGATCCACAACGCCTCGACTACAGCAGCAGAAGACCACACTAGGTGTCTCTGTCAGCTCAGAACAGGAAACTGAGGCTACAATGAGACTACAGGAGCAGAAGAGGCTGGATCACCTGAACTGGAACACTAGGCTCCTTTATTTTTTATGACTACAGTGGATCCATCTTCTATGTCTATGGACAAGAAGACACAGTCACCTATTGTTGGTGGTTAGGGGGTCTGACAGTGCCGGTGTAAGTTTCCTTCACTTTTCCCTGCCATCAGCGTGTGAATGACTGGCTACACAAAGCACTCCGTAGTCCATGACTTAGAAAATACAAATGCGGGACATTTACATTCACATTAAGGATGGAGCTGTGTGACGCTGTCATGTCAACATGGACCAGAACCTCTGAGGAATGTTTAAAACACCTTGTTGAATCCATGACACCAAGAATTAAGGTGGTTCTGATCTGAAGGTAAAGACCTGGTACCAGCATGTTGCACCTAATAAAGTGGCCAGTGAATAATAATCTATCTATCTATCTATCTATCTATCTATCTATCTATCTATCTATCTATCTATCTATCTATCTATCTATCTATCTATCTATCTATCTATCTATCTATCTATCTATCTATCTATCTATCTATCTATCTATCTATCTATCTATCTATCTATCTATCTAATTTGTATATATCTTTCATATAAAAGTCCCAGCAGGTTCAATTAAATTTGTGTTCAGGAAAAGGAAAATCAAAGCTCTTACTGCAGCGGGGCTCACAGCTCCATTCTTCTTCCTGTTTGAGTCATTTTTCTGTCTGCAGACTCATGAAGCTTCAGTGTTCCTCTCCTCTCTCAGCATCGTCCTGCACACTGCAGGAATAAATAAATGAAGGAATATGGTCATCAGCTAAAGGAGGGTGGGGGAGCCGCCTCCAACCAACACCTCCCATCACTCCTCCCCCCTCCACACGACCTCCCATCCAACCAGAACCTTTAACTCTTTCTTCTCTTTGAGAATATTTAACTCTGATGAACAAACATCTATAAGTTTTTTCTTCCTACATTCATCTGCAGAAACACATAAAATGTTTAAATTCCTGATCTGATTCTCCTCCCAGCAGCCAGAATATCCTGTAATCTCTTAAAGGGGTTCTGGAACAACAGTTCTACAGACTTCCTGAATGCCTTCAGAGTTTTTTGTCTTTAGCTGATTTTTTTGCCCAGTTTCAGTCCTGGTTGCTGATTTTGACCGCATGATTGTTTCTGCTCAAACAGCTGAGGAGGAGAAAATGTCAGCAGGATGGTTTTACTCTGAACAAACGCAGTTGCATCTTCTGCACGTCACTAAGGTCTGACAACAAGCCGGTGAGAACCGTATGACTTCCAGAGCCTCATACAAGACTTCTGTGATGTTGTTTGACCAATAAGAGCAGAGACACTGTTACCATGGCAACATAAAGGATAAAGAGCAATCAACCCAAAGCCAGAAAATGACACAGAGATTAAAACCAGCTCACAGGTTCAGGGATGTTTATGTGGATCAGTTCCTCAAAAGTGTGAAAGGTTGAAATAATGAAGAAAAATAACGTTATCACATCAGAGAGGAAGAAAAACATAAAGTAAAATGTATAAAATAAATAATTTTACAACAGAAATTTGACATTTTGTGATTTGCCAGTCTCCCCTCCAAAGCCAGTGTCGCTGAAGATGGGTTGTACTGGTTGTACTGGTGAAGATAATGTTTCTCTTCATCCTCCAGCAGACTCAGAACTTTGTATCAACTGTTAAAAGTGACAAAGTCAATATTTAGAAACAGGAATTTGCCACATCCAGAACATTTTACACCTCCACTTCCTGTTCTTTGTCACTTCTGCTTCAGGAATCTCCCTCAGGATGAACCTCTGCAGATGTTTGTATCAAATACATTTTTCTTTTTCTTTCATTTTTCTGTAAATATCTCTGCATCCCAGACAGTTTGGGGATAAACATCTCAGAAGAACTCTCTGGGATTACTGACAGCGTCTGGACTGCATTGATTGGTGGAATCATTTCAGGAAGCAGACGGAGATCAGAACCTGATTCATCTGGTCAATAAGGAAGAAATCAGCTGTTTTCTGTTCTGATCTGCAGTCTCTGAACAGCTTCGCACCCTCAGAGGTCTGAAGGTTTCTAAAATAGTTCAAGTTAATCTCCAACAAAACAATAATAATCATTCTGATCTGCTAGTTTACTTTTTTAAGGTTTGGTCTGTTTTAGACCTCCGGAGCCTCCCCAGAGCACAGATCATCAGCCCAGTTTTATTTTAGCTTAAATCCCCAAAAGGTTTGGACCTCACTTCACTAAAACATCAATATGTAGTTTAATAAACATCTTTAAAACTAAATAAGACATACCTCAGCCTCTAACTGATGCAACTTAAATTAATGTTGTGTGTTAACATCAGGAGGTTCTGGTTCTGAATCTGGCTCATGCTCACAGGTGGGACATCAGTTCTCTCTGCAGGTGCATCTTTAATGTAGTTCAGCTGAAAAGTTGCAGCTTTGTGCTAAAGTTTCTCTCCAACTCTGAAAGAACAGAACACACACACACACCTCCATCCAGCTGGTTTAAACCTGTTGTGGAGAAGATGAGCGAGGAGACAAACTGAATCTGGAACTGCAGGAAACCTACAGCTCATATGTTTTGTTGAACAGAAACAGAACTTAGTAAAGATGGAGTTCTGTGAATGGATGGAGGGATATTCATCTGCATGGTTTTAGTTCTTCAAATTAGGTTTAAAAAACACACCTGTCTTTACTTTTTTATCTGAGTTATTGAGTTTACTTTTATTTATTTGAGTTATTTTTCCTTAAAGAATTTAATAAATGAATGCTTAAAGCTTTTAAAAAATGTTAGGAAAAGTTAAACTACTCAAAACATTTTTAAACCAATAAGAATGTTTCTTATTTGCACTGATTTAAACCAAATGCTATTTGTACAAAAAAGGCAGAAATAGAAGGCAGTTGAGTTAGTAAGAAGCTCTGAATACGACTGAAAGGAAACAACAAACAAAACTGAACAAACTGCATAAAATCACTGAGTCATGAGAATCTGAGTTAAAGAAAACCAGGGCAATATAGGTCGAAAAGAGATAAAAAATACAAATTCAAACGAGAAAACAAGTAGATCACAACAAAAACACACAAATTAAGATGACAAACTGCAGGTTACACAAATACCTGCATCAAGTTTCAGAAATCAGTTGGACACCTGTAGGGATCTTGATTCAGGTAAAACCATAATCCAAGAGTGATTGTATTCCAAGTCATTGGGAAAGAAATGGATTATTGTTGTGATGGTCCCAGGGGTCAGGGGTCAGAGGTTATAGCATATTTGATGGTGCTACAATTCCCTTCACAAAGCAGGTCTGTTGCATGATGGGAAATTGTTTACTTCTGCTTTATTGTCAACATAATGTTTAAAGCTAATCAGAATCAACAGATTTGGACTAATTGGCAGAGTTTATTTCAAATGTGGTTTCCATCCCTCCAGGTTTTAAGCTTGAGTCCAGTCCAGGTTGGCTTTGTGTAAACTGGTTCTGTTGAGTCCAGTTTGGCTCTGTGTGGACTGGTTCTGTTGAGTCCAGTTTGGCTCTGTGTGGACTGGTTCTGTTGAGTCCAGTTTGGCTCTGTGTAAACTGGTTCTGTTGAGTCCAGTTTGGCTCTGTGTGGACTGGTTCTGTTGAGTCCAGTCTGCTCTGTGCAAACTGGTTCTGTTGAGTCCAGTCTGCTCTGTGCAAACTGGTTCTGTTGAGTCCAGTTTGGCTCTGTGTGGACTGGTTCTGTTGAGTCCAGTTTGGCTCTGTGTAAACTGGTTCTGTTGAGTCCAGTCTGCTCTGTGTGGACTGGTTCTGTTGAGTCCAGTTTGGCTCTGTGTGGACTGGTTCTGTTGAGTCCAGTTTGGCTCTGTGTGGACTGGTTCTGTTGAGTCCAGTTTGGCTCTGTGTGAACTGGTTCTGTTGAGTCCAGTTTGATTCTGTGAACTGGTTCTGTTGAGTCCAGTCTGCTCTGTGTGGACTGGTTTTGTTGGGTCCAGTTTGATTCTGTGAACTGGTTCTGTTGAGTCCAGTCTGCTCTGTGTGGACTGGTTCTGTTGGGTCCAGTTTGATTCTGTGAACTGGTTCTGTTGAGTCCAGTCTGCTCTGTGTGGACTGGTTCTGTTGAGTCCAGTTTGGCTCTGTGTTGGACTGGTTCTGTTGGGTCCAGTTTGGCTCTGTGTTGGACTGGTTCTGTTGGGTCCAGTTTGGCTCTGTGTTGGACTGGTTCTGTTGGGTCCAGTTTGGCTCTGTGTGAACTGGTTCTGTTGGGTCCAGTTTGGCTCTGTGTTGGACTGGTTCTGGACCACCTCCTGCGTCTCTGTGTTTTTAGTCTCACAACAGGACAAAGTTCAGCCCAAGTGGATCCTCCTGATTGCTTCACTGATGAACAGTTCTAGATGCCGGTGCTCAAACAGCAGATGGATTTTTGTAAAATCTGTTTTTCCCATTTTTACAAAACAGAACTGCAGCTGTGCTCTTCTGGAAGGATTCACAAACATCGTTCAGGCTGTGCTTTGACAGATGGTCATGTCAGAGGTCATGAGACGAGGGTGATGAGGTGTGAGGGGTCACTCAGGGGTCATTGAAGGGTTTTGGAACCTCTCTTGTGGAACAAGCTTCCAGTTTCCCTCTGTGAGGCAGACAACCTGCCACCTTTTGATACGTCAGACATTCCTCTTTAATGAATACCTTTAGTTAGAGTTAAATTGGGTTATCCTGACTCATCCCTTTAGTTATGCTGCTATAGGCTCAGACTATATCACTTCAACCAGCAGCTAAGCTTCCTGCTGACTCACTCTCTCACTTTCCTACATTTTCTGAAAGTTTTCAGCTTCTTTTCTCAGCATCAGTCAGAATAAAGAGGTATTTAATGAAAACATTGAGTCTGATTGATTTTCCCTTCGATGGCTGTCCAGGGACAGTTCACGAGTGCTGAATCCCTTCCTTCCCGGATCTGTTTCTGGGTCGGGGATGATGTGAGTTATTTTTTTGGTGTCCCCTGAGACGTCCTGTGCCGCTTCCTCTAAACAACAGATGGTTTCTGGCTGTGCATGTAAAGAGATGAGTTAGCAGCTGTTCAGATCACCATGTTCTCTTCCTTTTTGCTGCTTCCTCTTCGTACAGGTGTGTTTGGATCGAGACAAAGTGGAAAAGTTGACTTTGCATTTTCTAATAAAAGATTTGAATAAAGTGTTTCATCACAGCAGCAGCGCCACAAACTACTGAGGGGATGAAAACCAGAGGAGAAAACTATTGAGCTCCTGTGTGAATCATAAACTCAAATATTAAAATGAAAACAAATCTCCAGATTTCATTGGTCTGTGATGATGAGCAGCCTCCTTACTGTGACTAGATTCAAGAAAAACAATCAGATAAAATTTGTTTCTGGTGTTTGTTTGTTTTTTAAACTAAAACCAGATCAAAGGTTGTTTTTGAGAGTTGTTCTCATGACCTACAGTTACCTCTTAAAAATATGTGACCTCTTCCTGTCACTTCCAAAGAGCAGGAAAACTCTCCGGAAAATAGAGGAGCTTTCTAACACTCAGCAAACTGTGAAAGATCCAAACGTCATCTTTTTCTGTCTCTCAAATCTAGCAGGAAACCTACAAATAACATGACTGAAACAAACACAAAATACTCATTATCAAGGGATTTACTGAGGGTGTGAACTGAATGTGAAAAACAAAACATCCAAGGAGCATTTCTGCAGAATTTCATTAGTCAAAATTGGTTTGTTTTAAGTAGAAAAAAGTCACAAATATTCTGAATAATTAAATGAGGGTGAAAACATTTGAGTTTCTGTAGATGATCACAGTGTAGGGAGACAGTTTATTTCCAGATGACGGGTTTTTTTTAAATCTCATTCCTGGAAACAGATGTCATAATATCACCATTCTAGTTTATAGATTTTGTTTTTAACAGTTGGAATTACTGAAATTACTGAAATGAAACCTGATGCAGAACAGAAAACAGATGAAAGCAGGAAGGAGCAGAAGGACAAAACGAGTCGTTCATGTGGAGAAAGTGAGAGCTGAGATTTTCCACAGGAGAGGAAGCGTCTCTGTGATTCAGGATTCATCATGTCACATCTGGATTACCTCACTTCCTGCTGCAGCCCAGGAGAGACGACAGGAAGGTTTCCAGCCCAGAGGTCAGCAGGTCACAGAACCTGCAGCTTGTGGCCGGGCAGCTCATCTGCAGTGACTCTGTTTTTCTGTCCTTTATAGCAGGTTTAATTTCTTTGAACAAAGGTAAAAACCTCCAACAGTTTTCTAAAACAAATCAGACCTGACTTGTGGTGACTTCACTCCAAACTTCAGTTTTTAAAAAACATGAGATTTTTCATCAACTCCTGCAGCTGTTTGCTTTCCTGTTAATGTTTTAACAGCAGAAGGATGTCCAGAAATAAAAGCAGACATTTAATCATTTATCTGTTTAATGCATCATTCTGTGGATCACAAAAACACACCTGAGAGTCAGAGACAAGCCCACATCAGCCCGGTTCTGTTAGTAGAACCTGAAGTTGTGCTGACATCTAGTGGACATGTGAAGAACTACAACCACATTTTACTGCGATAAAATCTTTCTTTATAAAACAAAATCTACACTTTCACATTATTAGTTTCAGAAAACAAGTCTTAGATTTTTTAAATTTGTTTCTAAACTTTCTGTTTTCATTATTAATGCAATCAGACATTTTGGTCACTGCTGAGTTTGAAACATTTTTATTAAATTTGAAAATGAAACTCCAGGCGTTACGACATTTTGAAGGCACACAGGATTGGGTAGATGGCTCGGAATGCTTCATGGAGTTCTTCTTCATTTTTAGCTCCTGGGATGTGAAAGAAAACTTGGTTAGACATTAGCCATCAACCATTAATTTAGAAATTATTATTTAAAAGTTAAACAAAAAGGTCTTGGGGAATCTGTTAAAATGACCCAAAATAATCACAAAAAAATGTCAGATCATTTAGAGCTGAGTTAAACCTCAGAGGATCCCAGAACTCTGAAATAACACCAAAACATCCTGACTGAGCCCAGAAAAAAAAAAAAGAACCCCAGAACCCCACACACGTCATTAATGTAAAGGAACATTACAAAGAATTAACAATGAACTTCTAAAACATTCTGGGTGCATTTTCAAATTGAAACCAGACCTATTTTAGGAGTACAAGAACTTTCCTCTAATTACAGGACCTGAGAATTCCCTCAGAAACCACTAGAATCAGAAAAAAGCTGAACTTCTTCAGCTGGTATCAGACTCTCCTGAATCCTGGAAGAAACACACCAAATACATAAATTTACTAGAAACAGCTAAACACATTTTGTGCCTAATTCAAATACTTTCATAGATCCTGGAATGGTCAGAATCAGAAACATTTCATCAGAACATCAAAAGCAAAACAACTGTTTCATTCTAATGGATTATCTGGAAAAATCACATGGGATTACTGATAATCTCTGGAACATTTAATCCAACTTTCTATTGACCTCTCAAAGACTTTCTGCACGGTCCTACAAAAAGAACAGCAAGAGACCGAAATGAGACCAGATCTACAGAAACCACCAACTTCAGAAGAAACAAGTCAAAGAAGACCTTAACCAGGAGATCAAACATCCTTCAGCTTTGTCTCCAAAAGGTCCTTCTCAAACATGTCAACCCAGAACGCACTGGCTCACTTGACCGCAGCTCTGCTAGCCGTGCACAGGGCACAAAATTGATTGATTCTTAATTTCACAGTAAAAAGACAAAAACCAGACGTTCAGAGTCAGACACACAGGGATACCACTTGTACAGAATGTTATGTCTTTTTTTTACACATCTGTGAGGTAAAATTTTCATGAACACTATCAAGATCTGGGGCTTGGATCTCCTCTTCCATGGGTCTGGGGGGACAGGTCTGTGGCTCCTCACACTAACTACTGGAGTCTACTCTACTATGAAAAAAAACTTATATGCATACAAACACACACAGGTATTTACAAGGTGTTCACACAAGTATAGACTCAGGTATTCTCAGACAGACTAACTTGGGCTGTGGTTGGCGCAAATTGCACCTTTAATTAATTAATATTACTGTCTGCCTTTTAGGGACATTGTTTTTGTTGCATACATATAGTTGTGATATGGTTTTTTTTGTGTTTTTTTTATTCACTCACTCTCTCTCTCTCTCTCTTTCTGCAGGTGTAGATTCCTTGTACCTCAGTAATGTGTCCTGTGTCTGTGTCCTGTGTGTGTTTCCTATGTGTGTGACCTGTGTGTGAGTCCTATGTGTGTGTTCTGACCTGCACTTCTGTGGGTAGACATGGTAAAGTTTAGTCAGGTTTACAGGGAATAATCTGAAGTCAGCCTTGATATTGATGATTTTAAAGCCATGGAATTGGACTGGGAAGCCCAGTTTCTGGACAATTCGGGCAAACCTCCTGGCTGCTCGGTGAGAATCTTCAATACTGCTCAAATAGACAAACAGAGACTCATTTACTGTCCAAGAACCCAGTTCACCATTTTACTGTAATTCTGGAGTCCACACAGACCTCCTGGCTCCTGCACAAACCAACAACCCGGATTTGTAGATGCTTGCTGTGGCTCGGGGTTTACGGATCCTCATGAAGAGCGCCTGCCTGAAACTCTGAAATGACAGTGATAAGGATCAAGTTTAATCCTTAGGTCGCATAGCACCCTCAGGTGTCCAGGTTCCAGTAAAGGTTTTGGTAGCAGTACTTTGTACTCAGTGTTCCAGGTTTTTCTGCAGATGTAGTCCAGGTTCAGCACACAGCCCAGCTTCACAGAAGACGAGATATATCTATGCACAAACATACAAATACAGGCAATGTTAGTATGTGCTGAAGCCAAATAGAAGTCTGGCTGATGGCTCCAGAACACAACCCACTGAGTGAGCATGATGCCGTCTCCAGTGCTGTTGGAGCCTGATGGAGGACCAGAAGAGCTGCTGCTTTCTAGGACTATGTCAGATGTCCTGCTCTCCCTTACACCTGCAAGAAAATTAAATGTTCTAGAATCAATCTGTCACTGATATGTGTAAACCTCAGGGTTCAGAGGATCAGTGTGTGTGTGTGTGTGTGTGTGTGTGTGTGTGTACGTGCACATGCACATGTGCGTGTGTGTGTATTTGAATTATAAATCCAGCCTCAGATGAACAACAGCATGTGATGCATCATCTGAGACAGAACCACCAGGAAGTGAAGAACGGAGTCCACCTGATGATCCAACAGAACCTCCTTCTCAGTAATCACCTTATCTTGGACTCTATCAGCCTCTCTCGTGGTTCTGGAAGACTTCCGATTCACTCTTGTGAACAACATTGCTTCAGGTTTGCAGACATTCAGTTCCCTGAAAGTTCCACCACAGCATTTCCACCAGGTTCTGGTCTGGACTTGGACTGGACCATCACAGCACCTTGATGAGGTGTTTGGGATCATGGTTCTGTCTCCTGACCCGGTTCGGTTCAGCTAACAGACAGATGGCCTTACATTTGACTCTAGAATAATCCAGAGGAGTTCATGGTGGACTCGTTGAGCCCTGTGACTGCAGAACCTGTCCAAACCATCAGCCCTCCACCACCGTGCTTATAGCAGCTGGTTGTGCTGCTGTGCATTATGGGTAAACGTTTCCACTTTGGACATTGCTCCAGAAGTCTCATGGTTAATTTAGATTAAACTGAAGCTGAGCTGACATGTTATTTTTTTACTTGGAGTCATCATCCATGTGGTTCTCTAAAGTCCTGCTGAGGATGTGTTTGGTGTCTTGAGACATAAAACTTTAGATTTTAAAATGTGTTTCTTTTTAAAAAGTTAAACACACTTTGCTGCTGATGCTGTACCTGTATCATTCTGACTCAAACAGACGAGCGGTTCTTCACCTCCACCTTCAGCCTCCTCTTGTTCCTTTATCAGCTTCAGAAAATCATAGAATGAGTCACATCTTGAACAAATCAAAACCCAAAGAACCTCTGTGGTTTATTTATTCACCAACATCATCAAGACTAACAAATCCCAGAAGGTTTTTTTCCTGCAGAGATGCAGCTGTACGAGATTCTCTCTCATGTTGTGAACAAAACTTTTGGCTTAAAAACAAAAACAAGTGATGTCATGAGATAAATCCAGACTTTAGGCCCTCAGAGAGAAGCCTCTTTTATCCCACATCCAGCCTTATCTAAACAGACAGAATGCAAGATTTAAGTTTTTTTATATACAAAAGAAGACATAGAACTTATGTTGTTTATATTCAAACAAATTGTTCAATTGTTTGTGATATTTCATAATCTGTTTTTTATGTTGTTTTATTGTTTACAGTCATTTTTGTATTTGACCATGTCAGTTTGAAATAAAACACGTTATTTTTTTTAAAATGCTTTTCAAGTCATGAGTTTTCTCTGTTTATTTTCTTTGTTTGAATGTTATTCCTATTTTTCATTTTTAAACATTTTACTTGTCTGGTTGTAAGTGTTGCTTTTTATGTTAATCTGAATAAAAAAATGAATTTCATTTTGAGTCTCGACCTGTAAATGAGAATAGACGACTACTTACATCAGCTGTAAACTCAGCTGCCTTTCAGCAGCAGAAATGTCAGGAGTTTCCATCTTTCCTTTGTGTTTGGAATAAAACAGAGTTAAGTTGTTTGAGAAAACAACACTAACACTGAGGCAACAGCTGTTATGAAAATATGTGAGTCTTAAATACTTCAAAGTGTGAGTGATTACATCCTGCAATGTAATCATAGTTAGCTTACAGACCAAAGTCATGCGCCGTGTGCCTGTTGAGGTGTTTTGAGGGGAGGGGCTGTTGGTTGGATTAAAAAACTGCTCTCTTGATGAAATAATCCAGAGAGGGGCTTTAATGTCACTACATTCTGTGGGTTGCAAATTCTCCACCTTCCAGAATTTGAATGCAGGCCTCAAAAGATACAATGACATCATAGCTGATGACATCAGTGACTCTGCCCTTTTGGCTTTGATGTCTGTCCTTATATAGGTGGTATCAAGTATCATTTCACTAGACTGCTGCAGAGAGAGAACACGTTTACTGGAGACGCTGACTCTTGTTGATCACCGTTTAAAGCGGCACTCTGGAGCATTTTTCTCTGTATCAAAGTTTTCTAAATGTTTTAAATGACATTTCAGGTCTAAACTATGATCTATGGGTTGAGTTCCACAACATCTGTCATTCTGATGAAGACCCTCCTTCCTCCTAGAGACCCCTTTCCATTATTTCTTGCCGCCGACATTTTTCAGCCAATGAAATTCAAATTTCTGCATTGTCTCAACATGCACGCGCATCGACCAAACCTGTACCAGTAGGGGGCGCTGTCGTACAGGACGCTCCGTGTGTTTCTCTGCCGTCTCAGCCGTTCACTGAGGACTCACGGCTCATTTCTACTAAAAACCTACCCATTCTCCAGCTAAAGACGGGTTTATTTTTATTTTTAAACCTTTCACCTCACAGAATGGCAAGGCTTGACAGGATTATGCGTTTATTTTGGTCAGAAAGTTCATCCAGGGCCGAATCAAGTTCAGCTTCAGAGTCCAGCAGCAGCTCTCTGCTAACAGAGCTAATATCAGAAGCAGCAGGGACAGAGAGGGCTCTTCAGACCCTCGTAGTGTTGTTGGAATAAGATTGTGAACTGTGAGTGATTAAACCCTACACATTGAGCTGTACAGTTCATGTCCGAAGTATATGCGCCGCGTGCACGCGCGCACACGCGACCGGACGCGCATGTCGAGATGTTTTGAGGAGGAGCCTTTGGACGCTAGATTCAAAAACTGCTCTCCTGATGAAATCCTCCGGAGTGCCGCTTTAACTCTTGTTAATCACAGTCTAACTCGTGTTAATCACCGTTTAACTCTTGTTAATCACCGTTTAACTCTTGTTAATCACCGTTTAACTCTTATTAATCACCGTTTAACTCTTGTTAATCACGGTTTACTCACGAGAATTTCATTGAACTCGACTAGAACTCACATATAAACCAGAAATGACTACCAAACATTTTAACCTGTTTGAACTGTCCTGGTTTGACAATTGTGAAAAAAATTGTGAATTGTGTAAAAATCCAATCTCACTTGAAGACATAATGTCTCGTCAATCGGAGGAAATCTATCAGGAACCCACTTGTTCTGCAGGAACCGAAAGCCCTCAACTTGTGGGAGCTAAAACAGAAACCAGTTTTTCTCCACTTGAATCAAACATGACAAAGAAACACTCAAGAAGGTTTGAAAAGTCATGGTTTGACATGTCCAAGGAAAATTGCAAAGTCGACTACGACGAAGTTATAAATTTTGAAGAGAGCTCCGACTTAAATTGGTGTGAAAACCCACTCTCTAGTGAAGAAATAGCAACTCCTCAATCCGAGGAATCCTCTCCGAAACCTGCTTCTTCTACAAAGACAGAAAGACCTCAACTTGTGGAAACTAAAAGGAAAACTCGTTTTTCTCCACTTAAACCAGAAATGACAACAAAGCCCTCAAAGAAGTTTGAACTTTCATGGTATGGCAACTGTGAGAAAAATTGTGAATTTTGTACAAATCCACTCTCACTTGAAGAAATAATGACTCGTCAATCTGAGGAGTTCAATCTGAAACCTGTTTTTTCTCCAGAGACAGAAGTTCCTCCATCTGTGGAACACCCTCTGGAAACCACTTTGTCTGCTCAATTATTGCAGCGGATTAACAACCTCACAACAACGCTGCAAACCAGTAGTGATCATTTAAGTCAGGAGAAAGAACAGAGGATTTTAGCAGAGGCCAAATGTAAAACAAACTTAGAAGAAATTAGTGAACTGAAGATCGATCTGTTGCTTCAAAGACACCGGACGGTCATTACAGGCAAACAATTTAAAAAACAAGAATGGAGAAATGAGGATTTGCGTCAAAATTGCAAAAAGCTGAGACTCAAGCTCGGAGAAAAAACTGAACCTCCTACAGACGTGGAAAGAAGCTTTTTTGAAGAACTCCAGAGAAAATTCTCTTTAGGTGCCCAGCTGCTCAAAAGCAGTGATGCAATGAAAGAACAGCTCAAGGACCTTCAGCAGACACAGGACAGGAACAAGATCCTCAATGAAAAGTTGAGACAATGTTCAAGGATTGACAACTGACAACAATCTAATGACAGAACAGCCCGAGGACCTTCAGGACAAAACCAACATCCTCGATGAAGAGTTGAGACAATGCAAAGAGGAGCAAAAAGAATCTGACCAGAACAAATCCTTGGAGAAAGTCCAGTTGGAGCAGAAATTGTCAGAGCAATTGTCCCTGGATGATTCTATGGAGAAAGAATATCTGGCTAAGAGACATCAGAGAGAAGAGCGGGAACAGGAGCTGGAACTCAAGACCAAGGCCATCTCTTTTGAGGAAACTACTGAGAGCCCCAAACAGCAGCTTCAAGCAGAGATCAACGTACACCCTGAAATCAACTCTGCATTAAAAAAGGAGCAAATGGAGACAGAAGTTTGCAACCAAACAGAAACCTGCAACAAAATGGAGACATCTGCAGAACCAAGTCTCCAGGGAGCAACCTTTATCAGAGGACAACATCAGGCCTGAAGTCAGCCTCCCAGAAACAAGCAGAGAGGAAACAGAGAAAATATCTGCATGGAGGCGCTTCAAGAAGTTTATTACCCCAAAGACTCATCGTCAGAACAAAAAGTCCCAGTCCAGAATCTAAAACTTTCACGGAAAACCTGGGGAATCAGTTCCCCTCCATCACAGACATCACCATCAGTTATAGACAACAACCACTATGAATCACACTGAGCACAAGCAGCACGGGGTCAAGACGTTACCACGGAAACCTGACAGAAACCTAGTCTCCAACACCAGCTGGAGACTTTCTGTTGGGTTTCAGAGCGTTCCCCGTGTCTGCTTGTGTTGATGTGACCATGTTGATTGCCTCTATGTCTAGGGTCTACCTCGCATTCCATCAGAGGTACAAAAAAAAAGGCAGCACAAAGGTTCCCAGAAAGCAGTTCATTTGCTGACTGGACTTTCTGTGTTTCATTGTGCTGTCAGAGGGTTTTCTCTGGGTGCTCCGGTTCACCCCCACTACCTCAAGATGACCAGTGAGTCTAAACTGGTCCTAGCAGTCAATGTGAGTCTGTGTTCATAGTCAGGTGTGATGTGTAGCCTGATGAAAAAGCAATCTGACAGTCGATGGCTCCTCCCACATTCAGACATCCAGCCCCAACTTCCTCCCTTTGCATCCTGTCTGTCATCCACGAATCGCAGCCCAGTGTGTCAATCATCAGACACCCAGTCATTCAACAGAGAGAGAATCAATAGCATGCAGATAGAGAATGACATCAAATCAAAAAATTAAAAGACGAAGAAGCGAGAGAAAAGACATTTAACCCTTTCAACCCTTTCGGCTGCCTTTCAGAAGCTTGGGGAGCTGGACAGACTGCTGACAGCTGTTGGTTTTGAGGAGCCTGCTCTTCTCATGTTAAAGAAAAGTGCTTTCACAACAATAAACATAAAAACCAAAAACATGTTTTTAAAAATTAACAAAAAATATATATATTAAAAAATTAAACCTAGTTGAATGCACTTGCACAATATATGATGTATCTGTTTTATATCATTTTTGTTTTTGTTAAATATTTTACATGGTATGGTATTGTTAGATTTTTTTGTTTGCTTTTTTAATTATGTCTTTCTTGTTTAGGTTTTGTGTTCTAATTTATCAAGGTAATTTATCTACAACTGTGTTTCTGTAAAGTTATTTTTGATTCATGTAGATATGTCATCATGTGTATATCTGCCTGTATATGTAAAAATATATTTGAAAGAGAAAAATAAAATAAATATATGAAATATAATAATAATAATAATAATAATAATAATAATAATAATAATTATAATAAAACCTTTAAAAAATCCTAAAAAATAAAATAAAATTTAAAAATCCCTTCCGTGAATCGCCACCTTATCGTGGTGGAAGGGTTTGCGTGTCCCAAGGACCCCAGAAACGATGTTGCTTGGAGCCTTTTTCCTCGTGGCAGATTGTTTGTGGCTGAGGGGCCAGACTAAGAGCGATTCAGATAAATGTAGGTTAGTGGTGTCCAGTCCTGCTCACCTACAGCTGTCCTCAAAAGACATGCTCTCTAAAATACTTCATAAAAAAAAACTATGGGTCACACAGGTCATACAGACCAGCACTAAGGTTAAATCTCACTGTGGGACTTGTCAGTTCATTTTTACAGCACCTGAGAAACAAGGAATAAACAAAACAGCAGAAACTGTTTTTTAATAAACCATTAAAAAAACAAACAAACACAAATCAAGTTTTTCTTTACCTGCTCAGGTCACACCACAAAGTAAAAGGCACTGGTAACGGTACTCTCAGTGATGAGATGGGGTTCGATTCCCTGTAGTGCCTTGCTCATTGTGTTGACGTCTGCAGGAGAAAAAAACTGCAAACACATTTCAATACCAGTCAAAGACTTGTCCTGATCGAGCAAATACAAAATGCAGTTTTCAAAGGGAACAAATCTCTCCAAACCAACCTGCATGAAACAGTAGCTACTGTCCCCCTAAACCTAACTGGAAACAGGATCCAGTCTTTGTGGTAACTAGTAATGAGTATCTCCCATCACTGTCTCACTCTTCATTACAGAATAGCTTGAATTCAGACACACATAAGATTTTTCTGCATGATTTCCTGTTTAAGGTCAAAGTTCAGATATTCTCCTTAAGGATTCTTTGGTAGATGGCAGAAATCATTGTTCCATCAGCACAGCAACATATGATAATTTAAAAGTTCCACTTTTGTCTCATCAGTCCAAATAATATTTTCTCAGAAGTCTCTGTGATCTTCTTGAGATGTTTTTCTGTAAATTTGAGATGAGTCTTTGTGTTGTTTTTGGTCAGCAGAGGTTTTGGTCATTGCACTTTCCTATGGAGGACATTTTGGCATAAAAGCATCAGAATTAGAATTTAAAAAGCTTCATTTCCAGGTAGTAAGGAGCATTTACAGCACAAGGAATTTGTCATAATATCAGATGCAAATGCAGTAAAGAGAAAGAAGTGATAACCTCATAAACATTTTAATTGTTGTAAAATATCTGCATGTCTTCTGGTTTAATATCATCCTTAATAACAACCTGAGTCTCTGAGCTTCCTTCCAGGACTTGATCCTCTCTGGCTGTGAACACAGTGTTTTATTTCAGCTGTTTGTCCAAACTGGAGATAATTACAGCTCATAAACAGCCTCCTTCCTGTTTGAACTTATCTCTGAGACGTCTCGACTGACAACATCATTCTGGAAAATACCTCCTGTTTCCTCAGTTTTATTTTAATGCCTTTAAACTTGACAAACTTCAATTTGTTTTGTAAATAAAGTATTTTTCTGGTTCACTACTTCCCTCTCCTTTCCTCTTGCTCTTTTTCTTCATTTCTATGTCTTATTCTGTCTCTATAAGATTTTCCAACTTTCTTTTTGGTTTTTCATGCATTATGTTAGTCCTCTTTACTTTTCTTTCTTCCATGTTTCCTTTTCAGCTTCCTATCTTTCTTTTCATGTTTTCCTTCCTTTCTTCTCTGTCCCTCCTTCTGCTGAAGGAACAGAGGGAACTTGGGCCCTCCTTCCTCCCTCTGCGCTGCTGATTGTCCAATGAAAGCTGGGAGGGAGTCAGAGCCGAACCGAACCGAAGCACGGCCGCCTCCAGATGTGGGACTCCAGTAAACCGCAGTGAAATGTGAGCCTGCTCCGGCCTGTTGCCTGGATTTTAGGATGTTTTACATGAGCCAGGACAAAGACACGTTTCCAGGCGGGAGCCCAGCCTGAGCAGATGGTTTTGTTCTGGGAAAACGAAGAAATAAGGAGAATAAGCGACTGTTTTCTGCAGTGGAAGGAAGAGATAGACGGTAAAGTTTGAGTTTTAACTCTCAAGTCAGCTGTGGAGCTGAAGGACAACTGACTGAACGTCTGTGTGGATTAAAGTCTGTTTCTGGATTTCACATGTCCTGACACAAACTCTCGTGTTTAGGTTTTACTTTCTCTCACCGGTTGAGACCACAACAGCAGCCACGTGCGACCGCACAACTGCGCCCTTTCCGCTTCAGCTGCCCACAAATACCTTTAAATCTTCACATCTGAGAGCGTGTCCGCTTTAAATCTACGTCTCTGTGCGCGAAGGACGTCTGTGTTAAATTCTATCAGTAAATTTGTCAACCTCAGGTATTTATTCGAATGAAAAACCAGAAATGTCAGATTTAATGTACCTTTAAGTAACCATGGCAACAGTAAGTCTCTACAAGCTAATTTAACAAGCTAACCCCTAGAGCCAACAATTATCTGTAGCTTACAGTTAGTTAACAAACTCAATAAGTAGATAACTACATGTACTTTTATAAGCAGTAACTGCTAAAAACGATGTGTAAACAGAAAAGTTCCCAAATGATTCCATATTTCATAGCTACTGACAAGAAATCAGTAAGCTAACATAAGATAACTACCTTCTAGCTATGCTAGCTAACCAGCTTAACTAGTTATAAAGATAATTATAAAGATAACTACCTGCCAGACACTTTAAATAAAATAAAAATAGGAACCCCCCCCCAAAAAAACAAATTTTTTTTAATTACAGTGGTGTAAAAAAGTTTTCCCCAGTTTGTAACATTAAAATATTTCAGATCATCAAATAAATGTAAATAAAATATTAGACAAAAGTAGTACAAGTTAACACAAATTTTCTAGATAGAGGGGTTTATTATTAAATGGAAAAACATCCAAACTCCAAAAAATTTAAATTCATGACTCCACCATAAAGAGAATAAGGCGGTGAATGGCCTGTATGGCAGAGTTCCAAAACAAAAACCACCACTGAGCAAAATGAACATAGAGGATTGTCTCAGTTTTGCCAGAAAACATCCTGATGAGCACTAAGATTTTTGGGAAAATACTATAGACTGATGAGACAAAAGTTAAACCTTTTAGAAGGTTTGTGTGCCGCCTCATAGCGTAAAAGTAACAGCATTTTAGAAATAGAACATCATACCAATAGTAAAACATGGTGGTGGCAGTGTGATGGTCTGGGCCTGTTTTGCTGCTTTAGGAGCTGGAAGACTTGCTTGGTAAATAGAACCAAAATATCCTGAAGGAAAATGTTCAGACCTCACACTGAACCTTGGGTTCTGCAGCAGGAACATGACCCAAAACACACCAGCAAGTCCACTTCTGATAACTTCAGAAAAACAAAATGAAGACTTTGGAGTGGCTTAGTCAAAGTCCAGACCTGAATTTGATTGAGATGCTGTAGCATGACCTTAAAAATGTGCTTCATGCCAAAAAAAACCAAAAAAAAAAAACCCCTCCAGTGTGGCTGAATTACAACAATTATGCAAAAATTAGTGGAGCCAAAATTCCTCCACAGCCTGTAAAAGACTCACTGCCAGCTGTTGTAAATGCTTGATTGCAGTTATTGCTGCTAAGAGTGACTTAATCAAGTATTGGGTTTAGGGGACAATCACTATACACATTTATTATTGGGGTTCTTTAACTGTTACTTATGATAGAAAAAACTCAATAAGATAATGCTAACTTTACAGGCTTTACAAGCTATCCTGTGCTACAGTAGCATCCAGTTAATTGAGGACTTTTTCTGTTACTCTTGTGATTTCAGATTATAGGAGTTAGATTATTTGTCCCTGTCTTTTTATGTCCACAGATATGGCTGAAGATGTCTGTAGGCTCTGAAAACTGTGTTTTGCTCTCATCACGAGACTCCAGGACTTCCTGCATCTTCCAGACTGCCGATGAGAAGGATGAGATCCCAGGAGTGGGAGATGAGAGGTAAATCTCAGATCTGAGCAGAGAGATCAAACATAAAGAATTAAAGATGTGACACTGATGTACCACCAATGCCTGCTGTCTTCTCCCTGTCTTCCTGCAGCGTTCTGGAGATGCTGAGTTACTCCAAGTTCTTGGACCTGGAGACATGGCTGTGCATGCCATCCTCACTGCTTCTGTCCAGGCCTTTGGACTCCATCCTCATGTCCTCATCTTCCTCCACCCTGTCCTCTTCGCATGCATCCAACCTCTCTTCAAACTCACTTCCCATGTCCTCCTCCTCCTCCCTGACCTCCAACTCCCGCTTCTCCACCTGCAGCGAGCCGGGAGAGCTCAGCACACTCCTCATGTAAGTCCAAAGTTTTACATTTTCACCATATTTTTCACATTAAGGCGGATTTTTTCCTGTGTTTAAATTCAGACTTTTATTTTTTGAGGCAAGTTGAAGATGTTTCAGTTGGTGTCTGGTTAATTGGTCCAAGTTGGTCTAATCCTAACAAATTCTGATTTTGTTGGGTGATCAGTGCAATACATCAGTGTATAATCTTAGCTATTTGGTGTTTTTGGACTGTAAAGGCGTATTTTTTTTTTTTGCACAAACCTGTAGGAAGTTCTGTTAAACTCTTCAAGTATTTATTTTTGATCAAAAAATCAAAACTTTGCATCAAATGCAAAACTGCATCAACACAGATAACCTGTTTTAAATATCCTGTGTACCTCTTGTTGTCCAGTATCATGACAAATTTTTTGCCTAAACAAAAAAAATGAACGCATGACAAAGAAGATTGTACACGACCACATGATGATACAGATTCTTTAACTCCCGGCAGGATTTCTGACGGCAATGTTTTTCTGACCAACATGAGAAATCTTTAATGGTTTTAATTTAAAAAGAATCTCCACGGGGACTGAATGTGGAACATTTCTGTCATTGAACACGTCCCTCCTCCTTTCTCCTTGTTTGTTCACACAGAACAAATCATCAAACAGCATAAAATCATTTCTGTAGCTACATGAACTCAAGTCCGTTCCCCGTTGTTTCTACTGTTGGTTCTGTTTTTTTTTTTTCCATGTTTTAATCTTCTCAGTGACTCAGCTAATCATGTGGAGCTGATTCTGTTAAACTCCCTCAGACTGCTGGGTGAGCGTCTGGGTTTCCTCCTCCTCCCAGCAGAACTTTGCTCCTCAGCTGTTGGAGTTCATGAAGAATCTGAGAGGCTCCATAAAGAAGGCAGTTAGAAGCAGAGAGCTGCAACAAGCTTGAGGGCAAACACTGCTTTTTAGAGAGGTGGAGGAAACATAAAGTGAGGAAGTGTAGAAATGCACTCCTGTAGTTTAAGAACAACAATATTCATGATGGTCTGTATAAAACTTTTATAAAACTATTGATAAGTTTAACTTATCTTTCAAGTTTTTCTTGAGTATTTACCTTTTTATGAGGAAAAACAAAAACATTTCTAAATTTTTTAATGCAAACATCTTTGAAACTAGCTCATTAAAAATTTTTCTTGCTGTTCCTTTTTATTCACTGCCAAACGAAATTATTCTGGAGAAAAAAGTGAAATCGGATAAAAACAATTACTTTAAATACAGTGACCTTTGACCCTGCACTTTGATTCCAGTTTTTATCAGCGTCTCACTTTCCATTCATTAAAGCCTCGTCTGATAAACTGTGATATCTGAAGCACTTGAGATTCAGTACGCACACACACACACACACACACAGATGTAAGGTAACACCACCACTCGAGAGCAGCGTTTCCTTCAGCTCTGGACCTCCAGCTCACTTCTGTCTGATTATGTTTCATTCTGGAATCCTGAGAAACTTTTACTGAACCTTTTAGTTTGATGCTTTATCAGAAACAGTCACAGATGTTTTCGAGGGTCCAGATGGAGGTTGCGATACTGTGAGGTGTGTTAGTCTGAGATGCTGAGCTGGACTGAGCTGCTGGATTTTGTGTTGAGGAGGAAAAAGAACGGAAGACGTCGGTGCAGAGGCTCATGGCGACGTCGCAGCTACGTCGTCTCAGAGGACAGGTACTGCGTCAGTGGGGTCCAGGTTGTTTCCTGACTTGCTGCAGATGGAGAGTCAGTTTGGTTCTATGTGTCAGGTTCATGTTGAATTAACCAGCGTGTTCTAGTTTTAATCACAGAAACTGAAAGCTGAGCTGAATGTAGCTGCTGTATAGTTTTCTAAAAGCCTTCATGTAAAAACTGCCATTCTATGCAAAAGAATGATGCTCTAAGGATATTAAATGAGTTTCGGCTGTCATCTCATCCTCTACTGTGATTCTTTCTTAAATGAAGATTAATTTTTTGTTTCCCAACAGGTCATCAGAGAAACAATCCACTTTCCTCGCACCTGCTCTGGGAAAGGAGGTGACGTTTCTGTCCACGCCACTGCTGCCCATCCTCTCCTCCACCCCTGTTGCTGCTTTAGAGTCGAGCTCACAGCCGCCAGTGGGAGACTCCACCTCCCACAGTGGTGTCAGCATCAGGAAACGGCGGCGGCTGGCTGCCAGTCCAGGAGGACTCCACTGGAATTCTGCAGGTCAGAACACACCCCAAAGTTTGACCATTCTTCTCCAATTCTTTGATTGTTTTTGTTGTTAAAAAATTTGAGAAAAACATTGATTTTCATAAATGATCAGTCAGATTAGGTCTGTGCAATACATCAATTTTGTATTTCAGTTACAATTTCAGCTCCAAAGGACAATGTACTAGACAACATAAGATTTTTGTTAGTTATTTATTCATATTCCACTTTGAAAGCATGCTCTTATTTTGTCTTGTCATTTAGATACACACCCCTTTTGAATTATACATTTGTGATCTTGAGGTGTTTTAAAAAGTAAAGATGACAGAACAGTAAAACACAGCAGCTTAAAATAAATATGGCTCCTCTAGCTCTGTGGTGCAGCGTCCAAAGATATCTTTCTATACAATTCTTTTTCCAAGCAAAAACACTCTAAAAATATGCACCGGCTCCTTATTTGGACAGAAAATTCAGTTCAGTATGTTGGTGTTTTAATCGGATGTCTGAATGTTGGGAAAATACTAGATTTTCAGCAGGCCTGAAGTTAATGTTACAACCTGGCTCAAGTGGCCATAACAAAAGGATGTAAATGTTGGTCAGATATAACGAATTAAACCTAAACAAGCCAAATTAATCTATAAAAAACAAAAGTTGAAATCATCAGGTGAAAAATTAACACAAATGTGGCAGCACACCTCTGGGGTACATGCAGCAATAAACAAGCAAGGCACATGGCATCCTGTGGGTGCAACTAAGGTTTTTCATCTAAACTTCTCCAAACTTTAGACCTAAAAGAGTGAAACCTTTAAATAAACTCTGACTAAATGTTTTTCAGAATAACCTGGATAAAGTTTGTTTCATTAAATGGACAAAACCTTTTTTATGTGTGGAGTAATGTAGAGAGGGATTTATTCAGGACAAAAACTAACCAAAACAAAGAAGAGATCAAGCTGCAATAAAAAAAAAAAAACACCAAATGAAACTTTAATAAGCCTGATCAGAACAGTCACTTTGCCCCATTTTGTCCCACTTGGTTTCATCAGTTCTGTTAAATTTCTGTGAAACGGAAGTTTCACGTTTGTGACTGAGTCTGAATCCCAAGTGATCGTCTTCATCACGAGAGGATGTTTTCTGTCTTGTTACATGAAAGGGGCATGATAAGAGTCTGTGTGAATTTGTGGACGTGATTTACTGTCAGGAACATTCAGACACAAACGCTCCGACTGCTGCTGATGTTTCCTCTGAGGAGACTTCACTTCCTGTGGGAGTCGCTCTGCTCTTTGGCTCCACCCTTCAGGAGAATGATAATGAGCTTCCTGTTGAACAGATTAAAGCTGCTCTCCTCCTTCAGATGAACATTTATCAGGTGTCTCACTCAGTTCAGCCTCCATCACATCGCTCTTCAACTTGCTTTCATAGTTTTTATTTATGTTTTGATCAGGTACTGTCAGATTTGACCACTTTAACTGTGATGATTAAACTACAGGAGTTGTTTTCTTTTACATCAACATGTTTGTCTTTCTCTAGTTTTTTAAAATTCTTATTTAAATTTAAAATAAATATCTCTTTATGAACTTTCTTTTTACAAAGCTGATCATCTCCCAGTTGTTTGTTTCCGCTCATTAATCATCTAAGTTGTTTCTCACCATTTAACAAAACTGATGCAGAATTTCATTGATTCACCAGCAGAGGGCACTGTGGCCCTGTCAGACCTAAGGTTACAGGAAGGTTTGATGGTGGTCCTGCTGATGGAAATGTTCTTGAATATTGTAGAGCTCTTTGTGATCCCAGATAATTTCTGCTGCAGATTCACAAAGAACCCTGCAGGACCGGTTCCACTCGTATCACTGACCCAATCGCTAACTGGGTTCATTGTCGTCACTGGAGTTCAGAGATGTGACGCGTTCATCTTCAATAAAATGTCTTGCATTATTCATCGGTCCGATTTGAACAGGTTTTTATGCTCTGACTTAAGACCTTGGTTGCCGTGGTTACACAGTATGAAGCGCAAACACACAAATCACACAACAGTGAAAGCAGCCGTTTCCAGCAGGAGTGAAACACAGATGGAACATTCCTCAGAAAAGCAGCCGCTCAAACCACAAGGTAAAATCAGCATCGCTGCAGATCATCAGGACCACTTGTTTTATAACAGAGATGGGGATTGAGAAGAAAAACAAACAAATATATATATTAGTTTATGATCTGTGTAGGGGTTTTAAAGAACCAGAAGGGACTGAAACTGCACTAGAACCTTTAGTCTGTTTTGTGTTGGGATTTCAGCTTGTGATCAGTAGTTCTCCAAGCTTTCTGAAGGTCTTTCAGAGCTTTTGGTTGGATTTTGGCTGCTTTTAAACTGAGTTTTAGTTCAGTTCTGTCAGCTAAAAACTCATCTCAGCCAGTCCTTTTGAGGGGAGTTCCAAAATCATTGAGTTGAAATTATTCTTGGCTCTCAAAAATGAGATAAAAGAAAACAAAAAAATGTTATTCAGGGTTTTAGTTGATGCTTGAAATCCTTAGAAATACTCGAAAATTAACACGGTGTTTTCAAGGTTTTGAAAGTTCTTGAATTTTTAATAAGTATTAGAAAAAAGTATGCATCAAAAAATCCACTGGTCATGAAAGTCAGCCAGTATTCAGCATGGGTGACTTGATCAGTGATCGGCTGATGCGAAACTCAAAAATCAGATGTTTTTGGGAAGTCTGTGAACTCACCATTGCTAAGTACAAATCCATTCAAAGATTTCCATGTGGATCTTTTTACTACTACTCATAATTTTCAAGTGAATCAGAATTGAAGAAAATAAAATGCATTCCATGAATGAAAGTTGTTTTGAGATGAATCAGATTCATATAAAATCTATACCAGCATCACAACAGAACAAATATTCATTAATCTGTATTGGCCCTCAGCAGTGGCGGTTCTAGACCAACATTAGAGGGGGGCCAGGCCTCGGCTAGCTGCTTTTTTTTTTAGAGGGGCACAATCTGAAGCACTTAGCAGGGGGCCACAGGGGGGCCATTGTTGTCAGAGGGTCCTTCATGACTCTGATTGAATGTTTGCCGTTCAGCATCAGGATGAATTTCTAAAATGTTTAGAGAGTGTATTAATTAGATTTCATTTTAAAATGAAGCACAATTGAGCAGTAGTTTACATTTGGTGCCTCTTTCAGGCATATTTCCTCCTCATTAAACATTCATAGTTCTGCCTCACCAGGAGCAGCTGGCGATCACTAGGATCAGCTTTACAAACACGAGCCACATCACACACATGTTGGAGTAAATCCTCATGTTCCATCAGATGAAAGCCAGACCTCAACAAGTGCCTTATTAGTCTCATTGGTCAAAAACACAGAAATGTCTGTTCCATTCTATAAAAATCCTGCGTGAACTTAAATCACTTCTTCATGTTAATTCAATTTGGAGATAAATCCCCTTCTTGGTCATGTTTGATTTAGTGTATCTACGGCTCTCTAGCGCCTCCTGCTGTCAATTGGTTTCTCTGAACTTCATTACTGGACCCAGGACAGTTAATTTAGTGTTTTTAGGTGTTTTTCTTCACATCATTCTGCTCTTGTCAGCTGAATCAAGAAGCTTTTTTCTTAAAAACAAATCGGTTGTGATGTAGGTCACATGACTGATCATGAGCTGTTTTGAAAACCCTTTGTTGGCTGCTGTTTCTTCTTCCTCTGAGATTTCCCTCCTCTTTTCTCTGAGCAGAACCCTTATTGTGTTTCTTTATGGCTGTAATATTGTAGAAGCTGCTGCACACAGATCTGATGTTACTGTTTCACTCAGGAGATTTAAAGTCACTGACTTCTTACAGAACACCCATCAACACAGTTTCATCTTCAGAGTGATGTTCTTCATTTTGGAGTCATTTTCACCGTGTTTTATTTTGTGAACAGTCTAAATTCTGCAGTAAACAACAGTCACATTTATGTTCTGAGCATGTTTATTTTCCTGGTTTTAAATTGGATTGTTTTATATTGTTTTAATGGAGTTTATATCTGAAGTGTTTGACCTGCATCAGGTTCAACTTATGAAAACACATTCAGGGAGCTTCCTCTGTTTAATCTCTCCTCTTCCTCATGCAGTTTTAATGCAGTGGCTCAGATGGTTAGCACCCGACACACACACACACACTGCATGAATGGTAACATGAAACCAGTTCACCTGAGCAGCACGATGACAAGAATCTTCTGAAGCAAATCAGACTCCTAATTGAAAATTTCTTAAAAGTTCTTGATTATAATTAGTTGTTTTTGATTCAGTCCTCCTGCTGTGGACATGCAACAAAGTTCTGAAATATTAAGTCCTAAAAATCAACTTTTTGTTAAACTTTTTACATTTTCAAAAACTTTTTATTAGGCCTCACATCAGCAAGAACTTGAACATAAAATGATTAAAATAAAAATAAAAAAAACCCAGCCTGCTTGAGGACGAAATTCTACCATTCAATTACTGTTGAGGGACCACAGAAAATCACTGAGGGCCACAAATGGCCCACAGGCCACACTGTGAACACTTCTGTTTTCAGTAGTCTGTAGTATTAATGATCATATATCATAAGAAAGAAATGTTACATGTTTAGTGTCTTTGCATTTGAATTATTGAAGCTTTTGATGCTTAAATTAATTTTTATTTAATTGATCACAGAACAGGAAAACAATGATGACGGAGAACTGAGAACTTTTAAAAGTCAAATTATTTGTTTTTTAAATTTAATTGATCTAATTTAGTTCTAGTCAGGGTCACAAAAACATGTAAGGGATGGAAACATCTCAGTTTCTACCTGCTCTGTGTTTGAGAAAGGCATCACTGATACTTCTTATAGTGTGTGTGTGTGTGTGTGTGTGTGTGTGTGTGTGTGTGTGTGTGTGTGTGTGTGTGTGTGTGTGTGTGTGTGTGTGTGTGTGTGTGTGTGTGTGTGTGTGTGTGTGTGTGTGTGTGTGTGTGTGGAGTAAATTAACAGCCGGTCATCTCTGGTTTCTGGTCTCCAGGATCGGTGCAGCGGGACTTCTGGTCACCTGATCTGCCTCCTGGATTGGCAGCAGGAGGTGGAGCAAGAAGACCAGGTGGAGGTGGGAGGAGCTTCCCTCTGAGCGAGATGGGCAGAGTGACACCTGTGTGGGCGACAGGTGAGCGGGCGGCTCTGAGGAAGACGGTTTCGGCCGATGATGAGCTGCTGCAGCCGGCAGGCGAAGAGCTGAAGCTGCTGAACCGAGTTGAAAAGAACCGAAAGAAGCTGCGTAGCATCAACGTGAGTTTCTCTCTGATTATATTTATCAGATTAACTCAATCTTTTAGAGGATAAAAGCCATTGTTCACTCATTTATTGGACACAAACCTTTCTACTATCCTACTTGAGTTGTTTGAAACTATAGAAACATTTTTTTTAATCTAATTTTAATCATTTATTAATAAATTTTTCCTATGAAATGGTTCAGTTAGTGTGAGCGTTGTGTGCAGGATTACTGTGAATGTACATTAGATAGATTTATCATGGGACTGCTGATGCAGACATGTACATGATTGAAGTTACATTTGCACTAATTTAATATTTGACTTTAAGAAATATTTATATTTGGTAGATTTCCTCTCATTGTGCTGCTGAGACACAAAAATATATCAAACACCTCAAATAACTTTTAATAGTATGATTTTCTAGTGTAATTTTGATGTCAAAGTTCAGTGTATAGTGTCAGTTTTGCATTATTTTTATATGTACTCACACATCTTAAGTATATTTAGTAACATTTGTCATCTTTAATTTGGTTGCTGTATTTCAGGTTAAACATTTGCAGATTGACATATTTAGTGCCGCGTTCTGGTTGGTTCTAATAGCGGCCATGTTTTTTTGTCACTATGATCACTGAACAGCCTGCTCACATCGAGGATTTACTGTCAGGTGATTGGTTTATTTAGTGCTGAAAGCTTCATATAACTCTGAAAACATTTTGCTTTATGTGGATTTAAAGAGAGGAATCAGGGACATTGTTGTGTTGATGGCTATGTTTCTGTTGTTTTACTGGAAGATTTAACAGAACTCTCATCTGCTGGGACTGATGAACCAAGAGACAGTAGCTGAATTCAGTCAGTTTCTGGAGTTTTGTGTACTTTGCAGATTTTCATTCACATTTGTTCTACTGAGTTAATTAAAGAGTAAACAGTTATTGACTTATTTATTAAAAATTCAGATTTTTGAGTTTCAAATCGCAGATCAGCAGGTGATGCTGAATATTTTCTGATTCTGATCACTAGATGAGTTTTTGGTGCATCTCTAGTTGTTGAACAACCTGCAGAAGCTGAATGATTTTCTCAGCTCTTCTCTCACATCCTGGTTTTATATATGGTTCTTGTGTTTGTTTATATTAAAGGGGATTAATGAACAGAGATGAAAATCTCTATGAACATTAGAAAACATTTTTTCCAGTTTCCAGCTGCAGTTTTATGTGATGTCAGATCAGCACATCCTGTCATCTTATTCTAATTTGGTTTGTTGGTGGCTTTTAATGTGAAAGATATGCAGGAAGTAGTTTATTTTATTGTGAAGGAGGGATTGGAGTTTGATCCATCCTCTTTCTGTTGTGAACATGTGAAGCTGTACTGTTAATTCCCTTTGATCTTATCGTGTCCTCGGTAGTTGTGTTGTTTTTGTGTAGCTGCTGAATTAGTTGTTGACCCTCGTTGTTAAACTCTGTCGAACCGTAGTTGTGAGGAGGCGACATCATTTTGTTTAGTTGTGTTTGTTTTCAGCTCTCGGCGCCTTTAACTCGTTGACCCTCTCCAGTTACACACTCGTGTTGCAGTGACTCACACACCGACACACTCAGACTGCAGGATGGACGCAGCTATCGGCTCTTAGAGATAAAATGAGTGAGTTTGTGTGGCGCTGCTGAGTCTTTGTTAACTTTGTGTATTTGTGGTAAAAATGGGTTTGTGTTCTCATTATTTCATCACTTGATTGTTTTCTTCACCAGCTGGACAACAGGATCCAGAAAACACCCACTCACAGTTAGTAAAACTTCATCTTTTGACCTTTCAGCTCAACAAAAAGATGCAGCAGCTCCTCATTAAATTATAAGAAGAGCAGCATGGATCAGACCCGGTTCGGTTCTGCTGAACGTTTAAACTGTTTATTCGTTGGCAATGTCCTGAAAAAACCTCACATTTATTGTTTTATTTTGTTTTTACAGTGGGTCTCATATCCACACTTTTATTTTGGCAATAATTAGAGGAAAAACAGCCATCCACAACATTATGAATACCAGCAAGATATTTATTTGGTCCCTTTAAAAAAAAAAGTTCCCTCCAAATCAGTTCAGAATCTCTGAAGTTCTGCTGTGGTTCTGGCTCCATCAGCAGCAGACCCTTTAACTCCAGGAAGCTGTGAGGTGGTCTGCAATGGATTGGACTTGTTACTCCAGGACATTCAGTTCAATACATAAATACTTTATTAATCCTAAAGGGAATTTAGATGTTGTAGTAACTCATTTGTCCAACATTTCACACAGCTGCTGTTAGCTCGCACTCTTCCATCTCTCTGGGTCCAGTCCTAGAGTTTTTCTTGTTCGGATCAGGATGGATCACACACAACAATCACAGCAAACTGTAATCTTCTGTGGGTTCTGAAACTGTTCTACCAGAATCTGCAGGAATCCTCTCTTCTTTTTTATATCTGAACAGTACAGGCCAGCTTTCATCTGGGATCTTTGGTCCTCCATGATTCTGTCTCTGGCTCTCTGGTCCGCTTTTGTTTGGTTCTGAGTCTGACCTCCACAAACCAGGGATATGGCAGAGCTGTCTAACCGTCCTGGTTTTGTTCTGGTTAAAATCAAAATCTCATGCTGCAACTTCTTCTTTAATTCCAGCAAATCTGAGAACAGAAAGTTCAGCTTCAGCTGATAGATCCCGCCCACTGACCGTCGGTAACCAGGGTAACAAGGTTCTATCATTAATCGATTAATAGTTGAAGGAGCTGAACAACAACAAAAAAAGCAAGTTTTTTAAAATTTCTGTTAGTTTTTTTCTGCCCTATGAAATCTACCTTGAGTCAGTCCAGAATGTCAGCAGTGATTCTGTTTGTCATCATGTTTAATAATTTAGAAAATCATCTATAATCAAACAATAAGTCTACATTATCATTCATTCAACAAATAATTGGATTAAAATACCAAATCATAGTTTAAAACAGGAATCTGCTCCTGATGCCAACAGGAGTTTGTATTCTCAGACCTGACTTTGCGTTTATATTTAATGCCGTTAATCTGTGATGAATGGTTGGTGGTGAAGGGTCAGGGGTGAAGAGTCGCTGATGGAAGAGTCGCTGGTGACGTTTCTTGTGGGGTCGGTTTGTAGCAGCTCTTTAAAGGATCTGGGTTGGTTTAAGAGGAGACACTTTGGGGTCAAATGATGAGTTCTGAGTGAATCTCTGGTCTGGAAATTGAATTTGCTGCATAACTCGTCAGGTTTCCATCATCTGTTACCATGGTGACAGAGACGGGTAACTGGAATCTGAGGTTACCTGCTCTGATCCTGATTTGTTGAGATCTGAATGGCTCCTCCCAGTTTTTCCTGGGTTGTAGCGACCCATTACCAGTCTAAAAATAGATTATTAAAATGTTATTTATTTATTTATAGCAGCATATCAATTTGTTTTGTTACCTGTATGGTTTTTTTTCTTTTCTAAGTTTCCTACGAGACATTAGGAAACAGGCATGAACAAGGAAGAAGGGGAGTAATCTGGAAGAAGGACTCAGATTTTCTTTATTTTATTTTTATATTTTCTTTATTTGTTTATTTTTTAATTTATTTTTTATATTTTAATGAAACGTCCAAAGCAACAGGCAGCTTATGTCTGTTCATGTTGTTCTCTTCAGCTCCAGCAGGAGGCGCCCTCTCTCCTTCTGCTTCAGACAGCGAGTTCAGTTATTAAATACCTGCAGGTCTTTTTTGTCTGGTCTTTAACACACACACACACACACACACACACACACACACACACACACACACACACACACACACACACACACACACACAACCAAACAGGTAGCTATGATTCTTTAAAGAAAATGTGAGCAGGATGACTTCTGATCGCATCACCTGATAGATCCAATCCTCTGTGTGCTGAAGAGGCGGTGGTTGCTCTTCGTCTCTTGAATAGATACTGTGACCCAGCATGTCCTCCATCCTGTGCTGCAGAATCCACAGAACCCTCTGAAACCTCTGGGAGGCATTCTGCTCTCCAGTGATGAATCATTTTTATTCTAAAGCCAGAACATAGTGAAACACGCCTCCTGATGTCTATAAGCCTGATGAGAATTCAATGGAAAAGAAAGGTGGGCTGTGACGCTCAGAGCGTCTGTTTGTCCAGGACACTCTGCAGAACGCTGCTGATTGAAAATCAAGGGCTTTCAACATCAAACAGCAAATGTGGACATTAACAGATACTTCTTCTGCATTCTCCAACCCTCATGAACTTTGTATAAAATGTTCCTTTTGTTCTCGTGGAGGGGGGGGCCGCAGTTTGGACAGAATTAGATAGTAGCTTTTGTTGAAGGTCAGTGGAAACACCTCTTCCTGGAACTACTGAGCGATTTACCGTGAACACCCAGACAGGATGTGATTACATGGAGGCCTGAAGACATTCCTGCAGGAGCCCCGCTGATAAAACCTTTAGTAACTTTGTCTCCTGCAGACCTTCTGGTTTTCTTCATCCTCTTCAAGTCTTTGTCATCTTTTATTACATAAGTTTGCATCTGTTGACATTCTTTTTAAATGTTAAAAAACATAGCAGAAACATTTCTAAATTAGCCATTAATTCTCTTTTAGCGCGTCTTCTGACCTGTTTTTTATTGACGTATAAATATTCAGATGTTTCAAACCAATTTAAGACATCAGAGTTACAAACACTGGATTGTAGCTGTTGCCCCCTAGTAGTGTTACAACCATATATTAGTTTTAAGGGACAATTTCTTTTTCACACAGTGCCAGGTTGGTTTGATTAACTTTTTTTACCTTAAACAATAAATCATATTTTCAAAATTGCATGCTGTATTCCCCCAGATTATCTTTGTCTAATAAATGGTAAATGGCCTGTATTTATATAGTGCTTTCTAGTGTTCTACACCCCCCAAAGCGCTGTACATTCACACTGGTGGTGATGAGCTACATTGTAGCCACAGCTGCCCTGGGGTGCACTGACAGAGATGGAGATGCCCCCGCCAGGTCCTTCCGACCACCATCAGTAGGCAATACTGAATTTGTTTGCTTAACTGAAACATTTAAATGCGATGAGTCAGCAATAAAACAAGAAAGAAGCAAATACTTTTTCAAAGCTCTGTATAAAGACCAAGTGTCCTCAGGTTCTGTTATTGTTAAAAAATAAAGCCATGATATCCTGCTTACAGGTGCTGACATGATGTATTTTCAGAACCAGACTCTTGTCTCGAGTTAAGGAGCTAAAAGTCCTGCCTACTCACCTGCACACAGTCATGGTATTTTCTGAGCATAAAATGGCTAATTACAGCTAAACATGTTGAAAAATGAGTTGGATGGTAGAGTTTACTTGTCTGACTTGTTGGTGGAAGGAGTTTACGTGTCCGTACCATGAGGTTATGTGGACTGAAGTCCTGGTTCACTGGATTAGAACAGCTGTGGACGTTTGAGTCCAGCACACTGTTAGATTTGTGTTTGTGTTGTTTTGACTCGTTTTCTCAGCCGGCTCGCCGACTTGGTACACAAACACTTCCACAGTGATGCATTAAGCAGCCGTCCTCCCACGGGGCTAATCACATCAGGGCACAAGTCAAGCAAGTCTTTCTGAACATCCATTAAGCTGCTTCTCTGCTCCAAACCACCATGAATCAGCCACCATGAAATATTAGCTCTATAAATTCAGCCTGCCATCTTATTAAGCTTAATCCCTTTAAAAAACACAGCGCTCAGCGGCTGATTGGTGCCTCCACCGCCGCACACCTCAGGAGTGTGTGTCTGCATGATATGAGCAGCCTGCATAAACAGATGTGTTTTACTGCTGCAGACGCTCCTGCACTGCAGCTAAAACCAGCAGACAAAACGAGTTCCAGCAGGGGATTAGAACCAGTCTGGAGGTGCTTTTTAAACATTTGAACAGATGATCTCCTGTTTTATAGATTTAACAAACTCTTAAAAGAAACTAAATTTGATTAAATAAATATGGAAGTTTTTTTTAACCATAAAAATTAAAATGTTCTTTTCGTTTCAGGCAGTGTGTGGGAACAAAATGTTGATTAACGTTACTCAGCTAAATTAGCTGTAATCGGCCACTCTCCATAAAATACAGTTGAGTAGTTCAATAACAGCAATTAGAAATACAGAATAACCCCCCAAAAATCAGCTGATGATCAGAATCAAACAATATTCAGCATGATCGGCTTGATCCTTTATAGGGCAAGTGATCATTTTATGAATCACCCAGCCATAAATTTGACCTGAAGGTCATAAAGGATGTAAATTTGTGGGGTATCATAGCCTGTGTGCTTACTTATTTTTTGTTTTTCTTTAAAAATATAAATAAATAAAGGCCATTGTGTTTAACATTCGGAAAACCACCCAATCTTTCTTCTTAAGGGTCAATAAATTACCTAGAATTTATAAGAATAAAGCAGAGAAGTTAAGAAATTTAGGTCATTTTGGTTCAGTTTGAGCAATTTGTTCCTCTAAGTCAGAGGTAGATTAACAACACTGAGTTGACTGAAATCTATGGAGGGCTAAAACTGTCAAATTGATAAACTAACCCAAACCCAGTGAAACAAAGCTTTGCTTTCTATATCTAATAATAAAACTTCACACAAATCAGTGACTGAGAACACAGCTCTTCCCAATCTGTTGAATCAACATGTTCTTTGTGTTTCAGCAGCAGAACACGGTATGCCTTGTTCTGACTTTCTGTTTATGGAGCTAGCTGGTGAAGTCAATTCAAACAAGCCTTTTAATTTAAAAGCTGATTTAATGAAAATCGTTAGGTAAGAATCTGATTTGACGTCAGACTAAAGGAAATACTTCCTCGTTTGTATCGTGAAACAGAAACATTAAAATAAAACTGAAATGTGAAAAGAGCATGAAAAAAAATAAATATGGCAAATTAAATTAAAAATACAGTGTGAATTAAGAATGAAATTCAAGACAAGTTTAAATTGTAAAAAGCACATTTTTGGAGCCATTTCTATATTTTTGTATTCTTTTTCTGATTCTCCGTCTACTAGAAGTCCTCATCAGGGAAACTTTATCCCCCCCTGCATCCTTTCGATACTCAGGCCAGGCGTGTCAGTCAGTCGGTGGGCAAACCCAGCAGCCAGCGCTCAGGAGGTGCCAGAACCAGCAGCCGGTGCCAGGAGGCCCAGCTCAGGCTCCCCGCCGGGTCATGAATGGTGGCATTGCTGCAGTAATTAACCTGAGGAGAGACTAGCAGCCGCCACAGAGCGGCCTCAGAGCGGCCTCAGAATAAAGCCTTGTTCAAATTAGTGGGATGGGGGGGGGCTCAGCTGTCTGCGGTCAGGCTGTATTGGTGTGTATAGGCGTGTGTGGGTGTGTGTGAGAACAAGGTTATTTCAGTTCAAATTAGTGGTAAACCTTGACGAGCAGATTGACTTTCTGTGGTGACTGTGGAGTGTTTTTGCTTCTGAATGAGGCTGTTTGAGTTCTGACCATTTATTCAACATTTAAATTTGATATTGATTTTTTTTTACCTTAAAAATCACCAACAGACTAAACTAAAAGCGTGACCAGCAGTTCAGCACTGACCAGCTTTTTTTCTGATTTATAGCTCACTTATTTCTGCAACAATGTTCAAACGTGTCCCAAACAAATCTTAAAGGACAGCAGTGATTCTTGTTTTTATAGGAGTAAATGCTGTTGTTCAATATGTTTATTATTTGAATGTGTTCATTTCAAAGATTGATTGAAGATCTTCTGATCACCTACAGAAGCTGCAAAGGGTCTAAACGCCATCATTTCTGTGAACTCAGACAGCACGAGGTGGAAACAGGAAATGTGATGCTTTCAGTTTAAAATAATCTATTTCCATTCAGTGCTGATCAGATTGTTCAGAAAAATCTCAACTATAACACCCTGTGGTGCACCCTGGGTGTTTTACCTCCTCCAGCAGTGGCATCTGGCTGATGCTCAGTTTGATGTGATGTTAAAGCCTTAGGAACAGTTTTATCAAAGTGCAGTCACAACCCTTAATTCAATAAATCTTCTTTGTATCTTCACCCAATGTGCAATAGAGTCCTTAACTAAACCAGTGTAATCTAAGCATCTAACCTCTGCTATATATATATTTCCAGTCAAGGACGTTTTGCATCTAAGAAGAGACTCTCATCAGAGTCCTGAAACAGAAAATCAAACTGAAGGTTATTTATCTACAAGAGTCCATTAAAGCAGCTAGAGGTTCATAAAATCAGCTGATGTTTTGATGTTTGCTAAACTTCTTTAAACTTTATGGATTTTTGGGCTTCAGCTAGAGCTACAGCTCTAGAACAGCTAAATGTGATCAACTCTAAATGTCAATCCATCTCATATTTGTCATCTGAATACAAATAATATTGAAAAAGTTCATTACAGAGACTAAAGCTGATAAAACTTTTAGAAATAAACATTAATTAACTCTTAACTGTGAGGTAATTATTGCATGACCAAAGAAGTCCTAATACAGAACCCTGTGGTCTGCCAACTAGCCGTTAATTCAAGACATTGTATTGATATAAACCCTAAAGTGTTCAATAGTTAGATTTTTTTTATGTATCCTGAAGGTTTTAGATGTTTTACTGCTCCTGATTAGAATCAATGTGTTATTAACAGGCTTTAGCAGAACGTGGGGAACTGCTACACAGGTTTCTCAACCTTTGAATCAGTGAGTCAGGTGTGTAGAAGCAGAGAAACTTCTAAAACATGGATGTGGCCCTGAGCGTCTTACAGCATCAACCCTGCAGCGTTTCCCTGCGATATGAAATGATTTAATTTGTGTTACCACTCATCGTGATCCCGCATGTCAGCTGATGATTTTCTCTCCTGCGTTGCCTTCACAGAGCCTGGGAACGACGGGAAGATACGACAGCAGGAAAAAGTGAGTCCCACCTCCTCTCATTCTGTTTTTATCACCTCTCAGCGCTGAAACATCCTGTCCATTTTTCTGCTCTGTTTCATTTTGTTCTCTGAAAACTTCCCAGAGCTCTGAAGTAATGAGACGTGATTTAATAAAATAGGAGGCAAAAACCTCTGCAGGACTTTTCTGATTCACAAACTAGATTATATCACTGTTTCTATTGCCTTCCATTTTTATTGACTGAAATTAAACTAGAGCTATTTTTAGCTGAAGAACTGAACCTTTAAAGATTAAAGCACCGAGGTTTCTTCTTCCGTGGGAACGTTTCAGGAGCTTGGTTCATTCCTGGTTATTTAACTCGGGAGTTCCAGGAATGATTCTGATCTGAAATATCAGACCTGAGAACCATTATGTTTATCTGGTAAAGGTAGAAATGTTTCCACCAACCATCTTCTCAGAGAATGTATATTATCCATCTACGTGTCTGATCCTGATTTATTTCATTCACCTCCCTCAGATTACGTTTTAGGTTTTTCCTGTTCTAGACCTTCTCCAGCTCTGTAGTCATGTCCCTGCACATCTCCTCTTTAAAAAAAATTAAAAATTGTGTAGCTTATTCATCTTCCTCTGGAGAACTTTGGGTTCTCCTCATCGTCATCGTCATCATCATTTCCTCACAGTTCTGAGATGGTTTTAATCATCACTGAGTCACGTTGCTCAGAAAACCAGATCGGCTCTCCCCACTTCTATTTGGTTCTCTCGGTATCTGATCCATTTATCTGGAATGTCAGGTGAACCGGCACCAGGAATTTTTAGGTGAAGCATTCCAGAACCAGAACATTCTGAGACCCACACTTTTCTGGTTCTGCTCAGAAAATCCATAATTGTTGTTTTCCTGCAGAACACAGCGGAACTAACTTCAGCTCGGGGGGGTTGTGAGAGTGCCGCATTCAGCACTCACTCAGACATTTAGGGGCCCGAGGTAGCTATTAAGAATAATGGCCTCTGGCTACCGGTTACCATGGTGACGGCGGAGAGGAGAGGCAGATTTCCAGGAGCTGATGAACGGAAGAGAAAGCGCTCATCTGTCTCCTCTGAGGACAAAAGAAGCTCTCGGTTAACATGTGATTATCTTCTGAATATGGATTAAATGGTTCAGATTATAACCTGAGCTGAGATTAATCAGGTGGAAGAAGCTGAACTGTTATCAACCTGCTTCAGGTGAGAGTCTGTAGTTCAGCTTCACCTGGTTTAAACTTGATGGTCAGGTAGGTTCACAGCTTTAACGTCAACAAAAGCAGAAAGAAATATAAATTTTGCATCTACTGAAGGTGACAAATTCAGACAAAATAATAGATTTTATTGCAAACAGCACAAAATAATAGATGTGTTCAGTTTTCTTTCATTTGAGTCAAATCTTTAAAAATTACAACCTTTTTCTTCTGCACATTTAACTACAGAATCTGTTCATCTCAGAGCAGGGGGACAGAAAATATCAGGTTTTATTTGAACTTTGTGAATTCCAACAAACTCAACCAACATGTTTCATGATTTAAAGTTAACACAACAAGTAAGGAACTTTGTGTTTGGTTGATTAATCTGTTGTAATAAGACTTTTTGATAACTCATTTTCATATAATTGGATTAGTCCCCTTTACCATGAGGTAGAACTTGTAACGATCAAACATCCATGGAATGAGCAGCACAGCTGAATGTGGGGAGCATCCTCTACAATCCTACAGTTATTCACTCTTCATCTAAGCTTCAGGTGCTGCCAGGTGTATGGCTGGCTCCTGATTGGCTCCTTACTGGCAGCTCTACAGTAGATTAGATTGGACTGCTTCATGTGCTTGAGAGACCTATACCACCACGCTGGTTGACCTTTAACAGCTCTGGTTGAGGAAGGGAAGGCCACGGGACCAGACTGGTGACCAGCAGCAGCAAGAGGAGGAGGTCTAAAAGTGTCTAAATGGAAAAAATGTGTTTATTTTCCTGATTAATTTGAGAAAGTTCAGTTATTTATTCCACCAAGCAGCCCAGAACAAGAGTGAATGCCAACATTGCAGGGGATTGTGGGACATTTTTGGTGCTCTACCCAGACAGTAGCGGTTCTGCAGGTGCTATGATGGAGCTTGGCTTTTGTGCTATGGATATTCTATGGGTGCCATGAAGAAAGTGGTCATGTTATGTGTTCCTGTTGTTCTCTGTGATACCAACAGACACAGAACTATGACAGCATCTGCAACAATCATCAACAACGTGCATCACAAATATCTGGACAACCTCTGGCTTGTCCATGAAACCGAACACAAACAGAAACCTCTTCCTGTATGTGGAGTGTTAAAGGAATCAGCTGTGGAAATCAGACTTAACCATGTATATGGAACCAAACTTGGTCTGTAATGCTAACTGCATTAATAGATGAGAGAGGGGAAAACCTTTCACTTGTTCACAAGAGGTAAAATAAGGTCAAAGGCCAAGTTCGTTTCCTTTTAGGTATGGCCTTTTAAAAATGTGTCCTCTTTCTATAATAATTGGCTGATTGTTTTTGCTTTGTAGGGTAAATATTAAGTTTCTTTTTGTGTTCAGTTTAGATGATTAAACATGTTGTGTAAAAGTTTTAAATCTAATGTAGAGTAGCTCCTTATTGTCCCTCAGTGGAGAAATTCCGGTGCACAGCAGCAAAGTAACAGGCAAGTCAAACCATCCAGATTAAGGTTCTGACTTCATCCACATTAGTCTCAGTCACTACACAGAAATTCTTCTTTAAAATGTTTAATTCTAGAGGAATATTTGTGTGCAGATGATAAATGACGATGTTTAAAGTGGATTTAGACAGTTTCTGTAATTCAGTTTTATCATGTGACTGATCAGCTGTTTCTACGACTCTCATTGGTTCTGGTCCTGGTTTCGGTCCTAACCACGACTCAGTTTTTGGATTTGTTTTTAGATGTATGTCTGACGGATTGTTCAGAATGTGACCCTGACTCAGTTGCACATTTAACTTCAGTCTGATGAGCTCTTTCTTTTAGAGTTTGAGCTTTTTACTGTAAAAGTTTATCAGAGAATTAAAGCGTCTGCATGAAGCTTTTCTGTTCAGAGCACTGAGCGCCATGTTCTGTGTTTTATTTTAGATCCTTGAGAATCAAACATTTTTACTGTCAGCTGGTGTCAGATAATTAACCAAGAGCCTTAAATAAACCAATCTTGACTTAGCTGACCCCACAGAACACCTATTTCTGTGAAGTATTCTGTGTGCTGTCCTTGCTTTTGTTAGAGGTGAATTTGTTCATGCAGGATGAAAGGTGTGTGAGGACGTTCATAGAGAACCTGCAGAGACCACACACTAACACACACACAGGCTGAAACAATGAGTAGCGTCAGTCGTGACTGGAAGTTTTGAGTCAGTCTCATTAAAGCAGAAATCTGTAGAACTCCCACTCTCTCTGCAGCTTTCAGCTCTTCTTTCATCCCTCCATCGCTCTCCTCTCAGACTGCTGCAGCTCTTCAAACTAGAGCTGCTGTTGTTGTCTTGTAATTCAGCTTTTTGTTTTTCACAACGATCATCAGTAAAGTGATCGATGCATCTCTAAAGGGCCCACTGAGCTTCTGATTTCATTCTTAAAAACTCACAGAAACAGAAATGTTTTGACGTCTCTCACATCACAAAGCAACCCGATGGAGCTAGGTTTTCCTGTTGTGATTATTTTTGGTGAAGTGATGTAATCATCTTCATCTGTCAGACATCTGAACCCCGTCTTACCTGCTGCAGAGACAGACATTTTTACAACAACATGCTGTGATCTGAGCCCAAAGAGTTGGATCTAAAGAAATCTTGCTATTTTACTGATACCTTCATTAGATTCTGGAGTGAAACACTTCAGCTGAAACAGAATCTACTTTGTGTCTATAAATAAAGGTCAGAAACGAGGTGTAGCTGTTTGCCTGAATGTTTTCCTGCTCATCGCTACAGGAAAACAGAAAACGTCTCGTGCGTTTTTCTGACTTTGCACTTGAGTCATGTTTCTGACAGTCACAGTGAGGTGCAGAGCGATGATGATGAAGATGATGATGACACATTATCAATGACTGTAACCCTGCAGCTCCTGGATTTTCCCTCAGCTCTGTGATTTTTTTCCTTTTGGCTCTGCTAGGTAATTTCAGCAGTTTAAGGATGAACAGATGTTGGTTTACTGAAAGGTTTTTTTCTTGGTGAATTAGGCAGTAATGGGAATTTAAACAAAAACAGTCTTGAGCCCTGAGGAATGCCTTTAACAGGGTTTGCAGCATCCTTTACCATGGTGACAGACATGTAGAGTCCTTTAAGCTCGTGGTAAGCCAAACATAAGTTTGATTCGTATTTAAAAGTGATTTAAACATGTGAGAATTGCTGATCTGATTGTTGGAGGAGTTTGATTCTTGGACCAGAGAACCTCCAGGACTTTAAAATGTTGTCAGGTGAACTCCTGGAGGCCTGATTGATAAGGATGAGTGTTCAAGGTGAAGCCTGTGTCGTCGTTTATTAGAACAGGATTAATGTAAAACTGATGTGGAGCCATTTGACTGCAGGACATAAAAAACAGGGTCTGTTGTTTTCACTTAGCAGGATGCAGTTTTTGCAGCATTCCTCAGGTGAAGCAAAGCGTTCTGAAGTGTTTATTGGATTAAATCTAAAGTTATAAAGAGTTTTTATCATTGTCCCTGATGGATGGTTGTTTTCTGCTCAAATCATCTTATGGTGCGTTTAAGATCCAAGTTGCTGCCGGGTTTGTCGCCGTCCCTGCAGCGCTGATCTGCTTCGACTGTCAGAGCAGGACGGCAGGAAGCCACCAGTGCAGCATCTGTGTGATTGATGCTAGTCATTTCCTGGCTGTCGCACTCCCTCTGAGGAAAACTCCCACACACTCGTAAACTCCTCCACACACATCGTACGCTCCATTAAAGCTGCGTGTGTGCTCGGCTAAACTACAGAGTCGTGACGAGAAGAACGAACGCTTGAGTCAATCAAACAACCAGAGAAGAGGAAAAGACGAGCAGCGTTCCAGAGTCTGAGTCAAAACCATCAGGAGCTGGACCTGCTGCTGGTCCAGACTAATGGAGAACACTAGAACCTTCTCAGGAATCATCACCTAATTTCATTCAGATTAAACTCCACAGGTTAAACTTTCATCAAAGAATGATTCTCATAATGTAAACTTTGTCTCTCGTCTTCCTCCGCCTATCTGGGTCGCGGGGACAGCATCCCAACTAGGGAGTCCCAGATCGTCCTCTCCCCAGCCACCTCCACCAGCTCCTCTGGCAGGACCCCACTGTGTTCCCAGGCCAGATTGAAGATGTATTTTCTCCAATGTGTCCTGGGTTGACCCGGGGGCCTCCTGCCAGCAGGACATGCCTGAAACACCTCCCTGGGGAGGCGTCCAGGAGGCATCCTAATGAGATGCCCAAACCACCTCAACTGGCTCCTCTCGATGTGGAGGAGCAGCGGTTCTACTCCAGTCTCTCCCGAATGTCTGAGCTCCTCACCCTATCACTAAGGCTGAGCCCGGCCACCCTGCAGAGAAAACCCATTTCGACTGCTTGTATCCGCGATCTCGTTCTTTCGTTCATTACCCAAAGCTCATGACCAGGTGAGGATTGGGAGGTAGATCAACCGGGAAATAGAGAGCCTGTAAACTTTAGTCCAGTTAACTTGAATTGAAGTCTGATTGAAGGATGGATTCTTTACTTCTGATGTTTCTGCTGTAGCATCTTTTTCTTCCTGTTGTTTAATTTCCATTTTCAAAGCTCCATCATACTAATCATCAGAGCTTCTTTAAGCTCAGTTCAAATGTTTTGAACTTTTTGAGTCAGAGGAGAATCAGAATGGTTCTGAGTGGGTGAATTGAATTGGATTGGTTTTGTTTAGAAATGTTTTTTTTTTTTCACATCCGATGGGAGTTAATTTGTGTTTTTATTCTGTTGGTCTTGTTTGATGTCCAGGAGTCTCATCAGGAGTCGGATTGGGCATCGTTTGACTTTGAACAATTCCGATTCCTCATTCCGATTCCGATTCCTATCGATTCTCGAATCCGATTCTTTCAAGAGGCAGGGTCCAAAAACTTTACATGTTTTAATGAGCCATCTAACCAGAGCTCTTACTTGATGAAGTAATCTGAACTTCCACATGAATTTTTATTCTAATGAACAATAACATCACCTTAATTTAGACAAAAACATGTTATTACTTTTTCAATTAAAGAAAAAGACTTGTAGCACAATCAGTGTGTTTGTTTCTGACCACAACTTCTAAGCCTCCTACTCACAACCCAAGGTTTAAAACTATAGGAGCCTCTTGAATGGGAGTCTTCAATTAAAACTGAACATGATCACGTCCAGGATATCGGAGAATCTAAACCATTCTGTCAAAAGGGAACCTGAAACTTCAGTCTAGCTGCTGTCAGTAACAATATAACAGATTTAAAACATTAAAACTCTCAACAGATTAAATAGTTCAAAAAAGCTAAATAATAATAATCTCACAACTTTGTGTGTTGTGAGATTATTATTTTCATTATTAATAATATTAGACTCATTTAACCATATCGGGTCCTAGAGGGCTGAACCCAGCGGCTGCTCATCTGGAGGACTTTAATGATTTTACAGGTTATTTGTTCAGCTTTCTGACAGTCAGGCTCATACAGACCAGTGAGTGTAGCTGCGTCTGACTGTTGATGCTCCGAGTGTGTGTTGATTTCTGCAGTGAGCCATGAAAACTCACCTCACTCCGCCAACCACACCTTTAAATCCACTGTGTTGACGTATTTTAACAAGCATCCTCCGGTATTTTTCGTTACAGGATGCAAAGTTTACATCACTCTGATGGAGTAAAAGTTCGGCAGATGCTTTTATTTACGCTTTCGCCACTGAGCGCCGGCACAACAGGGAGAGGAGGGGGAGACGCCGCGCTACACAGAGTGTCTGCGGGCTGCAGATCAGGTGATAGACTGTGAAAGGCGTTGATCAGTCTTTTTTTCCATGGACATCGCCTGATTCTGATCAGCGGCTGAAGCCACACTTTAGAACGCCACCGCAGACATTTTCCAATGATTGCGCGGTGATGCAGGTGGATTCTTCTTCCGGTCGGCGGCCTGGAAATCGAAACTATGAATCGAAATTTTAAAATGTAAACAATTCCAGGAAAAATGGTCAGCAAGTCCCGGTTCCAATCGATGCTAGACGCCCAACCCAAATCAGGAGTCTCATCTCGGTTCTTACAGGTGCTTGAAAACCTTGTGTCAAATTTTGTATAATCAAACATCCATATTCAGACCTGCCAACCAGAGTGCCTCTCACGCATTTTGACTAGAACCACTCTAAAATAAATTAAAGCCTCTGATGCTTTGAGTTTAGATGAACACCAATCAGCATCTAACAGAATGAGCAGATAAAACAGGAGGTTAACTGGATCAATGAAAACGCTGGATCTGTGTCCTTATTTTAGTTTGAAAGAAAGTCTTCATGTTTAACTTCAGAGCTACAGATAGCATCACAACTGTTTTCAGTTTGTTTCTGTGAAAAACTTTTTATTGTGTTTTTGTCTAAATTTACTACTTAAAAATCTTTAAACCTTTTCAGTGTGTAAAAAAAAAACAAAAAAAAACCCTTCTTTTTCCAGACAGATTTATTTTAGGGTGACAAAGTCTGAGAAAAGAAAAATATGTTTCCAAAGTAAAATATCAGTCTGAAAGAGCAGAGCTGATTTAGGGTCAGTAATCAGGTTCCAATTGTTTGTTGCGTCATCTGGAATCACCTGCAGATTTTTACCTGCCTACCTGATCAAAGTATCTCGCGTTATTGCTTAGCTTCCTTAACTGTTTTCACCTTCCTCCTAAAAGCAGGAACATACTCGGATGTGTTCGGTTCAGACTCTAATGAGAGTTTATTAAAACCTGAACGTTTCCAGCACATTAAACAATTTACTCAAAGCGGAATAAATGATAAAAACATCTGTAAATAATTACAGGAGCATGTTGAAGTGGTTCTGAAACTGCTTCCTCTCCCTCCTCCTCCTCACCTGTTGCTTTTCAATGGTAACCGTGGAAACAGAGCGGTCCTGATGCAGCTCTGAGCCAATGAGCAGCTGCCTCTGGGTGCAGCTCAGCAGAGGTTGGCAGGATGCCGGAGCTTCTATTGTTTAAGATGTTTGTGATGTCAAAACAAACTATTGTTTGTTGGTTTCTTTATTCAAACAACTGACGCAGCTGCAGAAAAACCAGGGTCGTTCCAGATTCAAGAGTAGAACCCTCTGGGAGGCAGATGATGATGATCAGGGTTTGAATTTTTTTTCATCTGCACAAATGATTTCAGTCAAGACATTAATTTCAAACCCAGGTTTGTTTTAGAAACTTAAACTATTAAAAAAAAAACACCAAGTGGGAGTCAGTCCTCAAACGAACTGCTTTCTTTTGGTTTCAAGTTTAATATTTATTTGTTTATTTTATACATGTACTTCCTGTGAAGATATCAAACAGCTGGGATCTTCGAAAATAATAAAAATACAAAGCAGCAGAAAAACAAAGGACCATAGAATGACTTTACCTTTTAAAAGAGCTTTGGTTTTATTTGATTGTTTGAATATTATTTGTCCACATTTCTGTCCCATTCCTTTGATATTTATCTCTGTTAAAGGCAATCAGTTTTTACTCAGGATTTCTGTTCTGGTTTGGAGTTTGAGGTTTGTCTTTATTTATTGGTTGTTTCTGAGTTTGACGTTTGCAGGAGTTTCTTTGATATATTTTAACTTCCTGTTCACACCTGGTTTTAGTTGCTGATGGTGCCTGTGTTGTTATCCATCACCTTCTCATCATTTTACTGATTATTTCTTGATCTCAAACTCCCTTTGTTGTTTTTGTGATCCAACATCTGTGATAACTAGTATTGAGTCTCTCACGTCACTGTGGAATGAATTTGTCCCACTCTTCTTTACAGAATTGCTTTAATTCAGCCACATTGGAGGGTTTTCCAACATTAATGGTCTGTTTAAGGTCAAAGGTCAGACATTCTCCTTCAGGATCTTCTGGTAGACCTCAGAATTCATGGTTCCATCAATTACAGCAGGTGGTCAGGTCCTGAAGCAGCAAAACAGCTCCAGACTCTCACACTACCACCACTAAGGATGCAGCGATACCACTTTTTTCAAACCGATACGATACCGATACTTGGATCTGATTACTTGTTGATAACGGTACTTCTACCGCACACAAAAAATCCAACCACTTTAATCACACATTAACCCTCGCTCTGTTCTTATTTTAGGGCCTATGGAGATTTCTAGTCTTTGGGGGTCAATTTGACCTCCTAGGGACAGCACAAGGGAAAGAAGAGTCAAATAAACTAAACCAACATGTTAAATGTAAAAAAACAAAAACAAGCTTCCAAGTTCCATCTCATTTTGTTGTTTCATTTAATCAGTTGGTTCTGTTTCCGGCTGCTGACACATAAAACTCTGATCACAGCAGCAGTTAAATGTGGACAACAACTACACAAATGCAAAAATACAACTTCCTGTGTGCTGCACATGAAGCGGCTGCTGTGTGTGACAGATAAGAACGACAAAAGGATATTGAAACACACCAACAGCTTCATGTCCTCCGTTCAGCCTTTTGTTCACATCAAACTCATAAAGACACACAAAGACACTCGCGGGTGTCCTGCTGCTACTCCCCAAACCTGCAGGATTTCACAGGATTGATCATAAAACAGCCACCTAAATACAACAACCGCCTAAACACAACAACCGTTTAAATGCAACAACCGCCTAAACACAACAACCGTTTAAATGCAACAACCGCCTAAACACAACAACCGTTTAAATGCAACAACCGCCTAAACACAACAACCATCAAAACACAACAACTGCCTAAACTATTTCATAACAATCTGATGTTCATCTACAGCTGGTAAAATAAGTATTGAACATGTCAACAACATCTATGTAAATATATCTCTAAAACTGCTGTCGACACATAATTCTCATCAGAACTCTGTAGCAATTCATTCAAGATGCTCCCACCTCCAAACCTCACTGTTTATATGGTGTATTTGGGGTGATATGCAGTGACCTTTTGACCTTCAAACACAGTGTATTATGCTATCCAAACAGTTCAGTTTGGTCCCATCTGATCGGACTACATTCTCCCAGTGTTTCACAGGCGTGTCCAAATGTAGGTCATGTCAAAAGCACCTTTAGAAATATGTTTACTTAGAAAATGGCGATGTGTTCAATACTTCTTTTTCTTGCTGTAAATATTCCAGGATCTGACACAACTATGATGACATACAAAGGGTTTTTCCACCTGAGATAATTAAAAAAAGAATGAGTGGACAGGTTGAGGCTTTTCAACCCAAACTCTGAACTCATCCCCTGCTCTGGAACTTTAATTTGTTTTCATCATGAACACAGAAAGTCTTCTTGTAGTGGCTCTCCGTCTTATCATAATTCCTCTAACAACTAGTATTTGAAATGTGACTGAGACCTGGTAATCTTCTTTTGAAATATTTATCTGAAGTAAAAACAGAATAAAATATACAGGATAAGAATCAGTTCATATGTTGCTTTTGGTTTCTCTGATTTCACACTAACATCATGTTCAGTCACATGACACATTATCATCTTCCAGAAGCTCAAAATACAGAAAATCAATTCAAAGAAATTATACCTTTAAAAAAAATACAATTCTAAACCAAATGAAATTATCCCTAAATAATTTTTTCCTTTTAATCCTTTAAAAAATATATATAAATGAACAAAGTTTTTAATTGACTATTACCCTTCTAAAAGGGAGAACTAGAACTCATCACTGAAGCTTTTATTGAAACAGAAAATGCTGTCCAGTCCAGGTCAGCTGAACTGACTGGTCTAAGGATAAAAATAACTCTCAGTCTGGTTACTGAGCATTATTATAACAATGACATATCCTGATGTCATGATGCTCTGCCCACAGTTGCATTTGAACTTCTGGTTGTGAGCTTTATTGATTGACAGCAGATAAATGAACCCGACTCACCTGTTCTCTGATCCAGAACCCTCTGTAGCTTCTGACACCAAACTTAGCTCAGAAATCTTTCTGTAAAACTGTCAGGTCTGTTAGTTTCCATCAACAACATGAACACACACATACACAAAGAAGTTTTAGCCAAACCCAGAACTTTGTTTCAGTGTGAATTGGTGAAGGTTTAAACACACTGACTAGAGTATGTTTAATTTAATTTTTCAAAGTGAATTTAGCTCCTTATTCAGGTCAGTGGTGCAGCTCGGAAACCACCGACTGGTCCCTTGTTTTATTACCAGAACCTGTGAACGTAACGCTTCTGTTTGCATCCTGTGAAATGTTAAAATGGAAGAAGCTGCTGTCGTTTGATGAAGCATCCGAACCGACCCGTTAGGTTCATGACAGAAGAGCAGTAGATGTTTTATTTTTAGCCGTGAGCTGACCTAAAGTGCTCGTTCTGACACCGAGCAGCTGAGACCAAACAAACCGACATTTACTGGATAACAAACTGATCAGCTCTCTGATAAACCTGCAGCATGAAAACATTTTAACAACAAACAGCTTCTGGACTCCTAAACAGGACCTGGAGGAGAGATGAGTTTTATGGGAGGTGACACCTATGTTTTGTTTTCAAACATCAGCTGATTGTGTTTATAAAACTTAATAAAAGATGACTGTAGCCATCAGAAAACTAGAGGACAGCAGAACAGACCTGCAGGGGAAACCTGTTGATCCTTATTAAAAACTCCAAAGTTACAGTCTGAACCTTTCAGCCTCTCTGAGTTTTGACTTAGAGAATCATTGTCTGCTGGTTTGCTCTGAATCATCCTGTGTGATCTGTGATCAGACCTTACTGGATCCAGAACCACATGGACCAGTTTTACTCTGGGTAACTTTTATCAGGTCCTTCAACACAGCTTTACATTCACAAACTTTTCTAAGCAGAAAACATTTTGGATGCCAACCTGGTCCAGAGGTGGTGCCGACTTGGCACCACAATGGAAATGAGGCTGGATGAATAAGTGTTCCAAGACTTTTTTGGGAAAAATTTCGACTCTTTGTGCTCTGTAACAAATATGAAGCCTGGTTCTGTGATGGTACAGGTTTGGATCAGGGTTCTGTGATGGTACAGGACTGGATCAGGGTTCTGTGATGGTGCAGAACTGGATCAGGGTTCTGTGATGGTTCAGGACTGGATCAGGGTTCTGTGATGGTACAGGACTGGATCAGGGTTCTGTGATGGTACGGGTTTGGATCAGGGTTCTGTGATGGTACGGGTTTGGATCAGGGTTCTGTGATGGTACGGGTTTGGATCAGGGTTCTGTGATGGTACGGGTTTGGATCAGGGTTCTGTGATGCTAAAAAGACCAACATCAGTTCCAGGGACATCTAAAACCCATGTTCTGCTCATTTTACAAGACTGGACTGGTTCTGGACAGATCTGCTGCAGACTCTTCTTCAACAGAGAATCTTTGGGAATTTAGAAACCAAAACTGTGACGATGACAATCCGGTTCTATTAAACACCTCAAGATGTGTTTGCAGGAAGAATGAGACAAAATAAGACCTGAAGCGCTTCGTCACCCAGTGTCCTTGAAGTCAGGACGTCTGTAAGTGTTGGAAAGGGACTGGAAACATTACAAAGTGGAAAAACTGAACCTGAAACTGGTTTTACTGGGATCTGTTGCTGCCTGAGATGCAGGAATTGAACGAAATGAAGCTGATGAGATGAAACATGAAATATTTATTATATTAATATTTTTTATTATTGTTTAACTCCATATGATACACTGAGAAATCATTGGAAAAAATTCTGCATTTAGTTTTTTTATCTTTAATATTTTATATTCCTCCAGCTGTTTAACATCAGTGATATTGTGCAAACTTTGAATATGAGAATATCACATCATAGCTGAAAGAAATACTCAACGTTTAATGTATTTAGACAAACTTTATTCTGGTGACTCATCTGAATATACTCATTTATATTCAACCTGTCTGTCATAATTCTTCTAATGCAGAAAAAGTTGTAAAAACATTAAATCAAATATTATAAACTGACTGATAAAGAGACAGAATAAAGATTGGTTTGATGAGAAAATGTTTAATATGTTTTGAGAATCTGATTCTATGGATTCATGTTGAACCAAACCATCCTCTTTTCATTGTTGTGAGACAACACTGCTGTTTTTAAGATGTTTTTATCTTTATAAAGTACTAATATACAAACTGTTTGAAGTGTAAAGAATTATAATTTTTTTCCCTGATTATTTTTAACAGTAAATGTGATATTTTGTGGTTTTTGGACCAGAACCAAACTACTGATTAATGAGAATAACCCTGATGCTCTCCTCTGAGCTTTACAGCTTGTTGCTGCCATAATCTGTTTCAGTTTTTTTTAATTCATTAATCTTTTCTGCTGCAGCAACTGTTTCCTCCTGAGCATCGGTGATCTCAACACCCCCCTTTTGTTCAGTCTGTTCAGTCCGCCGCCCCTCCTCCATCCACATCTACATCGCTCCGTGTGTGTCTGAGTGTGTGTGTGTCTGACTGTGTGTGTGTGTACTTACTCATGTGCGTGCCGATGCGTTCGCCGGTGAACAGGTGTTTCTCTCGCTCAGCCAGAGCTCCACATTAGGCAGCAGACAGTCGCGTTCGTTTGGACCCCGGATCGAGCATCCCGTTGGGGGGAGCAGCTGGAGGCCCCCCCCCCCCCCCCCCCCCCCCCCCCCCCCCCCCCCC